>JAAALK010000080.1:28749806-29069519 GCA_019279435.1 Zizania palustris
CCCCTAGATCAGTCTACTTTGAGCGTTTACGAGGGGATTTGGGTGTTGTGTATCCTTTCTAGGATATTTTGCGTCAGTTTTTCTTTCTTCTTTACTCTTTTCTTGAGTCTTTTTGTGTGTGTTCATATCATACATATTCACATATCACACTTTTGAGCCTGCTTCTGTTATATGATTGAACTACTTTACTTATTCTAGCTGGTATATGCTTTTGATTACTTGTCAATGATCATGCTTTGTTTCAGTTCGCTTGATATGTCTGATATCTGTCATATGCATGGCTTTTACGCTTTCAACTTGAAAAATGATCACCATTGCTTCTGGTAACTAGCATGTGTAGGCTGAATGCTTTTGCTATTTGTTACATGCCTTGTAGCTAGTTCATCACATAGATGCAGATATGCAACTTGGACATCTTTATGCTTTAACATGGAAAATGTGCTATAAAAATGATGAAAATCAAAAATGAATGAAAAATTCCATGCCTTTTTGTGTTTAAGATTGAAAAGATCCAAGTGGGTTTGCTTTGTCGCACTATATTGTTCTGGATTGCTTACCATAGCACTTTGGTATGAACTAGGACAGTGTAGTGTATGCCAAGACCAATGTCTTAAGCTTCTGATGGCCCAGTTCTGGCCTAGGCTTGACTTGGTCGGTTAGCATAAGGTTTGACATGCAAATAACCCTTGGCAAAAATGACAAAGGAAAATGAAAAAAGCCTGAACTTTAAAGGGATAACAAGTTTGCTGAAGCACTTTGTTTTGAACAATGCTTATCTTGGTAGATATCAGTTAGCTTCTGCATCTCATGCTTTACCTTGCTTGTTTACTAGACAATGTGGTGATGTTTTTATTTGCAAAAATTGACAAATGCGTGCTAAATGACTTTCTTTAGATATCATCTCTTGCACTGATCATGCCATGTGTCTTAGACAGTATCTCTTTTGCTATACCTGTTAGATACGGTATTTGTAGTCAATCATATCTAAGAAGCATGCTTTCTACACTCCACCTGCACCCCAGCTGCATTCACTGCATATTTTGAGGGGGGAGTTGCATTTCAGGGGGAGTCTGTGTCTCGTTTGAGTGCTTGATGAGTTCACTTGTCAACAAGGGGGAGAAAATTTGGGATCAGAGTTTAAGGGGGAGTTCTTACTCTGTTGATATCCTTGTGTTCTGAAATCGCACTCATTTTGAGCTTTTGTGTTTTGGTTAACCATAATGACCGTTTCTTGTTTTTGTCTGGCTTTTGGTCGTTAAGGTTAAACTTTTACCTTATTTTTCTTCTTCTTTGTTTCTGTGTTTTGTTTTCGTGTTTCCACATTTGTTCACAGTGTTGAAGAGCTGAGAATTGAGGAGTGTTGACAATGCACTCATCAAGGGGGAGATTGAGGAGCCATGCTGAATAGCGTGGGCCTCATGGCTCTAGAAGTGATGAGTCATTGTCAACGATAGTCAAAGAGGACTGAAGAAGAGAGGAGATCTGCTGTTTATGGGCCGCGTGTGACTCAGGTACACGGGCAGCGAGCGACTGTCGGGCAGAGGAGGCTGCGAAGTCGGGCTGGCCCAATCCGGGTGCATGGGCCAGAAGCAGTAGAAGACCCACTGGGCTGTTGACCAGGATTGACTCAGGTACACGGGCGGTGAGTGATTGCCGGGCTGAGAGAGCTGCGGAATCGAGCCGGCCCAATCCGGGTACCTGGTGCAAAGTCGGTGGAGGCTTTGTCAGTTTCGGCGCAAAACTGACGACCGTCGATCTTGTATCCGACTGTCCAGAAGAGAAGCCGTAGTCGCTACGAAAACTTAGCTTCCGGACAAGTCATCTGTAACTCTAGGCCCACAGTCAGTCTGTCGTGTCTGTAAAAATACCTAAGGGCAGTAGAGTCTTTTCCTTTATTTTTGAGTCTGTAAAAACCCTAAGGGGCAGGTAGAATATTCCTAGTGTTGGGCTGCCTATAAATAGGACCCCAACCCCTAGGGTTTGGACAACCCTTTTGAGCTGAAATCAAATCCACCTATTGGGTCACTTTGTCTCCTGTTTTCTCTCTCCTGTGTGCGCCGCCAGGGGCTTCCTCTCCCTGTTCTTGCATTATTTTCACTCAAATCTCTTGGATGCTTTAATGCTTTGGTCCCTGGTGAATTTATTGCTTGCATTTTGTTCGGTTTGGGGAGTTATTGCCTTACCTACGGGCTGCTGAATTTATTCTTGAAGGGTAGCTTCTTCGGCTGGGAGTGTTCTTCACGGTGGGAGTACTAGTTCTTGCGGTTGCAAGTAGTACTGCTTTGCTGTAGCTACAGTGTACTGTAGCAGCTTTTCACCTTCTATTGCCCAGCTTTTTGATCGAAGCTGACAGTCTCTTTTGCCTTTTCCTGGTGTGTCTGGCGCAGCTCGGTTCCGTGCGAAGCCCCTCAACTCCGTGAGGCAAGCTCCGATCGAACCTTGTTAAAGGCTTCGCTCAGATTTCGAACTTCGGTTTCTGTGTCTGAGTTGCTAGCTTCGAAGTTCTCCCTGTATCGAAACCATCGCATACTTCGAACTGGCATACTCCGAATCTATCTGTTCGAAGTGCACACTTCGTTAGGCTTCGAAGTGGGGTTCGAAGTTTTGTCTGTTCTAACAGACTTCACTTCCTTGTTCGAAGGTTGTCTGTTTGTGTGTTGTGTTCGAAGTTGTTTTTGTGTTCGAAGGTTTAGCTCCGAAAGCTTTCGGGTCTAAGTGTGTTCGAAGTTTTGTCTTCGAAGTGTATACTTTGAAGAAGGCTTCGGCACTGTTTTACTTCGCTCCGAAGCTCGTAACTCGAAGTTGCGTTCTGTCTTGTCTTCGAAGTGCTTACTTCGAACCAAGCTCCGGCACTGCTTTTACTTCGCTTCGAAGTACACTTCGCTTCTTACTTCTTCGAACTAGGCTAGACAGTGACACCTTCGGCATTTCGGACAGACTCCGACACCAACCTCCGAAGCAGACCTCGACGTGCGAAGGGGGCTTCGCCAAGTTCCGAACAGGAGACAACTTTGGACAGTAACTTCTCTTTTCACTTTATACATACTTAGATCTTTTCTTTGAGAAGTTTAGGCCTGTTATAATTTGTATATCTGCCTAGATTGCACTTCTTTAGATTTACACTATTTATCTTCAGATGCTTCTAGGTTAGAAACCTTTAGACTTAGGCCTTCTATTTTATTTTCTGCTGCGTAGTATTTTTTGAGGTGCGTTGGGTATTGGGAACAGGCCATTGATTCGAAAGAATTTTTAAGGCGCCCATTCACCCCCCCTCTGGTCGCTACTTTCGGTCCTACAGCAGCACCTTAGGACTGCTAGGGAGATTTGGACAACGCTCACTGTCTTTCATGAGGGCTCTACTCAGATCAAGGCCAGGCGCCAAAGCACCTACAATCAACAGTATCAGCTGTTTGTGCAGGCACCTGGTGAATCTATAGATGCCATATTTTCTCGCTTTGACGCGATAGTGAGTAACTTGCGATCCAACGGGACGCTTGCTTACAGTGATCATGATAGGGCTATCAAGCTTCTCTATGCTCTTGACCGTAGCATATGGGAAGTAAAGATATCCAGCATTGAGTAGTCCGCAGGATATGACACTTTGACCTGCGATGAACTCTTCAGCAAGCTGAAGTCCACAGAGATTGCCAAAGCATCTCTTGCAGTGCACAGAAGCTCTTTGCCACAGCCATTGGCATTGGTTTCTAGCACTAGCCGTGGCACCACTGCAGAACCAAGCACATCTGGTACTTGTGTTTTTGCAGATGGTTTTGCTTTGTTTTCTCTGGTCTCCATCACAAAGGAGCAGGTGGACACTCTAGCTGATGATGAGCTTGCTCTCATTGCCCGGAGGTTCACCCGTTTTCATCATGAGAGACGGGATCAGAGGAGAAGTGGTTTTGGTGGTTATTTTGAATGCGGTGACACTTCTCACATCAAGGCTAATTGCCCTAAGCTCAAAAAGAGAGATGAGAGTGAGCGTCCCAAATACCACAAAAAGGAGAGGAAGCCTTTTGTGAAGGGCAAGCGCGGCAAGATGGCTAAGAAAGTAGCCAAGGCCGCTTCCAGAGCCTTTGTTGCTGCTCTCAGCGACATTGACACGTCCTCAACTGAGGAGTCAAGCTCTGAGGAGGAGGAGTCCCCAAGGAAGGAGGACAAGAAGGACAAGAAGGGACGAGACTTCACCGGCCTTTGCTTCATGGCCGACAGCGATCACAGCGGCGATGAGCTTGACTCATCTGAGGTAAACCTATCATCTGACCAGCTACTAATTAAATTAGATGAGCTGAATGAAGTAGTGCTTGGTCAGGATAGATTACTTGTGCAAGCCGCTAGAGAAAGAAAAGACCTTAGACTTAGGCTAGAAAATGTTTCTACTGAATATGCCATGCTTAAGTCTAAGTTTAATGATGCTGAATGTGAGTCTTGTTCTGTTGTCATGAGTGAGCTTGCTCAGTTGCGTTCTGTTCATGCTCAAACTCTTTCTGAGCTTGAGACTGCACAGAAGCAGCTTTTGGAGGTGGATTCTAGACCTCATGATATTATTGATTGCATGAACTGCTCTTTATTACGCGATAGCATTAATTTACGTGATAAGCATGTTCATGATTTAGAGGCTAGATTGGAGAGGGCCGGTAGTTCTAAGGATGTGCAGCCTGTGTGTGACACTTGCATCACCCTTAAGGACCAGCTAGGCACTGCTAGAGAGCGAGCTGAGAACCTCATGTCCGAAAATGAATACCTTCTTTCTGTGGTTAATAAATGCACTGAGGGAAAGGGTAGGATGGATTTGCTCTTGGCCAAGACCAAGTTGTGTGCTGACAGAGCCGGGGTAGCTCTAGGTTTGGGTTTTGAGAGGATACCTTCAGACAGTAAGACCAAAACTGTTTTCACCTCTCCCACTACCCTAGAGAAAGAGAGAGCTCTGTTAGACACCTCATCAGCCAAAAAGCCTACCCTTCCACCAAAGAAACCACTCCTCCTGCCAAGAAAAATCCTCCCAAGAAAACCACACAGAAGAAACCCAAGGAGCCTGTGAGAGTTGCTCCTGTGACCTATGAGAGTGCCCCTAGGAGAGTGTTCCATTGTTCTTATTGTCAGCGGGCAGGTCATTTGGTTGGGTTCTGTTTTCGTCGCATCAAGAATGAGCGACGCGCACAGGCGATGAGTTATCAGGACATGCATTACCCATCTTTAGGTATGCATGAGTCTGAGATGTACTATCGTCCTGCTTTTGAGGCTCCTCGTGCTTCTCGGAGAGGTTTTGCTCCTCGAGTCCTTCACCATGTTCCATATGGTGGTAGACCTCGGGCTAGCAGATTTGTACCTCGTCAGAGTAGGAGACCTCGACATGTTGTTCATTCACAACATGTAGGTAGACCTCGCACTTTGCATCATTCTGATTATTATGTGCGTAGACCATCTGCTTTTACTGTGCCTACTACTCGTGTCACTCAGTGCTGGATGTCTCGTCATTATTTCACTCACCCCAGCACTGAGCGATCGAGACATTCTTATCATGTGTAGGCGACAGATCGAGGCTTGGAGGGCACGTGGATCATGGACTCCGGTTGTTCGCGCCACATGACCGGAGATGCAGCATGGTTCTCCAGCCTCACCACAACCAAGCAAAGGGAACATATCACCTTCGAAAACAATCGAAGGAGTAGAGTGAAAGGTAAAGGTGTGGTAAGAATTAATTCGAATTTCACTCTCAAAGATGTTGCTTTGGTTGAAAACCTGGGATACAATTTGCTGTCTGTATCTCAGTTGCTTGATGAGGGCTTCGAAGTGCGATTTCATCGCGATACTTCGCAAGTGCTCAATTCTGATGGCGTTGTGGTGTGTAAGATCTTTAGAGTTGGGAGAGTTTTTGGAGCTGATTTTTCTGAGTCATCTGGATCTTCTCATTGTCTTATTGCACATTCGACTTCTGAGCTTTGGAAGTGGCATAGGAGACTAGGGCATATGAGCTTTGAGTTGCTCGCTCGTCTGAGCGCCCTAGGCCTGATCCGAGGATTGCCCAAGCTCAAGTTTGAGAAGAATTTAGTTTGCGCTCCCTGTCGACATGGAAAAATGATTGCCGCTTCGCATTCGCCAGTCACCACAGTGATGACTGAACAGCCCGGAGAACTTCTCCACATGGACACTGTAGGTCCTTCTTGGGTTAGTTCTTTAGGCGGCAAGTGGTATGTTTTAGTTATTGTCGACGATTTCTCTCGCTACTCTTGGGTCTTCTTTCTTGCCAGCAAGGATGAAGTGTTTTCACACTTTCGAAGCTTGGCTTTGAGACTTTTTACTGAACTCCCAGGTGCATTGAAATTCATTCGAAGTGATAATGGCACCGAGTTCAAAAATAGTCTCTTTGTTGACTTTTGCATGGAGCATGGCATAGAACATCAATTCTCTGCTCCGCGGGTTCCTCAACAAAACGGTGTTGTTGAGAGGAAGAACCGCACTTTGGTTGAGATGGCTAGGACGATGCTTGATGAGCATAGGACTCCTAGAAAATTCTGGGCTGAGGCCATGAACACTGCTTGTTACATCTCAAACCGAATCTTCTTGCGCTCAATTTTAAATTTGACATCTTATGAGCCGCGTTTTGGGAGACAGCCCAAGGTTACTCATCTTCGAGTTTTTGGCTGTCGCTGCTTCATCCTAAAACATGGAAATTTGGATAAATTTGAGTCGCGATCTTCTGACGGGATCTTTTTGGGTTACACTACACATGGTCATTCGTATCGTGTCTATAACTTGGAAACTAACACTGTCATTGAGTCATGTGATGTGACTTTTGATGAATCAACCCCCTCTGTTAGTTCTACTTTTGAACAGGCAAATGAACACGACATGGAACAGACCATCTTCGAAGAGGAAGATCCCGGAGAATTCGAGGATGAACCCCTACTACCCTCGACGTCAACCCCCGAAGCTGACCCCGCTTCAACTACTTCGGCACGAGGTCCCGAAGCAACTACCTCAACATCGGTCATCTTGGACCACTTCAACGCACAAGTTGAGGGGGAGACTGCATCCCGCCGCAAGGCTCCACATCATGTTCAAAGGATGCACCCTCCCGAGCAGATCATTGGTGAGCTTGATCATAGGGTAACACATTCTCACGCTCATTTCACTAATTCTGCTTTTGTTGCTTCTTTCGAGCCTTTAGATGTTAGTCATGCACTTTCTGATTCTAGTTGGATCAATGCCATGCATGAGGAACTTGAAAATTTTGAGAGAAATCAAGTCTGGACTTTAGTTGATCCTCCACCAAATGTTCATTTCATTGGAACAAAATAGATTTTCAAAAATAAACAAGGGGAGGATGGGACTATAGTTAGAAACAAGGCTAGACTTGTAGCTCAGGGCTTTTCTCAACTAGAAGGGATTGATTTTACTGAAACTTTTGCACCTGTTGCTCGCCTTGAGGCCATTAGGATTTTGCTTGCCTTTGCGACATCCCGGGGATTCAAACTCTATCAAATGGATGTCAAAAGTGCTTTTCTTAATGGCTTCATAGGTGAAGATGTTTATGTAAAACAACCCCCTGGTTTTGAAAACCCCGAGTACCCACATAAAGTCCTTAAACTTCATAAGGCTCTTTATGGACTCAAGCAGGCCCCTCGGGCATGGTATGACAGACTTAAGTCTTTTCTGCTTGAGCGAGGGTATTTGATGGGCTCTGTTGATAAAACTTTGTTTACTCTCAAGCATGGCAAAGATTTCCTCCTAGTTCAGATTTATGTGGATGATATCATCTTTGGTGGCTCTTCTCATGCTTTGGTTGCCGAGTTTGCAGATACCATGAGCAGGGAGTTTGAAATGTCAATGATGGGTGAACTCACCTTTTTCCTTGGTTTGCAAATCAAGCAAAGCAAACAAGGTACTTTCGTTCACCAGACGAAGTACACCAAGGACCTGCTCAAGAAGTTCGACATGTCCGATGCGAAGCCCCTCGCCACTCCAATGGCTACATCTGTAGCATTGGACCCTGACGAAGATGGAGAAGTCGTAGATCAGAAGGAGTTCCGAAGCATGATCGGCTCCCTCCTCTACTTGACTGCCACGAGGCCGGACATACACTTCGCAGTGTGTCTGTGCGCTCGTTTTCAGGCTTCACCACGAGCTTCGCACCGCCAAGCGGTAAAGCGCATTCTAAGGTATCTCAAACACACCCTTGAATTTGGCATATGGTATTCAGCGTCTTCATCTTTATGTCTTCGAGGTTATTCCGATGCGGACTTTGCTGGGTGTAGAATTGATAGGAAGAGTACCTCTGGTACTTGTCATTTTCTGGGTACTTCACTGGTTTGCTGGTCTTCCCGCAAACAGTCTAGTGTTGCACAATCGACGGCGGAAGCCGAATATGTTGCTGCAGCTAGCTGTTGCTCTCAGATTTTGTGGATGGTTTCCACTTTGCGGGATTTCGGGTTAGATTATAAGAGTGTTCCACTTTTCTGTGATAACACTAGTGCTATTTGTATTGCAAACAACCCGGTTCAGCACTCTAGAACCAAACACATTGATGTACGGTATCACTTTCTCAGAGATCACAATGAGAAGGGTGATATTGAACTTCAATATGTTGATACCCAACACCAGCTTGCCGACATTTTTACAAAACCCCTCGATGCTTCTCGTTTTGCTTACTTGCGTGGGGAACTTGGCATTTGTCACCCTTACGGCATTTTGTGAGGGGGAGCTGTTTTAGATGGATGTGCCTTTGTCTAATTGTGTTGAAATTGCATTTACATATTTTGCACTTATATGCCTGCTTATAATTCAAGAAATCATGTCAGCTCAGCTCTTGTTAATTCATCTGGAATATTCATGTGCATGGTGTTTTATTTTCAAAATCAAATCATGCTCACTGCTTAGTCTTGAATCTAGCATGTTTAGGCAGGACTGCTTTAGCTATCTTTTATCTGCTTGATAGCAAGACACATTTCTTTGGATGCTAAAAATTGCAACTTGAAAAATTGTTCTCAATTTTCATGGATATTAATAAAGTACCAAACAATTGGTTCACTTGGTTAAAATCAAAAATTCCATGATTTGCATGCTTTAAGTTAAAAGATCCAGGTGGGTTTGTTTGTCGCACTACCCTATTCTAGACTGCTTACCATAGCACATTGGTCTGAACTGGAATAGCGTAGTGTATGCCAAAATCTATGCCTTAAGCTTCTTATGGCTTTCATGCCTAGGCTTGGCCGGATTGGAAAGTATAAGGTGGACAAACAAATAACCTCTGGCACTAAGAAAAGAACAACAAAATTCATTGATTATCAAGTTTGTTGTTCATGTTCCATTTGAACTGGACTTGTCTGTCTAGAGTAGAAATTGACTAGCTTTGCGCAGTCCTTGCTCTTACTTGTCTAGTTTCCTTGACTAAGTGGTGATGCTTTTATTTCAAAATGATAATATCACATGCTTCATCATGCTTTTAGAGAATATTAATTTGAGCTGAGCCCATGCTCATTGGTGTTACTGTTGGCATATTTTTGCTTCATATGTCTTTGTCATTCTGCTCAATTCGAAGCTTTGCATCTTTTACATGCTCCTTGATGCTTGCATTGCCAAAGGAGGAGAAATTCCTCGTTCTCCGCCGCAAGGGGCATAATTTCCAAAAGGGGAGAAAATTTGACATAAAGGGAGAGAAGGTTCTTTATTGCCAAAGGGATAATTTAATTCAGGGGGAGTTTTTATTGCCGAAGGGGCTTTTACTCTTTTGAGAAAGGGGGAGGAAAATTCTTTTGTCAAGTGACATGATTTGGCTCTTTTCTGAGTTTTTATGGTCACTTGTGTACTGAAAATTTTTACATTTTCTTGAACTTGGATTTGGTTGTCAATACACTCATCAAGGGGGAAATTGAGAAACCAAGGGTTGGTTTCGGTGTTTTATGATGAGTGATTGACAGGCCTTTTACCCTCTGTTCGAAGGGTACCTCCGAAGGGAGTTCGGAGGTTATACCTCCGAAGGTGTTCGGATGAGGTTGTACCTCCGAAGTGTGTTCGGAGGTGGTCTCACCGAAGTATGTTTGGTGTTTGCTTGCTGCAGCTGTTGCAGCGGAGTGTGCTTGTCGGAGGGGTCCGATAGTACACGATGACTGGGTTCGTACCGATGACTTCGGTATTTTGGGCGGTACACCGGAGTGTGTACCGGAGGTTGCTAACCCGGAGAGGTCTCCGGAGTACTGGATACTCTTGTCTGCTTGTCTGTGGTGCGCAGGGACTTCGGAGGCGACAAACGAACGTAGCAGGTGAACCTGGGTCAAGCGGGAGGCTTGATGCCAAGGGAGCGGGGAGCTCCGTCACGGTGGCTGCGAAGGTGGTCCGGGTCGGTCCTCGGGTCGAGACGTGCCAGGTGAAGGCAGAGAGTGCGGAGCGTGGCTCCGGCTGAAGGTACTCCGAGACAAAGTCCTCGGAGGCGAGGCATTTCGAAGGTACTCCGGATGGAGTGACTTCGGAGTATGGTGGAACAAGTCCTCTGCGGAGGCAAGGTGTTCGAAGTGTGCTCCGGAGGGAGACATTCGAAGGTACCCGACGAAGGTCTCAGAAGTCGAGGCGCATCGAAGGCATGGTCCGGGTGAGGCTCGTCGAGGAGTGTGCTCGGGGAGAGGCACTGCGACGAAGGGCTCATGGAATGCTTCATGCGGAGGCCTTGGACGAAGGAGGGACTTCGAAGGGTGGTACTCCGAAGGTGGGGCTTCGGAGGGTGGAAGGCTTCGGAGCAAGGCTAGCTCCGGAGCAAGGTTGACTTGAGGTGCTTCGGCCTGCATGGCTTCGGTACACGGACTGACGGAGTTCGAGCTGGGAGTAGCTGCGAAGCCATGGTGGTCCACTTCGGAGGTGTTGGTGCGAAGGCCCAAGGGCTTTGACGGCTTCGGCTCAAAACCGTCACTGTATCGGAGACTGACTTCGGCGAAGCGAAGGCCATCTGGCTTCAGGCTTCTTGCCGAAGCTACCGCACCCTCGCGTGCAAAGGGAGGTTCCAGAAGGTCAAAATCTGCAAAGGCTGACACTGTTTGTTCTGTAAAAGGCTGACACTGTCCCCTCTGCAAAGCTGACAGAGAAGCCTCCAGAATAAAGGTGAACTACCTTTTGTACCCCTTAGTTCTGTAGAGACAAATCCTTTGTAAACCCTAGGGGTAAAGTAGTCACTTCCTTTGGGTGAACTGTGGGCTATAAATATGGGGGCTCGGTAGGTAACATTTAACACTTTGAGCATTTACTGTTGAGCTCCTGTAGCCACATACCCCGCTGTATTCATCCAGAGTTCAATTCATTTTGTGTTCCTTGTTCAAGCGGCGAAGCCCTACTTCTGTGTGCTTTTTGCTTGAGCTCGCGTTACATACCTCGCTAGTATAGTGCACCGAAGCCTGTCTCGGCGAAGGGTGTTTTGTGCTAAGTGTGTTTTTCAGTGTGCTGTCGCTCTGTGTAACTTGAGGCCAGACCTCACAGCTTACTAGCGAAGCCCTGATCGAGGCCCGTTTTGCTTCTTGTGACGAAGCCCTTAGCGTAGTCTGTTTGTGTGCGTGTAGACCTTCGTGTACGAAACCCAGCACCAGTTGCTGCCGCCAAGTACTTGGTCGAAGTCCTCAGAGGGCTGTCCACTCTTGCGAAGGGTGAAGTGCGAAGTCTGCTCGAAGCACCCCGTGTGCGGAGCCTGCACTGACTTAGCAGAGTAGATTTCCGATGGTTGTAAGTGGAGTGAAGTCTTCTTGGCTTCGAACTTTTGCTCCTGCGAAGCCTGTGTTCGGAGCTGTCGAAGTACCTCCGAACCAGACCTTCGAAGGTAGTGTTCGAAGCCTGTTCCGCAGAAGACAGAACTGAACCGAAGGCTAAGTTTTTAGCCCGAAATTTTAAAAGCTCCCATTCACCCCCCTCTGGTCGCCGTTTCTGGTCCATCAATGTATTTGTTCACGTGATGAAGTCCACGAGCGTCGCTATTGGAGCAACACCTCCACGGTATCCACACGTCTAGGGATGGAGTCCTTCCCACATCGGCGTTCTAGCACCGCTCATGAGAAAAGGGAGATCCTCAATCTCAACTTTTGAGATCAAGAAAGGGAGGAGAGGAGTTCTTGGTGGCTAGGTCTAAACCATCAAAAGCTTGTCCTCCAAGACCTCCTCTCTTTATATAGGGATAAGAGCCTCTAGTCGCCAGCATCTCGAAACCAACAATCCAGTTACAACCGATTTGTGCTCTAACATATCCAATCTGTTTTACCCACGTCATAACTTCTAATCTTGGATCGGAACTTCCGATCGGGTATTTTCGGTCTCTCAATCCAGCATATTACTATAATAGATCCAATCTATTTTCGTCCACTTCAGAACTTCCAATACACATATCGGAACTTCTAATCAGTACAATTTTCCTGATTCTTAATCGGAAATTCTGGTTTCAACTATGTCTCTAATTATAAATTATCGAAACTTTCGATAACATATAGGAACTTCCAATTTTAGCTCTCGGTTTCGCAAACCATAATTAACATAAGTTACGATATTGTATCGGAACTTCCGATTTAATCTCTCGGTTTCTAATTCTGAAAATAATTAGAACTTCCAATTCCAAATCAAAACTTTTGATCCAACCGGAATTTTCTTGGACATACTTCCTTCAATCTCCCACTTACACAAAAACCAATTATTTGCATGTTTCTCAATCCATCCACTTAAGTGTGTGACTCAATAGGTTTATACACCAACAACTATTCACTGGAAATCTTTTCTTACTCACTAATCAATAGAAGTACCAAGCAGCACATATTGACCCTCAAAAGCGTACAAAATAAATTTTCACTGAACCTTTAATATATGGTCAAGCTCAAGGCGAGATTTGTGCCACTCTTATTGGATAGCTCGATATTTTCACTCGAACAAGTATCAGATTCAAATCATAACTGACTCTTTAGTCATAGTGACATGACCATGCACTTTCCAATCCAATACCTCAAGGGGCCCAGAAATGTCTCTCCCGTTACAAGGAGGGGTAAATTATCTTGACCGCTCACATCCCAAGACATGTTTCACAATACACCTGAAAATAACCCTTATTACTACCCTGTTACGGAATAACATTAGGAAGCATCTAAGTGTGTCACTACGCATTCTGGAATCAAATAACGATCTCAGATCTAAGGACTCTGCAGGTACACCATTTGAGATGACAACTGATGGCACATTACAATAACAATCCAATCAGTATCTAAAGTGGGTCTATCCAACACCATGTTCACCAACATGTGTCTACATCTCTGATTTGACATCCCTATGTCTATGATCTGTGAAACATGATCATCAATAAACCAGATGTGTTAATCTATGTATCATCAATGTCCCATATAATGATAAGATTAGGGATCCATTTTGAACAATGTCGTTATAACACAAATAGATTCACATATCAAGTCCTCAACTCATTAATCAAATGTAAACGATATTTATTCAAGCAACAAGATAACAATTATCATCACACATTAGCATAGACACTACTAGCATAATCCACATACACATGACTCACTCACGCAAATATCTAATACCCATGGAGATCTGGTGCTCCTCATGCTTGGGCTGTGGAAGAGGCTTTGTCAATGGATCTGCAATGTTCAAATCTATGTGCACCTTGCAAATCTTCACATCACCTCTCTCAATGATCTCGCGGATCAGGTGATATTACGTAAGTATGTGTTTGGATTTCTGGTGTGATCTAGACTCCTTGGCTTGCGCAATGGCACCACTATTATCACAATAGAGATCCACTGGACTAGATGCACTAGGAACAACACCTAGCTCAAAAACAAACTTTCTGATTCAAACGTCCTCCTTCGCAGCTTCTGAAGCGTCGATATACTCAGCTTCTGTTGTAGAATAGGCCACCGTCTCTTGCTTGGAACTCTTCCAACTCATTGTGCCTCCATTGAAGCAAAACACAAATCTAGATTGCGATCGAGAATCATCTTTATCGGTCTGAAAGCTAGCATCAGTGTAACCACTTACAACGAGCTCCTCTTCACAACCATACACTAGGAACATTTCTTCAGTCCTTCTCAAGTACTTGAGGATACTTTTAACTACAGCCCAGTGACTTTCACCAGGGTTCAATTGGTACCTGCTCATAACACTTAGAGCATATGAAACATCTGGGCATGTACATAACATGGCATACATGATGGATCCAATTGCGAAGGTATACGGGATCGCACTCATCTTCTCTAGCTCATCAGGTGTCACGGTATACTGAGTCTTACTAAAAGAATTACCATGTGACATTGGCAAAAAAACCCTTCTTGGAATTCTGTATTTTGAACTGTTTCAAAACCTTGTCAATATACATACTCTGGCTTAATTCAATTAGCCGCTTTGATCTATCTCTATAGATCTTTATGCCCAAAATGTATATTGCCTCTCCAAGATCTTTCATCGAAAAACTATTTTTCAATAAAGTATTGACAACATTCAACAAAGGAATGTCATTTTCGATCAATAATATGTCATCCACATTCAAGACCAGAAACACAAGTGAGCTCCCACTAGCCTTCTTGTAAACACAAGTCTCTTCTATGTTGTTGATGAAGCCAAACCCTTTAACTACCTCATCAAAGCAAATATTCCAACTCCGAGAAGTTTACTTCAGTCTATAAATGAACTTCTACCTACTTATAAACTTTCCTAGTACTTTTTGAATCATCAAGACCATCAGGTTGTGTCATGTATACATCCTCACTTAGGTTTTCATTCAAGAAAGCGGTCTTGACATCCATTTGCCATATCTCATAATCATAAAATGCAACAATTGCTAGGATGATCCGAATAGACTTACGCATAGCAATGGGCGAAAATGTTTCATCATAATCAACACCTTGAATCTATTTGAAACCTTTTGCCACCAATCGTGCCTTATAGATGTGAACATTTCCATCAACATCTATCTTTTTCTTGAAGATCCATTTGCACTCAATGGTTTTTACACCATCGGGTAGATCAACCAAGTTCCCAACTTTGTTTTCTCGCATGGACTCTAACTCGGATCCAATGGCTCCAAGCCATTTCTCAAAGTCTGGTCCATCACTGCTTCCGCATAGGTCTTGGGCTCGTCGTTGTCCAACAACACGTCGCGCTACCCAGTGGTCAAAAACATGTACCGCTCTAGCACGTGACTCACCCTCCTGGACCTTCGTGGGGCTGGCATCTCTACAACATACTCTACAACACCTTGTGCATCCTGTTGTTGTTTAGTGAAATTTGGAACACCTTCCAGTGGCTCTCAAACCTCTTCGATATGCATTGTTCTCCCACTAACTCCTTTTGAGAGAAACTCTTTCCGAAGGAATACACCATTCCGAGTGACAAACACATTGCCCTCTTCTCTATTATAGAAATAGTATCCTTTGGTTTCCCTAGGATACCCCATAAAAAGCACTTGTTAGACTTAGGAGTGAGTATGTCAAACATCAAACGTTTGGCATACGCCTCAAAACCCTAAATATTTATAAAAGACAAATTGGATGCCTCCTAGACCACATTTTATATGATGTCTTCTCTACTGACTTAGATGGAACTTTATTTATAATGAAAGCGGTAGTTTATTGTGAAATTATCAGAACTTCCGATACCATATCAGAACTTCCGATTTGAGCTCTCTTTTCCAATTCAGAAAATAATCGGAACTTTTGATTCTAAATCAGAACTTCTGATCCAAGTGGAATTTTCTTGGGCATACTTCCTTCACCATATCCCTAGGGTTTACATCTTTTCTCTCACACATAGTAACGGGGGTGTTACATGTAGTCCTACTTTACATTTTATTCTAAGCTCCGCACTATATGCTTCAACGAAGCCTCGCAGCACTATGCACAATGCCAGTGTAGCTTAGGTCGCAGACTCCAAACAAGAGAGTCTTCGTTGCACTAAAGTCTTGAATACAAGTGTGACGGTTTTGAGCCGAAGCCATCAAAGCCCTTGTTGCCTTCGCACCATACCTCTGGAGTAGACCACCACGACTTCATAGCTCCTCTAGTCGACCACCGTCCATCCGTGTACCAAAGCCATTATGGGCGAGGCCACAACAAGCCTTCCATTCTTCGAAGTCCTTCAAAGTATGCCTCTGAAATGCCTCCATCCTAAGCACATCTTGGGAGTGCCTCCCCTCAAAGGTCTTGGTCCTCCAGCCTTCGAAGTATCTCCCTTCGGAGTATACCATCGAAGTGCCTCCCTTCAGAGGTCTTCATCAGCCACCCTTCAAAGTGTCTTCCTTCAGAGCTCACATTTGAAGTACCCCTCCAAAATACCTTCATCCGGAGCACACCTTCGGAGTGCTCGCCTGCATCTGTTCCATGCACTTGTATTCGATACCCTTCATTCAAAGAGCCTCCAAAAACCCCTTCAGACCAAACTTAACTTCACCTATATTCCTTGATCCTCTGATACCAGACCTCCCCGCCTGGTCCTGATCCCTCACTATTGATAGCCAAGCTACATTCTCCTTCCTGCACATCACGAAGCAAGCAAACAATATCAACAGCACCCTTTAGAGTACACCGAACCCTTTGGTGTACTCCTCCGTGGTAAAACACTTCGGTGTGCATTTCGTGCACACAAACACAACCGATTCCTTTAGTGCACACACTTGTGCACAACATCGAGAGCTTCGGTAAAGTTACCAGTGCACACTCTAGTGCATGACTCATAAGTCGAACCCTTCGGCGAGACACCCTTCAATTACAAAAGCTTGTCAATCACTCATCACAGACAAAACTAAGGCACATCTCAATTTGGTTTCTCACATGTTTTATAAAGTTTTTACTATCTCTTCTAAATGGATGGTTTTGATGAAGGAACTATCAGTGATTGTCGAAGAAGGAATATTTGCCACCCTTGGCCAACCAAATGAACTTCAGAGCCGCTCTACATATTGGGCATGTGAACTTCCCATGTATGCATCAGTTGTATAATATTGCATACGTCGGCATGTCATGCAAGGAGTAGAGGTAACAAACTTGCATTCTGAAGTTTTTCTTCATAGCTCAGTCATATGTCCATTGTCTTCCTAGGCAACGACCAAATCATCAATCAATGGCTTCATATACAAACTCATATTCTTCTTCGGGTTTTCGGACCTTGAAATTATCAGCGATAAGAATATGTTCTTCTATTGAAAGATGACGCTTGATGACAGTAGACGGCGGTGGGCGCCTAGAGGTAGTGGGCAGCGGTGGGCGAGCGGTGGGTGAGCAACAACAAGGTGAAAGAAATTGCTACCTCAATTGGAATAGGGCAAGCGGTGCCAGGTGAGCGACGGCTAGCAACAGACGGAGCTCTTGAGGAAGGGGAAGGGCACTTTAGCCAATTTTGCCTTATCTTGGTTAACATGCCAATACTCAGAAGTGGTCGTAATTTAGGCCAAAGAGAGTATATAAATATATTTTAGTTTAAAATATTCAGTGATGACGGTGATATTAGATAAAGTTGAATATTTGAATTTATATATATTGAGTATTTTATTTCTTATCTAGAAATAACCTGTGTTGGGTCCGATGGGCTAAATTTTAGTCCCGACACATCGGATATTTGAGTGCTAACTAGAAGTATTAAACGTAGGTTAATTATAAAACTAAATACATAAATAAGGACTAATTCACGAGACGAATCTATTAAACCTAATTAGTTAATGATTTGATATATAGTGCTACAGTAAACATGTGTTAATGATGTATTAATTAGGCTTAATAGATTCGTCTCACAAATTAGCCCAAAACTTCTGCAATTAGTTTTATAATTAATTCATTTTTAGGGGGTGTTTGGATCGGGGACTAAGTTTTTAGTCTTCATCACAACAAATATTTAGATATTATTTTAGAGTATTAAATGTTGATTATTTATAAAACCTATTCATAATCGGTGGATTATTCGTGAGACGAATCTAAGGAGCCTAATTACGCCATGATTTGACATTGTAATGCTATAGTAAATATTTGCTAATCATAGATTAATTAGGCTTAATAAATTCGTCTCGTGAATTATCCTCCAAATCTTGAACTATTTTTATAGTTGATTCACGTTTAGTCCTTCAAATTGATGTACAAACATTTGATGTAACACGGGCTAAAATTTAGCCCCTTGATCCAAACAGTACTCCCTTAGTCATCAATGTGACAAGTGCTAAACTTTAGTTCCATAATCCAAACACCCTTATTATAATATTTTAGTGCGTAAAGTAGCGCAAAAGTCGATACAACCAATTATCTCGTATCCTCAATAGAAACGTTGAAGTGATGGCTAAGACTATTCACAACGGGGTTTTATAAGGTGTTTCATGGTATTAATTATCATGTCATATCATATTATTTGCTGATATGACATTCAATTAATAAGGGAAGAGAAGAAGTAGTGTCATCACTATGACATGGTGCTAACCCGTTTTCAAGACAGATGTAACGAAATGAAACAACTATTGAGAATCAAATCGTTTCATCAGAGAGTACACCACTGTAAATATCTTTTTCAAGTATGAAATATAAATCGTCTCTTTCTACGGGTATCAATCTCACCGTGATGCTGATCTTGACAGCGATTCAATTTTTACTCACTCAACTCTAGTTCCCCTGCTACGACGCCATGCGTCAAACAGGCCTAAACAGTTTCACAGTAGACAGTAGTTCTCCTCTCTTGGCTCCTGCCACTCACCAACTTCAGGTAGGCATTGAATGCGGCACACGATCTGAGCACTGTAGCACTAGATCCGCTCGGGACTGACCCCGATATATCCCAAGGACCCAACAGTGCTCCCTGTTAGCCCCAGCCTGCTGCTGATTTAGAAAAAGAAATAGTATCGTGATACGTAAGAAAGAGAAAAGAAAGAAGATATTTGTTTGAATATAAATTTATTTTAAATAAATCATTACATAGATAATATAAAAAACATGACAGTAAGGGCGTCTCCAACCCACCACCACGTCAGTTAGTGTCTTAACTATTTAATGATGTACCATGTAGACAAAATTTCTGATGTGGCATAAGAATTAACGAATAAAGAGAGAAAAACTATGGGAAACGACTTCTTCCCGGCGACACTAAATCCCCGGTGTCCAACAAATGTGAAATGAAATGAATCGGCGACATCTAGTTTCTTCTCTTCCGAGGGTTCCTTTGGAAAAAATTATACAATTTTCGTAGGAATTGTACTAATTCCTTTGAAACTCTATTACAAATGAGCCCTGATTTTTGTAGGGATCTGATGCGTGTCGTCTCACTGTGCGCCGCCATGACATCCCCCGCTTCTCGCCGCATCTCTTGCTAGGTTCTGACTGCATCAATTTTTTGCATGCGCCGGAGAGCTTTTGAGAGCATCTCCAAGAGAGCTCTTATATAAGTTTCTAAATTTAAAATTTAAGATTTTGATGAAAAATTAGAGTCTAACAACACCCCTAAATAAATTCCTATCCCAAACAATTTCCTAAATCTCTTACTGTTAGTTTTTTTAAAATAGAGATTAACTTCTGATTCCTTATTTAAAAAATAGGAATTCTAACATATAGGGAAACTGTTATACATCAAATTAGTTTTTAAGGAATAACAGGAATAGGATGATCCTTATATTATATTTTAGAGAATAAAATTTAAAGTATCTCTTAGATATGGTCTGATGTCTTGCCAAATCCTCCACACTCCCCATCCTTCTGCCCAAATCACTTAAACTCTAAACTCTAAACCCTAAATCATAAACTTCAAATCACTTGTTAGACAGACAGAAGAAGGTGCATGAAGAACATGTTTA
The DNA here is from genome assembly GCA_019279435.1 of Zizania palustris. Lineage (NCBI taxonomy): Eukaryota > Viridiplantae > Streptophyta > Magnoliopsida > Poales > Poaceae > Zizania > Zizania palustris. The sequence continues at coordinate 28,769,587 of JAAALK010000080.1, forward strand.
TTGATGTGACCTTTAATCCATCTTCTTAATATCGTAATTATTTAATTTATCTCTATATATCCATTCGGTAATTTCACATCAGAACTATGTTTAGTTTTTGGTTTACTCTGAATAAAAGAATGTAGTATGAACATAACTACAGTTTTAGTGTAACCATATTTGCCGTACATGATCATAGTACATGCATATAAATAATTAATTTTTTCCTCTATAGAAACCACTATAGACACTGTGCATTGGAGATGATAGTGTCTAATGAATATTTATTATTTCTTCTCGCTTCTATACACTATACATAGACACCATGGGTTGAGAGTGCACTAAGAGAATTTAAAAAAAAATCAAATTTATATGTACATTTGAAAAATTTGCAAAAGTAGCCTGTGGTCAGCACTTGAAGTGTCAACTGGTGCCACGTCAGCTCCAGTCGGCACTTCAAGTACCGACTAGATGTTGTCCCCCTATTAGATTCTGTCACGTCAGCTCTAGTCAGCACTTGCATCCAGTCGGTACTTTAAGTGTCAACCATATGCTATTTTTGCAAATTTTTCAAATGGACGTACAAATCTGAATTTTTTAAAAAAATATATTATTTTTTAAAAAAATCACCCTAAGACATCGGAGACTGTCTGTCCTTAAAAAATACGCCTCCACCGGCAAGGAAGCGCCTCCATTCAATGGTGCGTGCGTGCGTGCGTGCGTGCGTGCCATCAGTGCAGCGAAAAGGCCACTCCACTGACACTCATGTAGCAGGATTGTAGCTTAGAGAGATTTGCATGCGCATTTGCAATTGCAAACAACGCAGGGACGCGCATGCATGCATGCGACCCAAGCGTGCGTGCAATCATGCGGCGTGTAACTAGGCAACAAAAAACAATCAAACGAGCTCAGCTCGATCGGAGCTCTTGCGTCTGATAGAGTACGAGTGGAGTGGGCCGGTACCACTGCTGCTACTGTAGTAGCAGTGGTATTTCTGAGCCTGCTGCTGCGTCTGCTTTGCTACGTACCGCTCAGCTAGAGGCCAAAGGCAAGGAACGGGATCCTCTGCAGTGAGAGAGCTGACTGCAGAGGGCAGTTGGGCTTCGCAGCCATTCGATCTTGATCGGACGGTGTGAAACCATCTTCTCTCTCCGAAGTAGGTCCCATCAGTGCGAAGCTCCCCTCGCACGGCCGTCCGATTAAAATTGGACGGCGCTGAGGGGCTGACTGCCCTCTGCAGTCAACGAGGCCGACTGCAGAGGATCTCAAATCCAAAGGCAATGGCTCAAGACAGAAAAAAGAGAAAACGAGACGTAAAGTTTAAGAACATGGTGTAGGAAATGGATCAGAAAACATACGGAGCTTAATAAATTTTAGAGGCTAAAATTATAAACACAGTAATTTTATATGTAGGGGAAATAATCCCGTCGGTCATGCGATTAGGTGGATGGCTCCCAAAGCAAATTCGGAGCATACAAAGTTTGAAGCCTTCTGTACTTTGTAGGAGAAGGCTTGAAGCCCATGGTGCTAGCCCTAACAACCGCACAGAAAGGGATTCAGAGCCTTCAAGTGCTCCGATGGCCCCCATCACCTCGCTGCCCTTCAAAAGTCTCCGCTCCGAACAAACGCCGCAAAACGAGACAAGACGTTTGTTTTACCAGAGCGTTCACACATGTTCTTACCATCCTACCCCTACGAAGCCTCATAAATAGAGTCCACGTTAACAGTTGTAACTAGAGGTACAATAGTATTTTCTTGTTGAATCTTTGCCTATAAATACCGCTCTCTTCTACTGTAATAAGAACAAACGTTCACGTAATAGAACACACTTTGAACTGGGATAAGGTTATTATCCGGTTGGGAGGTCTGACACAGTCCACAATTAATCTCCCTCTTTAGCTAGCCATTCGAGGCTATTTGAACTTGTTAGTGTAATATTTTACGCCAACATTATACTTATAAATATATTTTTATCTTCAAATTATTTGCATTAATCGTATTTTATTTCTCTATTCAACTAATCTTAATCTCGCATTCACCTACCGAAACAGTATGGTTTTATTGCTAACCTTCCACGCAGAATCTTTTAGGTTTAGATACATGTATTAAGAAGATTGTGCAAAAAAGACCATAATATTTTGGGTTAATTGCTTCTCTGCCACTGTTATTTTACGAAACGTCAAAAATGCCATTAAAATTTTGGTATTTTCTCATATGGCATTACTATTTAGAATTCACTCTTTTATGCCAATTGGACCCAAATATTAATAAAAGAGTGATGACATAAAATAGTGAATTAGAAATAGTAATGGTATATGAGCAAATATTCAGAGTTTGTAGGTAGGTCCAAATGGCATAAAGGATTGAATTTGAAATAGTAATGATACATGAGAAAATACCAAAATTTTAATGGTATTTTGGACGTTTTGGAAAATAACAGTGACACAGGAACAATTAACCATAATATTTTCTCTCCTCGGGATGGGTGAGTATGTTTTTGAGAACGATTATTACAGTAATGAGTAATAAAGTCGAATGATAGTATAACTATTTGAGATAAAAGGCTATTTTTTAAGTATTAAATTATTATATTTTGAATAAATTTTAAATTGTAAATACAATACTTCCTTTATCATATAATATTATAACCTAACATATTGATATTTTATATACCAATAAATTTAATTTAGATAGTGACATGTTACTTTAAAATATCAAATCTATTAAATATAAGCATGGGCTAATTATAAAACTAATTGCATAAACCCCTAGTCTAATTCACAAACTAATCTATTAAATATAATTAGTTCATGATTTGACAATGTGGTGCTACATTAAAAATATGCTAATGATGATTAATTAATTAAACTTAATAGATTTATCTCATGAATTAGGTTAAAGGTTCTGCAATTAATTTTATAATTACCTCATATTTAATTATTCTAATTATCATCCGAAAATCTGATATGACATGAGCTAAACTCTATGCTAGTCAACTAAACATCTCGTGAGAGCAACCTCAACGTATGAAAAAACAGTCCATAACCGTTAAAATATTCGTATCAACTCGTTGAATCATTGTGGAAGTAGTACATATAATAGTCTTTACTAAAAGATAGTCATAAGCTTGTAGACTACCCATAAGAAATAAAATATCATTTATAACATTTCTTCTTTTATTCTCTATCTGTTTTCTTTCTTACTTTTAATATTTTATTTTACGGGGATAGAAAATAACTAATTCCATCTATATATACTAGTTTTGCCGTATAAATTGCCGTTGCCCTAAATCTAATTATAGATTCTAAAACTAAAACTGAGGAAGTGTGTCATGTGATGGAATCCGAAGTATATGAGGAGTAGAGAAACGGGCAGGCTTTTTCCACACTGGGTGGCAGACTGTCTCTCAGATACAGTGATGATCGCTTCTCGGTTCTTTCAGCTCTCTGCCTCTCTCTCTCTTCCTTCTCCTTTCTTGCAAACTACCATCTGTTCCCTGTCGCTCTGCTTCTCTCCTCTCTCCATCTCCAGGCCATGAGAGAGAGATGAAAGAGCAGAGAGCAGAGAGCGGGACAGGAGTAACCTGCACAGCTTCTCACGCACGCTCTCGCGTTCTGAGCTCTCCGTGAACTGCTCTGCTCTGAGCTCTGAGCTCTGAGCTCTGAGCTCTCCCATGGCAGGTTGTCACACAAGCTTACAAGGCTGGGAGCTCATCGCCATCATTAACTCCGACGGTCTCTTCGTTTCGTTTTGTTGTCTCCCGGTTTTCTGAGGGCGTATGGTAGACGGTTTAATTTATGTCAGACAGTTCTTGAGGATTCAAATAAACAGACAGTTTTAGAAGTCGTTTATTTCCTCTAATCCAAAATTTAGTCTCGTTGCAATAAATGTTTAAATATTATTTTAGAGTATTAAATATAGATTATTTACAAAACTCATTTATAATTGGTGGATTATTCGTAAGACGAATCTAATTAGCTTAATTACGCCATTATTTGACAATATGATGTTACAGTAAATATTTGGTAATCACCGGTTAATTAGGCTTAATAAATTTGTCTCACAAATAATCCTTTATTTCTGTAATTATTTTTATAATCAGTTCAAGTTTAATCCTTCAAATTAATGTATAAACATACGATGTGACACGTGCTAAACTCTTTTTGTGGAACCAAACACCCCTTTAATCCTAAGAGTTGATCAATGGTTTTGTTTTTTGTTCTGAAAGTTTTTTGTACTTCCTCTGAATCTCTGATACTTGTTTTGGACTCTCAAATCTTTCACAAATATTTTAAACATATTTTACAACTTTTTTATCTTCTCTTATATGTTTGTCCTTGTTAAATGGATAGCTTACTTTTTTCAATGCAAATATAAATAAAGAATATAAAGTTTTTTTGAGGGAAATAAAGAATATAAAGTTATTTGAGTTAATCTTTATGTGCTTAGAGATGTTCCAATTACATGTCTCTTTTGCCCCTACCATACATCAACCTAGCACAACCTATTAGTCAAAAATATCCGAACATTATGACTAATTTTTAACAAATTAACTATTAACTAGTCAACAATTAACTTTCACTATTAGTTAGCTAACTTTTAGTTTTAGTTCATCGGTCCTTACACTAGGTTTATTTAGTGCAAATTCGGATAATTCTTTCCTTACACTAGGTTTATTTAGTGCAAATTCGGATAATTCTTTCTTATAAATTTCAATTATGCCCTACATGAAAATGATGTAGACTTTAACGGATTATAAATTGCTAGTAATATGTTGATATATATTCTTGATGGAACAAGGTGACATTGCAATCATAGCAAACACATAGACTCTATACTAAAATGAGGAATATACACCTTGAAGGTAATTATTAAAATGGTGTAAATCCAAAAAAACTGATAATTTGTCGTTCTCAAGATATGCACTTTGATTATGATATTACTTGTGAGACTGACATTTAAAACCATTTGAATCAATGGCAATGGATTCAGATGACAAAAATACAAAGCCACTTCTTGAGAATGACAAATTCTCAAATCTCTCTATAAACCTTATAGTATTGTGTTGGACGAGAAACCTTGCTACTATAGACATATGGACATAGACTTTGCCCAATTAGCAAAACGGCAGTACAATCATAGCCAATGTTATAGACTTTAATGCTAACGCATGAAAAGGTAATCATCATGGTAATAATTTTTTTTAATATTTATCTGTGAATTATAAATTATTTAAGTTTAGGCTTGAAAGAGATTGCAAATAGTAAAAATGCACAATAATAAAAAAAGAACGGAATAAAATCAAGGGTTAATTTCTTATGTACCATTATAATTTTTACGGTTTATCAATATGTCATTGATACGTTAATAATAAATAAGGCCCACCACAGTCACTGATAGTGATATTTTTTTTTGAAATAGGCCACACATGTGCGACCTTGTTTGAATGTCATGAGTGTATCGGGATATGAACGAGAGTTTTAACGAGATTTGGTATCAGCTAACTTACGTCCCTTTCACGGGTGACCGTGATATGTAAGTAATTCTTGAAAAATATAATAATAGTTAATAATTTTTTCATAAAATTAATGGAAAAACCGTATTACGGAATGTTGCGCCGTGTCGCAGTATCGTGCGGGCCATCGTTGCGCATCAGCGCATGCATCCGGTCGTGCGGGCCGCCGCGCCGTCGTGACGGGCGCCGCCATAGCCGAGTCCCCGTTGCACAGGATGCCGCTGGAGGCAGCCGCCAGCCGAGGGATGGAGTCCCGGTTCGCCGCCGCCGCCACAGGTTGCGGTGCTCCGGCTGCTTCCATCGTGCAGCCTCGGGCTGCCGCTCCGAGTCGCCGGACTGCGCGCGACCGCCGCTCGAGTAGCCGCCACTCGAGGCTCCGTGGCTTCGAGCCGCCGCGCGCGCTGGACCAAAAACCGCCGTGAAGCGAGGACGATGTCCTCCACAGGAAGATGGGTGGAAACAACGGCTGTCATGGCATCTATCGATAAGTGTCTCTGCATTGCACCTTTGTTAGCGAATGATTCTACTATTAGGCCACGTTTGATTACCTCTACTAAATTTTAGTGACGTGTTACGTCCAACATCGAACGTTTAGATATTATTTTGACAACGTGAGTTTATTGGATATATGTTATTTATAAAACTTACTCATAATCGGTGGATTGTTTGCGAGACAAATCTAATGAGTCTAATTACGCTATTATTTGACTATGTAATGGTGCAGTAAATATTTGTTAATCATGAATTAATTAGGAAACTAATAGATTCATCTCGTAAATAATCTTTCGATTCTACAATTATTTTTATAATTAATTCATGTTCAGTCATTCAAATTAATATCCAAATATCTAATATAATATAGACTAAATTTTAGTCCGTGTAACCAAACATCCTCTTATTCTTCTTTTCTGTTCTTGAAATCTGTTCTTGGCTTGTTGAACTCGGAGAGCTCAGAGTGAATGATTCTACTATTATTGTTTAATACAGGGTTGTCCGGTTGTAAGTAGTCTTTCTCACGATAAAGTTTTGTATTGATAATATTTTAGAAAAGGGAAAGTATCATGTGCACATCGGCTAGCTATGCACATGGTACACATGTGAGATCTCCACCTTTAATCTGTAATCCAACGGACAACAGCTCCATCAGATCATTTTGCAGAAAACACCTCCCACCTCTCCCGTTCTGTCATTTTGCGATAACTCCCAGCTACTGTTGTCCGTTGGATTACAGATTGAAGGTGGAGATCTCACATGTGCACCATGTGCACGGCTAGCCGATATGCACATGATACTTCCCTTTAAAAAATATCCGTTATGTTACGGAATAAAGTCTAGAGCTTATAGCGAAAATCAGACAAAGCAATAGAAACATAATATATAATAAAAACTATGTTTAATATCTTTATTTTTAGTATGTGTTACAACGAAGACGGAAAAACCTTTAAAATATATGTTCTCAAAAGAAACAATCTTCTTTAAAAAACCGAGATCGTCCACTAATTTTCATATTGTTCTATATTTTTATTTATATCACCAGAGAAAAATAACATAGAAATCGTAGTTTCCTAGCACATTGTATGACAATCTCTTTATCATTCCCAGCAACATCCACTCATTTCCCGTCTTCTAAATATTATATAAACTTATGTATATTTTTAAATATTTCACACCATCAGTATCTATATAATTATAAAATAGAGAAAATTATATATTTTTCACTCAAAGGTTACCTTGTTTCATATTTACCACTAGCTATCTAACCAATATGTAACATATATAAAACCGAACAAATTTTCAATAGCATATCAAAAATAATCCGTAGAAATTATCATGCCTCAGGGCATCTCCGATGTATATGGATTAAGTGGTCTTTATGAGTGGGTACAAGAGAAGTGGTCTATAACAATTACAAATTTTACAATGTATCAAATAGCAAAAAAAATTAAGTGAACACCGACACTATGGTGGGAGAGAGAAAGAGTGAGAAATGAATATTATTATTATTTTTATTCTTTATAGGTGGTCTTTAGATATATGGGTACCTAGAGTTATGGATGAGTATATTGCATAATTTATATAGACCAGTTATAATATTGTTTATTCCATATGGACCACTTTTTAGCAACATTGTGAATTGCGATGCCCTTATATCGGTCCATCTAATCTTGTATTGGATGCCCTTATATGAAATCGAATGAATTTTCAAGAGATATCAAAATTAATCTCTAGAAAATATCATGCCTTATATCGATCCATCTACTAGGTGTTGTTTGGTTTTATAGTCTGCAAGTTTAGTCACGTCATATCAGATGTTTGGATGTCATAATTGGTGGATTATTCACGAGACGAATCTAATAAACCTAATTACATCATGATTTGATAATGTGATGCTATAGTAAACATGACTAATTATAGAATAATTAGACTTAATAATTTCGCCTTGCAAATAATCTTTCAATTCTACGATTATTTTTATAACCGTCCAATGCGTGACATTGGACTACATTAGTCCGAAACCCAACGCCCACTTATCTTGTATTGGATGCATACTGCATACACCTGGCGGCCTCGCAGAATGCCACAAGAGAGGAGGCGCAGAGGATCCCAGGCAGAAGCCACGTCGTGCCAAGTGCGGGCAGGACGCATGCAGGGAGGCGAGCGAGACGCGTGAGAAGAGGGGTGGCATATGATGGATTGCAGGAAGCAATCGATCTCTCTGCATGCGTCGCCTCCTGCCTGTCCATCCCTGCTGCTCATCTCCTCCTCCGCCTCCTCCTCCCGTCTCCACTCGCGCCACCGCCTCCGTCCGTCCGGGCCGCCGCGCCGGGCCCCACGCCCACCGGCCAGTCCCTGACACCGTCCCCGATTCGTCGAATCCCCCATTTACTCCTCACCCAACTCCTCACCGCGCGCAGCGATGGTGGTGGTACTATAAAACATCGCTCACTCTAGAGCAGCTGGCGAGCTGAGGCAGGCAGAGCTTCACGGGCTTCATCTTCCGTCGATCGGGCTCCCTCGACAGGTAGGGATGAGTCGAGTGTTCGTACTGATCCTTCCATTCCATTCCTTTGGCTCTTGTGCGCAGCCATGCAGCTGCTCGATCGGTGCATTGTTTTGTGTTCATTAATGGCGTTTGTTTGATACGGGTTCGCTTGTTTGTTCTCCTGTGTTGCTTATGGCGTGGTACTTCCTAGCAGCGTTGTCGGATCGGAGAGGGATGGAGCGGTGTGGCGTGCTGGGCGGGCGATTGGACAGCGGCGGCGAGCTGCCGCCGGGGTTCCGGTTCCACCCGACCGACGAGGAGCTGATCACCTACTACCTGCTGCGCAAGGTGGTCGACGGCAGCTTCAACGGGCGCGCCATCGCGGAGATCGACCTGAACAAGTGCGAGCCGTGGGAGCTGCCGGAGAAGGCGAAGATGGGGGAGAAGGAGTGGTACTTCTACAGCCTCCGCGACCGCAAGTACCCGACGGGGCTCCGCACCAACCGCGCAACCGGAGCCGGCTACTGGAAGGCGACGGGCAAGGACCGCGAGATCCGCAGCGGCCGAACCGGCGCCCTCGTCGGCATGAAGAAGACGCTCGTCTTCTACCGCGGCCGCGCTCCCAAGGGCCAGAAGACGCAGTGGGTCATGCACGAGTACCGCCTCGACGGCTCCTACGCCTACCACTTCCTCTCCTCCTCCACCCGGGTCAGTACTACACACTACTACATCATTTCACACTCCCCCCTCCGGCCTCCGCCATTGCTAGCTGATTTCATCGCCTTTTTTTGGATGAACTTGCTTGTTACCATAACCAATTGCCGTCTTGACACTTTCCATTCTGTAATCGGTGCCAATGCTGCCATTTTTGTGCTGATGAAGTGATGATCTGATGATATGCCATGGTGGTAAGTCACGAGGGGCCTTAGGGCACCGTCGCTAGCTCTGAGCTTACTATTCTGGTGGACATGGCAGCTAGCTCAGCTGCAGCGCAGGGGAGGCCCTGTACTACGCCGTGTGCTTGCTGCCTGCTGCGACGCAGATAAAATACGTAGATATGGAAACTGGTGGGCTGAAGCGTAGTGAAAGAGAGGCTGCAGCTTAGCAGGATACGGAGATGATGGGTCGGATGGGAGATAGATACGTTGATCGTTGTGTTCATGTGTGTGCTCGCTGTGTGCAGGATGAGTGGGTGATCGCGAGGGTCTTCACCAAGCCGGGGGTTGTCCCCGTCGTCCGCAAGGGCCGCCTCGGTCTCGGCGGCGGCGGCGGCGGCGCCGACACGTCGTGCTTCTCCGACTCAACCTCGGCTTCCATCGGCGGCGGGGGCGGCACCTCCGCCTCGTCCACTCTGCGCGTGCCACTCGTGGACGCCTCGGTGTTCTCCGCGGCGGCGGCGGTCGACGGCGCCGCCGACAGCAGCTCCTACGGCGGCGCCACGGCCAACATGGTCGCCGGCGCCGGCCGTGAGCTCGTGCCCTGCTTCTCCACCACCGCCCACATGGATGCCGCCCTCGGCATCGGGCAGTACAAGTACAACCCGTCACCGCTGGCCGTCGAACCGCCGCCGCCGCCGCCGGTCTTCTTCCCGAGTCTCCGCTCGATGCAGGACACCCTCCAGCTGCCACTGTTTCTCTCCGGCGGCCTACCTCAGCCAGGCATGCCGTCGCCTCTGGGCGGCGGCAGCAGCAGCAACAGCAACGGGGCCTTCCACTGGCCGTCCGTCTTCGACGTAAAGACCGAAGGCGCCGTCGGCCGCGCGCCGCCGCAGATGGCCGTTGGCCCCGGCCAGCTCGACGGCGCCTTTCCGTGGGGCTTCTAACCTCACCCACCACTAATCCTAATCTCCTTAATCGATTGTCCTAATGGCTTGATTTAGTTCTTGTATTACCTTATTATTATTTCCTGTTTATTCTGTAATCGTATGCTGTAACTGCAACTCTGATCGTGATGTGATCGCAATGTCAGCTCGCTGCAGTAGTAGCAGGGGTTGCCTGGACAAGAGTGATCGAGCTGAGCTACGTCTATGACATGTTGACATTGGTAGTGTACCGATATAACCTGTCAATTCGACGTGATCAGCTGTGTACTACATAGTAGTATGCTCCATTATTGAATGCATTTGTGTATCTCGTCAGATTCACAGCTTGTGCAGCTCACTTTATTATATTGTGATCAGCACGTTTGGTTAATTTAGGGACTATTTACAGGATAAACTTTATTCCCTTTCTATTTGGTTCTAAAGATCAAGGGGGTGTTTGGATCAGGGGCTAAAATTTTAGCCCCTGTCACATCCAATGTTTAAATACTATTTTGGAGTATTAAATATAGATTATTTATAAAATTTATTCATAATCGGAGGATTATTCACGAGACAAATCTAATGAGCCTAATTACGACATGATTTGACAACGTGATGCTACAGTAAACATTTGTTAATTATGAATTAATTAGGCTTAAAAAATTCGTCTCGCGATTTAGTCTCCGATTCTGCAATTATTTTATAATTAGTTCACGTTTAGTCTTTCAAATTAATGTCAAAACATCTGATGTGACATGAGCTAAAATTTAGCCCTAGGATCCAGACACCCCTAAAGAAAGGTGAGGGAAGAGAGATAAGTAACACTTTTTAATCTCTTTTAGTAAGGTTTTCGGGATTAAAGGGCTAAACTTTAGGGACCCTTTTAGTCCCCACGTTTGACAATTTAGGGACTAAAGTTTAGTCCCTAAACTTTAGCAGCCCCAAACCAAACACCTCCTTAATTTGTGTCTATGCTTTCGTCGAAGACATGCATGCATACTAAACTAACCGTATACAGTATACTATCAGCTACCTAGGAAATACAACCTCAACCTAGGAGGAAAACATGATCAAACAATGCATTGATCCTAAAAGGATAAAAATATAGTAAGTTTTAGTATTGAGCCGAGCAAGTACTTATAGCAAGTAGGTCTAATCCTAAAATGGTTGAGCGTTTAATATGAAATTAAGCCTGAGATAATATTGGTATCTCATACTTCTGAAGTAAAATTTATTATTTATTAGTATTACATGGTTATACTCAGGATATATTTTAAACTCTAAAAGATTTAGTTTATATAAGGCTTATTTGTTTAAGTTTATAACAGCTGCAACTAATTCTACAATCTAAAGCTAAAACAAATAGCTGCAACTAATTCTAGAATCTAAAGCTAAAACAAATGGTACAAATTCTGGACTTGATTGTAACAATCAGTAGTCGCAAGTGGACTAGAAAACACCAGATTCTTTATTCTCACTAGCTACATACTCAGACTATCTAGCTACTAAAAATCTCTAACTATCAAAAGTTAAAATAAGCAAACCCATAGGTAGACGTAGGGGGCGTTTAGATCAAGGGGCTAAATTTTAGCTCGTGTCACGCCGGATGTTGGACATCAATTCGAATGACTAAACATGAATTAATTATAAAAATAATTGCAGACTCGGAGAATAATTCATGAGATGAATTTATTAAATGAGATGAATATATTAAGCCTAATCAATTCATGATTAGCAAATGTTTAATATAACATCACATTATCAAATCATAACGTAATTAAGTTCGTTAGATTCGTCTGGTGAATAATCCACTGATTATAAATAAAATTAACATCCAAACGTAGGACGTGATGGGACTAAACTTTTGGATTAAAAATATTTTTTTAACATAAGCCACCATGCCGCGTGCCGCGTGCCCGGGTGCACGAATGATTGAACAGGGACGAAGAACGGACGAGAGAGATCCTAGATAGCTTCATTTCAGACGCGAGAGGCCAGCTGGTAAAATCGACGTCCCAGGATCGATGGACGTACGCCTGGCCGGCCGGCCGGCCGGCCGGACGGACGGACGAGATGAACCGGCCTGCACCGGCGACAGGCCGGAGTACCCGTTGCGTATTTGTACGTGTGTCATGCGCGAGTGCGACGCGAGTAGCTAAGGTGTGCGTGCGTGTGCACACTGCGAGTGCCAGCGAGAGTAGCTCTCGCTCGCTAGCTAGGCGTAGCGTTTTGGAACGTAGGGCGATGTGTGAAAAGTCCACCCGGGCCCTTTCCCTGGCACGGCATGATTCTTCGCCCGGCTTTTGCATGCATGCGTCCATCCGCCCGTCGTCTCCAACCGTCACTTCCCCATGCTACTAGCTATACTACTACCCATGCTAGCTCTGCCCTCTCTCATCTCTCTCTCATCTCTCTATGGACACTAGTGGCGAGTAGTGGAGTATTTTATGTGACGGATGGCGAGGGTGACGAGTTGTAAGATGTCACCTCTCCGGCAGGACGGATAGGGGTGAAAGTGATTCGGATAGTTTCCGACCGTATTCGGAAAAACGGATTCGGATTCGGATTTTTTTGATTCGGATACGGATTTTTCGGATACGGATTCGGATTCGGATATTTTTTTTCGGATACGGAAACGGATATGATATGCCTGATATCCGTCGGATTCGGATACGGATTCGGATAATCCGAATAGTTCTTATTCGGATATCCGGCCCATTAAAAATACAGGCCCACATCACATAATAGGCCTTTATATGGCACTATGGCATATTTAGCTGGCAGGCCCACTACCATGGCGCCATGGCCCAACCGCCCAAGCATTTTGAAATAAAAAATCTTCTTTATTTTTTTACAAAAACATTTTTAAAAAAACATAAAGAATATTTTTTAAAATATATATATATATTTTAAAATGGGATAAATTTATATAATTTAAACAGGTAAAATTTTTTAATAAATAAAAAATATTTTTTTAGTTCTTTCAATTTAAATTTAAAAACACAATGAATTAATGAAAAATAGCAAATTGACATATAACAATATCCAAATTTTCCATAAATTAATATATGTTGTATTTAATTATAGAAAAAGTTTAAACAAATATTTAACTATTAATTTGTTTTTAAACCTAACATATTTCTTTTAACATTCGTTCATGCAAACTTTGTCAAAATAATTTTAAATTTTTATCACAGCATCTATGTATCGTATGATGATACCATGAGACGTATCGTATTTTTCAGACTTAATTTGAATTTTTTAGAATTAAAATTTCATTAAGCTCTACGTTGTCCATCGAGTGTCGTAACATTTTTTTAAAAAAATATCTTTAAATTTAGTGGATACTGACTTAAAATAGACTCACATGCATGAATATGATTTTTCTAGAATTTTTAGTTCATTATTTCATGCACTTGTAGTTCAAATTTGATAAATTTCAATATAAATCAAAGAAACATACATAATGAATTAAAAATAGCAAACTTATGTATAAAAATGTGAATTTTTTTATAAGATTATATATGTTGTATTTTAATCATAGAAAAAAAATCAAGTTTAAACGAAGATTTAACTATTGATTTGCTTTTAAACCTAACACATTCCTTCTTAACATTCTAATTCATTAATCTCAAATCTCCATCTTTCTTAACATCGTACATGAAAACTTTGTCAAAATAATTTTAATTTTTTATCACAGCATCTATGTATCATATGATGATACCATGAGACGTCTCGTATTTTTCAGACTTTATTTGAATTTTTAGAATTAAAATTTCATTAAGCTCTACGTTGTCCATCGAGTGTCGTAATATTTTTTTAAAAAAATATCTTTCAATTTAGTGGATACTGACTTAAAATAGACTCACATGCATGAATATGATTTTTCTAGAATTGTTAGTTCATTATTTCATGCACTTGTAGTTCAAATTTGATAAATTTCAATATAAATCAAAGAAACATACATAATGAATTAAAAATAGCAAACTTATGTATAAAAATGTGAATTTTTTTTATAAGATTAGATATGTTGTATTTTAATCATAGAAAAAAAATCAAGTTTAAACAAATATTTAACTATTGATTTGCTTTTAAACCTATCACATTCTTCTTAACATTCTAACTCATTACTCTCAACTCTCCATCTTTCTTAACATCGTAGATGCAAACTTTGTCAAAATAATTTTAAATTTTATCACAGTATCTTTGTATCGTATGATGATACCATGAGACGTATCGTATTTTTCAGACTTAATTTGAATTTTTTAGAATTAAAATTTCATTAAGCTCTACGTTGTCCATCGAGTGTCGTAACATTTTTTTAAAAAAATATCTTTAAATTTAGTGGATACTGACTTAAAATAGACTCACATGCATGAATATGATTTTTCTAGAATTTTTAGTTCATTATTTCATGCACTTGTAGTTCAAATTTGATAAATTTCAATATAAATCAAAGAAACATACATAATGAATTAAAAATAGCAAACTTATGTATAAAAATGTGAATTTTTTTATAAGATTATATATGTTGTATTTTAATCATAGAAAAAAAATCAAGTTTAAACGAAGATTTAACTATTGATTTGCTTTTAAACCTAACACATTCCTTCTTAACATTCTAATTCATTAATCTCAAATCTCCATCTTTCTTAACATCGTACATGAAAACTTTGTCAAAATAATTTTAATTTTTTATCACAGCATCTATGTATCATATGATGATACCATGAGACGTCTCGTATTTTTCAGACTTTATTTGAATTTTTAGAATTAAAATTTCATTAAGCTCTATGTTGTCCATTGAGTGTCGTAACAATTTTTTAAAACAATATCTTTCAATTTAGTGGATACTGACTTAAAATAGACTCAAATTCATGAATATGATTTTTTTAAAATTTTTGGTTCATTATTTCATGCACTTGTAGTTCAAATTTGACAAATTTCAATATAAATCAAAGAAACATACATAATGAATTAAAAATAGCAAACTTATGCATAAAAATGTGAAATTTTTTTATGATATTATATATGTTGTATTTTGATATTAGAAAAAAATTCAACTTTAAACGAACATTTATATTTCAAATTTATAATTTTAAACTTTATCTCTTTCACTCCAAAAATAAGTAAATTGTCAACTTTGACTAAAACCTTATCGACCCTAATTTTTCTTTCTCTCTCCCGGTCTCTCCTACTTCTATCACCTCTCTCTCCCCGTTCGTGATGATTTATATGATGTTAACTATTATTTGTCATTTGTGTATTGTGATCGTGAATAAATAAATACATTATTGATATTCGGTAAGTATTCGTAACCGTATTCGTATTCGATTCGTATCCACTCCATATTCATATTCGATGATATCCGACTCCGTATCTGTATCCGGATTATCCGAATCCGAATTCGAATCCGAAAAAATATATGAAAAAGGATATGATATTAGTGATATCCGTCCATATCCGATCCGTTTTCACCCCTAAGGACGGAGCAGCCCTGGGAATGGATGGACGGCCGGGTGCGTCCCGGGTACGTAACGGGGGATATGATATAGGGTTATGATAGGTTAATTAGTTGGATTTATGTTATTATAATTTATATATTTTGACGGGTGGTATTATAATTTTAGAGAGCTCCAAACTAATATATTATTACAAATTTAGAGGATTCCGAAATATACCATTATAATTTTAGAGAATTCTGAAACATTTCATTACAATTTTAAATAATGACAGACTTGACAAAAATTGTAATGATATTTTTCCAAAATCGTAAAAATATAATGGTGCGCTCATACATCCGACATCGTGCACCGGACACGCGCATGCCTTGGGCTTCCAAACCACACCTTCATTTTCGAAAAAAGCCTGGAGTTTCTCAAGATAACAGGATAAAAGATATTGTACGTTGATTGTGCGTAGTACTCTTTATGTCTCAAATTATAGTTATTTTTAGACTTTGATGTATTTATTAAGATGTGAGGGTGTTCCATCAAGTTCTACAAATCATTTAAAGCTCGGTCTACAATTGATTAGGAGTCAGGCTCTGAAGTTTTGGGCTTACATGTGAGAGGCTACCGTTAGGGAAAAATACTTTTACTCTAAACAAGGTTTTAATAACAACATTGTGAAGCTCTCTTCGAAGCTAAAGCCAATGCTTCGGTGAGAGCCGTTCGGAGTCCCTTGTAGCCCGACGGTTAGGAGTCATCCGGCAAGCCAGAGCCTCCCTTCCTCTACCCTATGTAATTCACTATTCTACAGTGTAATAGTCGGTTGTACGTAGAAGATAAACTAGTATTACTCTATTGTTACCGTGCCTATAAATACTCTCCCCATTGCATTGCAGGGTGAAGGAGATCAAAATCTTGAAGTAGCAAACAATACAACTCTCATTCGAAGGTTGTTATTCATTCAGAGGCCTCGAGCACTTTTTTCCTTTATCGTTCTAAACACAAAAACATGTTGCGTAGTTCTAATTACGCCAACAAAGAGCATATAGAATAAGTTTAGAGAAATTGATTTGTTGTATTTAACCAACCAGCACAAACTATCGTGAGCTACCAATAGATTGTTATAAATGAGAGTGTATGCCATTTAATGTGACAGGACAAACTAAGAGCATCTACGTAAGAAACTCTAAATAAAATATTTAGACTCATTACTCTAGAATTTAGAGAGTAGAATAAAAAAGTAGCTTCAAGAGATATTATAAAATACATCAAAAATAAAATGTTCTCCGAATTAGCTATACGGCTTCTCATTTGTAGAGAACATACATGGCTCTCAATGAGTCTTCGCATGTACATAATTTATGGATTTAATTTAGTGATTCTATTGGACGTTGATTTATACTAAAAATTGATCATAGGGATTTGATTTAGGGTGTGTTTGGCCACGCTTCAGCTCCAGTTTCTTATCCTGTGACGCTAGAGTCAAGCCAAAACACTTTTCCTGAGGAGTGGATCCTGTCGAGAGCGCTCCAGAAAATTGAACTAGAGTGGTGGAACACGGTCTAGTCAGTTTCAAGTGCTCTACTTCAGCTTCGGTGTGGATTTCAGGATCATATCCGGAGCTCTACCAAACAGATCCTTAAAGATTCCATCGGAGAAAAAAATGTTCATTAAGATTTGTATCAAAAAATGAATCATACGAGACTAGATAGAGTCTATTTTTAAAACATCTCTTAGAAACCAAGAAGCTCTAAGAAAATCTAACAACTCTAGTTAGCTCATCATAATCATCATATAGTAAAGTAATTGTACTAAAAAAGCTTAAGTAAGGCAATAGGTATAACACACCCAATAATCATTCACAAAATATTTCAGTTGGCGACCCTGAGATGCTACATACATACACATGGATGTGCAATGAAGGCTGTGCATGACATGCATGGGCTCTAGGCAGATGCATGCATGCCACGGGCCAACAAGGCAAAACTGAGATGGATAGAATGCAAGAAAAATAAGCCCAGCAACAACGGCTAGATGTTGCCCGATAATATGCTTTTTCTTTCGATCAAACGGCGGACATTAAGGTGGCATTTGGTTCAAGAGTCTGATGAAACGGAATGGCTCCGTTCTAGATTCTGAGAACGGAATGGTTTCGTTCTGCGTTTGGAAGCAAGAACAGAGTCATTCTGTTTTTTGTTTGGTTCTGGAATCTGATAGAACGGAATGGTTCTATCCCTTGTTTGGTTTAAGAGTGCACCTTTTTTCGGAGAGGGACGAGTGCGGGCTGCGAACGGGAGGGATGGGGAAGGAAGGAGCCGCTCGGTTCCTTCTTTTTTGGGGGAACGGATGGTTCCGGATCTGAGGGAAATATTCTCTTTTTGGAGCCACTCTGTTCCACCAAATTCCAAGCCAAACACATCAAAAATGGAACGGAGCCATTCGCTTCCACCAGACTCCTGAACCAAACGCCACCTAAGGTAATGGTCCATTTGGTTCTACGCTTTCTATCACATCCAATCTTTGGTTAGTTGAAGGGCGAACGTGAATGAGATGGTCACCGAGAGAAATATTCCTTCGATATGCTGAATGGAAGGATTTAGGATTTTTTTTCGCACGAGCTTGGATGAGATGATGTGTCGTCTCCTAATTGATTATTATACATTTGATTTTTCGTTTATAAATATTGAAATGGTTTTTACTCCCAAATCATGTATTCAATTTATGATCTAATTACATCATTTTATTGATTATAATTTAATCTATAAAATAAAATCTCATATAATTATATTTTTCTTAAAAATATATTTGATAGGTGGATCCCACTAAATTTAAGTTTATCTCATCTAAGTTATATACACCTAACCAAATAAAAAATTATCTTATTCCATCTATCCAACCAAACAACTCACATATATCATCTCATTTCTAAATTTATAAACGGAATCATCCCGTCTATTCTCGCCCCCAAACCCTAAAACATGTTATGTAGCAGCCATCCTACCTTCCTTTCCAGTTGGATATAAGGATGTAGAGGACTACAGCTAGTCTCCATATATGTAGTTTAGTGTGCTTCTTCTTTGGATTTGGATTGAAGGAATTTTAAAGTATTTAAATTCTTTAGAAATTTCTCTATCTATGTTATTTGGAATATAGGATTGGAGTTTCAAAAATTCTTATGGATTCTTTTCCTCCACCCCCATTCTATTAGAAATTTAAACATGATCTAAAACTTATTTTATTTTTCCATTAAGAAGTCCAATGCATTTTTTGTCTACTACAAATTCATATGGTTATTTCCTATAAACCATCCAAACAAATCATTTTTAAAATTTCCGTGTTTTAGATTCATGCGGAATTCCTTTGTATAAAGCGTACGTTCTAATCCTACGTTTCTACATTTTCCCAATTACTTTGTTTCTTAAATCCTGCATTCAAAAAAGCCATTAAAATTTGTACTAGATGTAATAAACTAGTTTTTTTATAAACAAAGTACATATACTAATATTTTTCTTTATTACGTATTACTGTATATAACAACTCTCATACCCACACTTACTAAAAAATATAGTTTTTATATATTATTAATATGTATATATATATTACTATAATTATATTTTATGATGGAGCAAATACATATAACTCTTTAAAACTTTAGTATTCAACTTCTGGTATGATACTCTCTACTCTATTTTTTCCATAATATTTTAATTTAATACTAGATTTTATATTTTATATTTAATATTATAATAAATCTGAATAGTAACATTTCTAGTGGTACTGTCTAGATTGTATTATAAAATGTTCTTCGTCCATTGAATATTAGGGCAACCTCAATATATATGGACTAGTTGGTCTATACGGATGAATTAAAAATAATTAGTCTTGAGTTATTGAAATATGTGCAATGGTAATAGCTAGCTGAATCATATAGATAAGATCAACAAGCAAACAAAACAAGCAATAGTACATGTGAGAGAAAGAAAAAATATTTTTTTTATTTCATCTAGATAGTCTATAATACTATGAGTATCTGAAACTATTTTTCTGCTACGAACTAGTTTCACAATACTTATGGATACCTGAACTTGTTTTTTTATTCACTATGGACTACTTTAGTGTTTCTTGTTACGGACTAGTTCCACAATATTTATATAATTTTTTTTATTTATTACAGGCTACTTTACTGCAACATTATGGTTGCCTGAGACATAACTAAAGATACAATATTGGATGGAGAGGGTAATAAATTATTTGCAATTCCTCTTGAAAGAGGAGGTAACAGAGACGAAGTGGGCACTGGGCAGTGAACGAATCGAGAGCAGATGACCACCTAGCATGCATGCAGCGCAGGTGAGGCAGGCAGGCAGGCATGCATGCATGCAGGGCAGTAGGCAGAGGGAGTTTGCAATGATGCAAACTGGAATACAGGATGTCACAACCTTGCGTTAGCCTACGTGCGCCGGCCGTGACGGGCTCAGGCTCAGCCGCAGCGATCCTGGCCGCGGCCGGCGAAGCATACACTCGCATGCAGTACTGCACTCAGCGCTCGCTTTGACGAACTGATGAGCTGGTGATGATGCTACGCTAGCAAGCGAGCTATGCAAAAGTGCAGACCGGCAACTCATCAGAATTCAGAGCTCAGACAGTACGAGTGAGTAGTGACTACGAGTAGTAGCATACGCATGCATGCAGTGGATTGGATTTGAGCTATCAGCTAGCTTCGACCAGATCGAATCCCGTGCTTTATCACGCTCGATCATCTCGATCTCGATCTCGATCTACTCCGGCGGTACGTCCCAGTCGTTCGCCGGAGTTTAAAGTTTCGGCACATTTTCATGCATGCAGTGGCGCGCGTGAGGTCTGGTCCAGCGACCAGGCCATGAAACATCAACGTCGATCAGATCTCCCGGGGGGAGAACCTAGGAAGATCGACGAGCCCTGCAGCCGTAAATACGACTGCTGCTTCCAGTAACATAGCTGTATGTAGCTTCCAGGTTGCTCAGAAATTTACTGTCTTAATTGTCTTAACATTAAAAATTCTGCTATAACTGTAAAATTATTCTAATCTAAATAGTCTTTCATGCTATTCATAATAAGACTATTCATAATGGTAAGTTTTATAAAACTGTTTCTATAATGTAATATCAGCTTTATAACTGAATGAAATATCCTCTCTTAGTGGAGAGTTTCATTTCATTATTTCCTAGGCTAACCTATGTAATTAAATGCAACTAGCTCACATGAAGTACCCTCTCTCTGATGAAACGATTTGACTTTCAATTGGTGTTTCATTTCGTTCATTCATCTTTGAAACGAGTTAGCACTATGTCATGATGATGACACTACTTCGTTCTCTTTCCTCATTAATTGAATATCATGTCAGCAAAAAATATGATGTGGCATGATAATTAATACCATGAAACACCCCATAAAACCTCCATTGTAAATAGCCTAAATATTAAAAGAAATAGTCATAACAATTTCAAATTTCACAGCGTATGGAGTCGTTAAGTTAGTAATACATTGATGTTTGATAAATTATTTCATCGCAAAAATAATGCGGTGTGTAATATTTTAAAGTACGATCATCTCAAATAAAAAGTTAATTGCTTCTCCTTTTTATCTCTCTCATCCAACCGTCAATTCTCTAATGGACAAAATAGTAGTATTTAATTTAAAAGACTAGTATCCATACGTATATAAGTATATAAGCCGCATGTTTCCTATTTCTTTCCTTAACATTATCCTCTCGTTATATAGTATTAGGCCCTGTTTGGTTCCATTAGGGACTAAATTAAACTTTATTCTTCTCTTTTTATAAGACTAAATTTTAGTTCCTTGCTATTTGGTTCTAAGGACTAAAGGACTAAAATAGAGTGAGGGCTAAGAAATTAGTAGTACTTTTAGTCCCTTTTAGCAAGGTTTTTGGGACTAAAGAGCTAAAGTTTGGGACTAAAGTTTAATCCCTTTTAGTCCCCATGTTTGGCAATTTAGGGACTAAAAGGGACTAAAGTTTAGTCCCTAAACTTTAGCAACCCAAACCAAACACCCACTTAGTATCAATACATAAAGATTCCCCGGACACACGTGTGGAATCAACAATGTGAATTTAGACACAGAGCATGACATATCATGGACAACAATTATTGCTTAGGATAGACAAAAATAAATTTACCCTTTACACGAGAGAAGTTAGCGCTTTGTATTATAAAAATCCAGCTTATAAAAAAATTGGTTCTACTAATTTACTAGATTATTATAATCTGCACTTCAGATTATAATATGCTGACAGAATAAGTCATTTTGTTTATTTTAGTTTATAAAAAAACTAAATTATTATAATCTAAAGCTGAAATAATCGAACCTTATAACCTTAGTAGTAACTCTAATGTAAATAACATTTTTGTGTTTTATGTTTATTCGTACCACTATCTATTAGCTTATTCATCTAAATAGGTATATAAGTATAAAGGAAGAATACAAATGGCATCTACAGGCGTATAGTTTACAACTCAACGCAACCTACAGTATGCGGAACCAATTTAGGGCTTTTCAGTTTCTGAGAGCTGCGGCTACTTCTAGAATCTGAAGTGGAAACAACCGGTTTAGATTTAGACTCAGTTTGTGAGAATCATTAGCTATAGAATCTAGAAATGAACTAGAATCTAGAAGTTAGAAAACATCAGCTACTCAAATTAGCTAGCTACTGAGAATCTTTAGCTGCTAGAAGCTGAAACAAACAGACCTTTAATGGGATGATTTTGTCACGTGAAATGTTGCGATTGTGAGGTTGAATTTGTAACGTTATAATTGTTGTTGTTTCATATAAAACAACAAACTAGGTGCCAAATTTTTAACCATTTTATCAAAAACTTTATTTACATGTTTGCACTTTCTTTAATTTACCCATAATTTGTCCACGTCTTCTTTTAATGTACCAGCCGGTTATGATCCAAACCGACCGATTTGAGCTTCTAAACCAGCCGTCAACCAGGGGTATTCATGACGACTAAAATTTTGTTATTTTTTCAAGAAGGTTATTTAGATACGGATTTATTTGAAAACCATGTTTTTTGAGTCCCGGTTTTGTTTGAAATACTATTCTCGCCCAAACACAATTAACTAGAGTTTGGACGAGATCCAGAGTCGTGGTGCTCACATCCTTTCACGAAAATTTTGTTAATTCAAAACTTGAATTTGAATTTCGAATAATTTATCACTTTTAGTGGGCGTTTGGTTTCATGGATCAAAGTTTAGTCTGTGTCAAATCAAATATTTGGATATCAATTTAAAAGATTAATTGTGAATTAATTATAAAAATAATTGTAGAATCAAAGATTATTCGCAAGATAAATTTATTAAGCATAATTAATCAATAATTAACAAATTAGTAAATGTTTACTGTAGCATCATATTATCAAATAATGACGTAATTAGGCTCGTTAGATTCATCTCGTGAATAATCCACCGATTATAAATGCATCGTATAAATAATATATATATATATATATTTAATACTTCGAAAGAACATCTAATTAAACGATGTGACGTGACTAAATATTTGTACTTAAGAAGGCTTAACTTTCTCTAACCACGGTCACGCTAACCAGCCTCGACGAGAATTGCTAACGCTGGTCCCGGCTTTAACTCACGAGCCATTTAAGAATTTAAGAGGAAGGCAGTTCACTTCCCTTCCCTTGACTTGCACCGTCGTCGATTTGACAATGGGCCGGACGACGACACGACCCGTCCATGGCCGACTCGTCAAATCGTCGCTCATCCAACGCTGCCCTTCTGTCTCCCTACCTCTACCTAGCTACGTACTCCATCCTACTGCACTCTGCACCCTGCCCTAAAAACCTTAACTCGAGGATAATTTCGACTACGACCACTGCCCTCTGCTGCCGCTGGTGACCCAAGCAAAGCTTCGAACTGATCGATGCATGCGCGCGCGGCGGCAGCGGCGCCGCTGCCGCACCCGCAGCCGCAGCCGCAGCCGCAGCCGCGCCATGAATCGAGAGGAGGAGAAGCTAGGACCGGACGTCGTCGTCGTCGCATGCGGCGGCTGGCGTACGTGCGTACGTGCGTACGTGCGTGGGCTGCTGGGTAAACGAGAGGCCGGCCGCCCGGCCTCCTGCTTGTGCTCGCTCCTCCCGGTTGATCGGTCAGTGTCCAGCGCTCTGATCCACTCTGTTACTCGGTACACATCACTCGGCCTGCCGTTTACCGTTCATACGGGTACGGCCTGAACGCCGATGCGAGCTCAGAAACGTGAGCGTCCAACAAAAATGATAGTTTGCAAATGTTAACACAATCTGTTTCTTTGGGTTTCGAATTATAACAATCTGATTTATCAAATAAAGTTGGGTTGAAACAGTTTATTGGATTATTATATTCTGCAATGTACAAGGCCGTTCCTAAGTTTTGTGAGATCTAGGGCGGGATTATAAATAGGATCCTAATACAAAAGAACTATTTTTTACTATTATATATCAACTAACTAAAATTAAGAAATTTCTGGGAATTCTGAACGAGTTTTAAGTTTTTATTTTTGGCGAAATTTTAATTTTTATGGGTGTGAGAGGTTGGATTTGCTTGCGGTTTTGCCTGCCTCATGGCCACAACCCACAACCTGTGGTACCTGTGCGTGTTCCTGTGTATGTGATGGGCAGGTGGGGCCCTTGGGAAAGTGGGGGCCCAGATCAAGCGTACGGCTCGACCCTGCTAATGTAAAATATAATAAGTTTATGAAATAAATTGTCATGTTTGTTTCAATTTATAAAAAAATAGATTGTTATAATCAAAGATGAAAAAAACATTTTTGTGAATAGTATTTTTGTGTTTTGTCTTTATCCATACCACTATCGTATACTAGTAGTTCATCCTGGTACATATGCATATAAGTATAAATGAGGAATAGAAATAGGGAAAAATACTCATATGCCATTATAATTTTTATAAATTACCTACATGTCACTGTTAGTGATTGATTGTGGTGGCTTCCATCTGTCAGTGACACATCGATGACATATTAATAAATCGTAAAAATTATTATGGCACATATGAAATTACGGCGTGGTTTGCAACTCATATCTACACGTGTAACCAACTTTGATGGGGTAATTTTGGTCGGGTTAACGAGGCCTCCTCCCGGTTGATTGGTCAGTGTCCAATCGACGGTGTTACACGTACACGTACGGGAGATAATGATGATGATGCTGTTTTACTCAGTCTTATGACATTTAGGTGGTGTTTGGTTTCCCGGACTAAAGTTTAGTCCGTGTCACATCGGATGTTTGGACATCAATTTGAAGGATTAAACTTGAACTGATTATAAAAATAATTACAGAATTGGAGGATTATTCACTAGACAAATTTTTTAAGCCTAATTAATCCATGATTAGCAAATGTTTACTGTAGCAACACATTATCAAATCATGGCGTAATTAGGCTCATTAGATTCGTCTCGCGAATAATCCACCGATTATGAAATATGTTTTATAAATAATCTACATTTAATACTCTAAAATATCATCCAAACATCCGATGTGACGGGACTAAAATTAGGGACTAAAGAACCAAACACCCCCTTAGTCCCTCCGAATACAAATAGAATGATGTCTTAGTCAATTATTACGTATGCTACTTAGAAAATAATATGATATAATAGTAGAATTAAAAAAATAAAAATAAAGAAATTATATCTTAAGTAAAACACAATGTCACGGTATTGAAATCAGTGATAGAAATGGATTGGAGGAGAAGGGGAGAGAGAAAAAAGTAGTATTAAAAAATTATTGTTGGTGCATCAGGATGGTTTCTAGAGATAATATCTTACTGATATGGCAAGATAAGAAATCACCTAAGAAACCATACCCTACATAGCATGCCTGAACGCCGATCCGAGATCAAAGTGGTCAACATCAAAACAAAAAAACTACCCGACGTTCCCATAACATAACGAGCTTTTCTAATGGTTTTTAGTACTTTCTACGTGACATAATATAACTATCTAGTATCAGATATGATATTTCGTTGTACCACATTGTTACATCTATCCTAAGTTAGGAAATTATAGGACAAAGACAGTATCTTACCTGCTACCGATACATATAAATCATTTTAGTATCTGTTACATCAGATTAACAACAATGATAAAGTTTACTTTCTCCGTTCTATATTGTAAGACTTTCTAGTCGTGTCTAGATTAATATAAATGCCAATAAATCTGAACACATATACAAAATATATATTGGTTTATAGATCAATTTAGACCGAATTAGAAAGTCCTCCAAAGATAATAGTTATCACGTGTAACCGACCTACTATTGTTAACGATCTTTTCCTTCCTTTGGATCCACACGTGATAGTATATAGGGAAAGTTTTATATTTGCCAAAGTTCACTCGGTTCCAAATATGCCACTGGTTGTTTCACTGACATGTGGGTTCTTTGGATCCACACGTGATAGTATATAGGGAAAGTTTTATATTTGCCAAAGTTCACTCGGTTCCAAATATGCCACTGGTTGTTTCACTGACATGTGGGTTCTTTGGATCCACACGTGATAGTATATAGGGAAAGTTTATATTTGCCAAAGTTCACTCGGTTCCAAATATGCCACTGGTTGTTTCACTGACATGTGGGTTCAGAACTCACATGTCAGTGACACAACCAATGACATATATGGAACTGCATAATTTTTCAGTGACATATTAGGAATAATCTCTAGTATATATAGGAGACAACATAAAGATCGATCTTGATGTGTTTTGTAACTTTGATCGAAGATGTGTGAAAATTATGGAACGACCGAATCCTTGGGTGGGATGATTTTCGATGTTAGATTTTACGGTCTTTGAAAAGATAACAGGAGGTACCATATTTTTTAGTGTTAATTGTAGCATTTTCTGCCACCTCACGCGTTAGGAGGTACCAAAATTAAAATTAAAAAAATTTGCTACATCCTAATACTTTCTCAAGGACCGTAAAATTTCTACACGATTTAATGCTTAGCTCTGGGACCCATTATTTCTGTTACAATCAAAATGATTTTCCCACACCGTTTTCCTTGTCGGGACAAATCAAAGGGAAGTGTAGTATACATGGATGGAATTGCATTTGTGTAATGCCCCAAGCCTTGATTTTTATACATTTTAATAACTGAATCAAAACATTTTTATAATTTATTGACAAACTTAATAAATAAAAATTTAAAATATAGGCCTAAAATATTTCTAAATAAATTATAGCGGGAGATATTTTTAACAAATTCTCCATGCTCTAAAACGCCTCTAAAATTGTTCTTGGAATTTTTAGGCATTTGGAATCATTTTAAATACACAAGTAACATTTCAAAATATATTTAAATTGAGAAAACTAAATCAAATCACTCCCCCATCTCCTTTTCCTCTCACAGGTCAGCCCACATCTTCAATTGGTACCCGAAATCTTCTTTTTTTTCCGGGCCCACTGGAGTAGGCCTCGGCCCATAATGCAAATGTAGATTCTAACGATGAACAATCACACATAAACATAATGGAGATACAAAGATGTGAGAAAAAAACATTTTCTATTTATTGTTTTGATTCACATACAATAAACATATATAGGCTCTTTAGGACAGTTTAAACTAATAAGGATTGTTACATAATTCAGGTGATTTGATAAGAGGAAAGATGATTGATTCTTTTTTTTTGAAAGAAACAAGCGAGAGAATCACTGCCATATATTAAGCAAGTTGTCTAATGTGAGGATCTTGTTTTGGATGAGGGTCCACGTGAAGAACTTGCACTTTGATTCCACCCGCGCTTTCCAAAGCTCATATGATATGATCGAGCAGCATGCTCCTAAAAATTGAGCTCTATATGTTGTTCTTGCACTATAAAGTCCATTAGGGCGCCAACGTCACCGGATGTCATCAACCTCTTCTCTAAGATTGATTACGACAATCTGTGTGTCAACCTAAATGTACTGTTGTAGATGAAGAACTGAGTGGGGAGGCCTTTGATCCCCCTGATCCATTCATTGTTGTGGTCAACCTGCTTCACTTAGAGGTTTTTCCTGGAGCAAATTTTGAACAGATCAAGAGTTATCTCTTTTAGGGTTTGGCCTCCTAACTAGACGTCATGCCAAAACCTAGTGCACTCATCATTATCTATTGGATGAGAGTGGAGACACAAAACATATCCCTATCTTGTTGAGAACATGATGCGCACGGGATGCAAACACACCTCATAATTAAGCTTCTGGGCACGAGAGTGAGTGCTTGGTCCAGGAATGATAGAGTGTTGGATGTCTTTATCATTGTTATTGATGTCCTCATCAAAACAAAGTGGCAGAAGGGTTGTCCAAGGTCTACCATTGTCTTTCCACCAAAACTAGAGCCATTGGAGTTTCGATGCTCTCCCTAAGCGAGAAACATCGATGACTCTGAGCCCATAAGTCCTTGGCCAGCAAATTGTCTTCCAATTCACTAGGCAAATACCATCTTTCGCAGTTGCAGTTCTTGGTTGCAACACTATTGTTTGCCCAAAGGAAGTTATGATGTATTTGGTCAATATTTTTGATGAGCCAACAACTCTATTATAAAATCATAAGGTGGAAGATAGGGATTGCCAATAAGGTTGATTTCATCAACACTAGTCTTCTAGCCTTGCTTAGCATCTTGCCTTTCCAACTTGCCAGTTTGCTCGCAATCTTATCGATGAGAGGTTGAAGTAGCATTTTCCGTGTCTTGGAGTGATGGAGGGGAATCCCCAAGTATTGGCAAGGGAAAACAACCAACTTGGTTGGAAAAATCTGCGTTATGCTTTGAAGATCGACATGGTTGCAGCTAATGGGGAAGATCTCTGTTTTATCATAGTTGATCAGCAGTCTTGACGCTTTGTCAAAGACCTCAAGGATGGATTCCATACATTTTGTCTCGCTTGGGCATGCATTAATGAAGAAACCAACATCATCAGCGTAGAAAGAGGCTCTTATCTTTGTTGTCACTCTGCTAAGAGGAAGCAGAAGACGAATAGATTAGAGGAGAGAAATCATCTTCCGTAAATGGTGAATTGCCCCCCATTATCCCATTTAGGATGATAGTGGAGGAGGAGGCAAAAAGCAATTGAGAAATATTTCGTAATTACCGGGGTCCAAAACCTTCGTGTTGAAGGTTTTTGAGGAGGTACGGTCAGTTAATTGAGTCAAATTCCTTCGCAATGTCAACTTGAAAAAAGAATACACCTTAAGTTGCTTGAGCTTGTGCAGCATGCCCTGGACTAGCAGAAAGTTATCATGGAGTGCTCTTGTCCTGATGAAAGATGATTGATTTTGGTCAATCAACAGGTGCATCATTGGTGCTAGTCTATTGGCGAGGAGCTTCATGATAATTTTAGCAAAGTTGTGCATTAGGCTGATTGGGTGGTAGCTCTTGGGGTTGGTCGGGTCAGAGGTCTTTGGGAGCAGAATGATGTGAGCAGAGTTGAAGGTGGAAGTTAGGGGATCCATGTTCGAGGAAGCAACTTACTGCATGCCAAAGGTCGACTTTAATTAGATCCCAATATCATATGTAAAAATTGTTTATGAAACCATCTGGACTTAGCACTTTTTCATTTGGAAGAGATTGGATAGTGTCGCGCCCCGATTTAATAAATCAGGACTTTATTGAAATTCCATAGAAAATCAATAACACAAGACGTTCATCATGCGACCACGTACAATACGGACAATCATTCACGGTTCGTAGACCGCATTAATACAAAAGTGAATAAAGGAGAAGAGAAACTAATAAAACAAGGGTCCTAGATGAACGCCTCCTTCCAGTCTCGCCTTGACTGGGTCGCTACTCCAGACCTTCATCCTCCTCGTAGTAGACTGGCTCTGATGTTGTAAGTCAACGGGGTGAGTACAGAAGTACTCAGCAAGCCACCGAATGCAAATATAATGCAAGGTAAATACAAGGGAGATAGTGGCTAGTTTAGCGGAAGCAGCATAATTGTAAAGCTTTAAATGAGAGCAATTTATTAGTACGGAAAAGTAAACATGTGCATGTGTATCATCATCTTCTAACTCGAGGGGTACAGTCAGCCCCACCTCGCTCAACAGTCCTTACGTGCCATGAATAACTTGAACATTCAAACAATTGTAAACTAACTGCGAGTAGTCACACAACCCGCCCTTGACCGTGGGCTCGGCTTTTCGAAAAGATTTAATTACTCTGATCAGAGATATACCACTGTACCCACAAGGCACGCACTCATCACCTACACCGAAGTGTAACGAGATGACCCATCACACGGGAACTCGTGCCAAAACCTTCCATATAGTCCTCCCCGACTCAATAGCACCCTCTTATGGGTTTCATATGGTGTCCCGACGCATCGGAGCCCCACCATACCCCCCCTTGAGCCTCGTCGGTACAAGTCGCCCGCAGGCTAGCCCCTTGCCCCCTCCTCTATGGTGCATCGAGCCGGAGCATTCCATACTTCCAGTCAGGACTTACCCATTAGACTTGTGGTTGGTACGGAAGTGCTTTGCAACAGATCCCGCAGACCGGTCCTTATAGTGCCCCGGGTGCGACAAACCAGTGCCCGAGCTTGCACCCGGAACCCACCATACTTATAACCTAGCCAACTCCAACAGAGTCCAGAGACGAGAATAACAGGGAAATTCATATACGGAAATCCAGCTATCTACGACTCGTTCTTTTTAACCTATAGCAGTTGTGCCGGTACATTGGGCACTAGCTAATATTTTTATAGTGGAGTGACAAGGAGTTAAGGCTCAATAAGCATGGCTTGGGTTTGCACACAAGGACATGGATCTAATAAATATAAGTGTAAGGCTTGAATATTCAACTAATGCAATATTAACCTATGGGTTATAGCGATAAGTTATTAATACATGGGCTCAATATGATCAACTGTATCCACAGAGGTGGTCGATGACTTGCCTTGCTCAGCAAATGGGGATGGAGGAACCTCGGGGTAGAACTCCTGCTCCTCGACGAACTCGTAGTCTTCTCGATACGGAAAATAAACAATACATTCAATAAACAGATAAGATTCACCAAATATTAAACATACACATTTGTAGGTTTTATTATGTGAAGTAATATTTTAATATTTCAAGGTTTTGTTCAAAACAGTAAAGTTTAATGTTTTAGAATTTTTCCCAATTTATTTTCTGTATTATTAATTTTAACCCTAAGGGATTTTTTTATTCATTTATTTATTAATAATATTTTGGGTAACAGAAACTTACTGTTTTTATGGTATTAATGTGTAGAGAATAATATTCTGGTTCTAGCAAAATTTGAATGGTGAAATTTGGAGTTAAAATGAACAAGATATGAATTTTTGAAGTTTAAACAATTTTCTGGAATTTTATTTAAACAGAAAACAGTCCCTGGTCCACGGTGAACCAGGTTCACCGTGAACCCGTGACTATTCGCGTGGACCGGGTCAACCAGGACCGTCGGATCTTGATCCGGCGATCGGGCGCGGGGCGGGATCCCTTTAATGAAAACGGACGGCTAGGATTAGATCTCGCGAACCGGTATGACGTGGACGCACCAGATCGCTCCAGCATTTTAAGTCGCGATCGACGGCTGTAAGCGCTCGGTACCGCTTTGATCAGATCCGAGGGCCCTGATTAAATCCCGGAGGGATTTAATCGTAGCCCTCCGATCACGATCGGACGGCTGTGGGTGCGTCCGGCACGGCACGTGCGTAAGGGGTACGTACCCCCTTCGTCTCCGGCGACGGCGGGCTCGGGTGCGGCCACGGCGGCGACGACGAGGGCCTAGGAGCCTAGCGAAAGCCAAAAATGGAACCAGGGGGTCGAGACGGTCTCGGCCATACCTTCGGTGGCGACGGCGGGCGACGAATGGCGACGGCGGCGAGGGTAGACGGTGAAGGTGGTTCGGGAGCTCGACGGCGACGACGATCCGGGGGTCTTCACGACCGATGGAGTGGTGGCCGAGGACGGGTGAGCTCCGGCGGTCACGACGGTGGCGGTGGCTAGGACAGGGGAGGTCCGAGGCGAGGGCGAGGGCTCGCTGGAGGCGAAGCAGAGCAAAAATGCCAAAAAGAAGGTGGCGGCGCTCTGTTCTCGCTCGGCTTGGGTTGCTACGGTGTGGACTGAGCGCGGTGAGGGCGAGGGTATAAATAGGGGCTCGCCGGCGCCCAGATGGTAAGGAATGCCGGAGAACCCGAGGGGCTCCTTCCTTTTCCGGCGAGGTTCCCAAAAGCTTCGGATAGCCTTCCATTTGCGCGAAATCGTGACGGCTAAGAAAGGAAAGGGGGCGGCGGCGACCAGGGATGGCGATCCGGGGCAAATCCGGGCGGATGCGGGTGGCTGGTGGCGAAACAGGAAGGAGATCACCGAGAAGGGAAAGGGGATCCCCTTCCCGGGAGGAAGACGATCCTGACAGGTGGGCTCCACCTGTCAGTGAGTGATCCAAAAAGGAAGGGGGCCGACAGATGGGCCATGGCTGTCAGCGGGTGAAGGGGGTTGTGAGGAGGCTGACTGGTGGGGCCGAGGCGGGGCGCGGGCGGGAGGAGAGAGGGGAGCGGCGCCGACAGGCGGGACCCACTCGTCAGAGAGAGAGCAGTGATGGGCTGGGCCAAAAAGGCTTTTGGAGGGAGTTTCGGGGTTGAGGCCCATTAAGGATTAAAATTGATTTCTGATTTAAAATAATTCCAGAAATTCGAATATTTGATTAAGGGTTGAATCACTGTTGATAAAAATTTGTAAAAATTCCTAAAATTGTATTTTGGCCTCTAGTTCATCTCATAAAATTTTCAGGTCCAGATTTGGAGTATTTCTCCCTGTTTGGCTTTATTTAGGCTCTTTTGTGATTTCTCCTTTAATAATAAAATCCAAAAATGATTTAAATATTATTTTCTTTTTATTTTATTCCTTTTTAATTTCTGGGGTGTTACAGATAGTCAATAGGAGTTCTAGATGTTGTAGGTCGGCTTGGCTCTAATACAAAGCCTCCCATGCCAAAGCACATGTTCTTGGCTTGTGTTGCCCAAGTGAGGAGGTGAAGAACCGATGGAGAACTCTAGCCTTCTCGGCATGGTCGGTGTGAAGCACCCCTTCATCTTGTAGCACAAGAATAAAGTTTTTAGCTTTGCGATCATTCATCTTTATCTAGAAAAACTTTGTGTTTGCATCTCCATGTTTGAACCCAACATTGACTTTTTATAGAGGCCAGACCAAGGAGTTGAAAATGAAGGGAGTTGTGAAGAGCACACTCTTTGACTGTGATGATTCTAATTAGTTATATTATTGATTATGATTAATACTTAAGTTGTCTATACTTTTTTTGTTTGGCACATAATTTATTTATATTTAATAATAAATAGCCAATAAATTATTCCTAAGAGTCGCATACAGTAAAATCTCTACTATATTAACGTGTGAATTTCGTCCGTCTGCACGGACGTCGCGCGCAGCGCGCTCCAGCCCCTAGCGCGTGTCTCAACGCTAACTCCCCTCTCCGTCCGCGTCCCCTTCCACACGTAGTGTGCACATCATCTCCCATCCCAACCACCTTCTCCACACACGTAGTGGCTTCCTCCCATTGCAACCATTGCACATTGTGCCTCTCCTTTTCCTTGCCCCCATCCTTAGTCTATGCATAGTCATTCCGCTCCCTCCATGCCGCACTCTCCCCTGCATTTGCCATGCTCACGACACCCACAGCCTCGGGTCCAATCACCATGTGCCCGCCGCCCACACCCTCGGCACCCTCGGTGCTAGATCTGACGTCTAGCAAGCCGTCGTGCGGTGGTGGCAGGCTACCTTTCGGTGACAACTCAAGGTGGTCCTCGTACGGTTACATCGCCATTAGTAAATGCCCGCTATCCCTATCTCGTCTTCCCTATTTGGCTTACTTGTTGCCGCTGGGTGGTTTGCTTCAATGCAATCTTGACATTGCAAATTGTAGTTGTTGCTTTGAACTTTTAAGCTTAGTGTCTTAGCTGAGATCGAGATGCGTGTTTGATCATTGCTTACATTATAATAATTTGTATAATGTGTAAATGTGTAGCCCATCATTCTTGCAGTGTAGTTATTACTGCGCTGATTCTGAATAAAGCCTGAACATTTTGAGTGCTACAATAATGAGTCAATGACTCAAGATGTCCCTTAAAGATTATGATCTGTTTGATGGATCAATGTTAGCAAATCTGTGTGAATTTTGGGATCTGGTTATATATGCAAATTATCTCAAGAGTATTTCTTACCATTAAAAAGGAATTTTTCTTCACACTATTGTTGATCCATTTATTGATTGAACGTCTTACACCCTTATCCATTGACTTGATACAAATGATAGGACAATGATCTTAGAGTAAATGGATGTCCAGTTGTTGACAACTTGATTGCAACTCCGATGGGTCAAGCTTTACCGCAGATCAAGATCAAGAAATTGGCTTGTTACCACTGGGTGGTGGTCATGGTTGGATCACTCCTAGAGCAAGCTAAGAAACTGTCATTATTAGATTGTTTTTCTTTAATTTTAATTTTTATGATTCTGAGAACATGTTAGGGTTTTCCTTCCTCTTTCGATGGAGATTAGGGATATACTGTTTACTGGTAGTGGGAGGATTTATTGGGGCATATACAGTTATTCTACTTCTCATCATGGTTATAAAGAAACAAAATTTGGGTCTGGTTGGTTGAAAATATTGTGAAGGTAGACGCAATGAAAATTGAGAAATCACGGTGAGGGTAGTTCATCCTTTCGAGGTGTTTAATGATGAGTATTTTCCTTTTAACTATGTTGGATGGTACATAGCACACAACTATTTATTGCAAAGTACTTCAACATTTTATTTTGGGTTAATTTTTTCCGTGCCATTATAATTTTTACTGTTTGCCAATATGCCATCGGTGTGTCACTGACAAATGAGAACCGCCACAATCACTGACAGTAGCATGTATGCAATTTTTGAAAATTATAATGACACATGAGTAATTTTCCCATTTTTATACATTATAAAAAGGAAACAATTTATTATGTGAGATCATCCCTGATTTGGTAGGGCAGAAATATTGCTCCAATTGTTCATATATAAATAGCTAATGCATTCAAATTTTTATGGTTAACTCACAAGAGTCTTAAGCCATGATATAATTTATGTTTATGAGAATTGTCTGCGCCGAAGATGCGGTTATTTGATAAGAAGTCTGTAGTACTTTTTGAAAAAAATTATGGTTTTAACTGTAAGATATGCAACAACCATTTGAACTGTTGAAATGTTTGAATTAGGATATCTATCTACCTTCGAAGTTTGACCATAAAAGGTTAGATTAACGGTGTGTTTAGTATAGCTCCAACTTCAAGATTCAGATTGAATTTGGAGTTTGTGTAATATAATAAAATAGTTTAAATTTTTATTTTTAATATTAATTAAAAATTAAATTACTCAACTAAATACCTTTAATCCATTCACAACTCTAGTTAGATTTTTTTGGAGCTAGACGGAACCTGCTCTAAAAAATCTTGGAGCTAGAGCTGTCCCAAACCGAGCCTAACAATTCTGCTCTAATAGTGTGTTAACCTTGTTTTTTTCGTAACGGGTTGTGATTGAAAAATCATTGGTGCGGACCATGATACATCATTGCTCCACTTTTTGTTGATCTCGCAAAGAAGAACCCAAATGTTGTTTTCCCCTAAGGTTGATGTTGATGAACTCAAGGCAATAGATGGTTGAGCTACATGCGGCCCAGTAGTACTCTCTAAAATAAAATGATCCTCTCCGTGAGAAGGGCAGCTCCAATGGAAAGCATACATCGCACGAGCTTGTTGTTTACTATAACATCAGGTGTTAGTAGGTGTTAATCAATATAATTTCAACTCTACATAGCTAGTCAAGTAAGTGTAGCAACAAATTAACTAACAAATATAGCAATATTAGATATCTTTGCATTGGAACATAGGACTCTTAATAAGAATGCTTAATTTTTTTCTTATGATAAGCACCTACGTTAGCACTAAGCGTAGGAGATGGCCTAAAAGGGCGAGTGCATGCTTTTGTGTTAATCTTATATGTAGTGGCGGAGCTAGAGAAAAATTAAATGAGTTTACAAAAGGTGAAAAATGCTAATATACATTAAAAAGATTTTTAGACCCGGATTCCTAGGCCTAGGCTACATTGAGCTCCGCTCCTGCTTATATGGTACCAATGCTTTCATATATCACACAACAAAGTTTATTATTTTTTATGTATTTGTTTAGTATTGTTAATAGAATAATGTTTGGCTTTGTGTCACAAAAAAGATGCAAATTACATATTTATCTATACTTTATACTACTTTAAAAAAATTAGTGGTGGTGAGTCCGTCACCACCACTCTTTCTCATAATTTCTAACTTCAGTTTCCTTTATTTCCATTTGCATGATGTTTTTTAATGTTGTAATTTTTTCTGTTACAATGTACGAGGTTTAGGGTTTGGTTTAGGATTTAGGTTTATCGTCTATTAAAATAAAAATACTTATAAAACTTTCTGCCGTTACGATTAGTCGGTTGGCAACGTATCCGGTGCTCAAACAGCTGTCATGCTCATATACACATTTTAAATCTGTGCCATCTATCTCTCATCTAAGAAGGAGACGGGAGAGCCAAGGGGCCAGCTGCAAAAATTTCAACGGCAGTAAAGGATGGTGGGAGGTGTTGTCTCACATGTGCACCATGTGCACATGATATTTCCCCTTAAAATATATATACGAGTACAACACCTGTTTGAGGACAGCTTTGCCTAGTCGGTTATTACTCTGCCAAAGACGAATGATACGCGTGGTCGTGGACCTGGTCGACGTCGCTGCCGTGCTGTTTGCGTTGTCCGCCTTTCCATTGCTCCACCGCTCCACAGCGAGTCGACGACGACCACCACCCACGACCCACCACTATCAACCGCCGTGCGAGCGCCGGCACGGCCGTGACCCTCGGATACCTTTCCCCATTTCGTCCCGTTCCCGTCCAATCCGCCTCACTGGAGTCCCCCGGCGAGCTCCAGCCCATAGGTGAATGAAAGCTTCTGCTGCCGCTTCCCTCCCTCGCTCCGGCCCCGCGCGTGGCGCGCCCTGACCTTGGGCCGCTCGATTCTGCCGCGGGGTTTCCTCTTCACAGGGTAGTCGGCGGAATGGCATCGCCGTCGTGAATTTTGTGGTCTCGTGTGCGTAGATATCGCACAATCTGCTATTGGACAGGGTTGGGGACTTGTGTGTGTGTGTTGGGGGGGGGGGGGGGGGGATCGGGGGTTTCAGGCCAAGATCATGGGAGAAGAGTGTGGGTTAATCGTTAGGGGAGTCTCAACTTGGAATTTATTTAAAGTTGCTCTGTTGCTTTTGGCTATCGTATGGAGGCATGGAGCAATTAGGTTGCTATTTGTTAACTCTAATAGAGTTGGGTGATTATGGGTACTAGCGGTAACTGATGTTTAGTATATTTACTGTCACTTTCCTGCTTATCTGTTCATGGGGGTGAAAAAGGAGTGGGTAGGGATTTTTGGAATAGTAGAACTCCACAACCACACCTTATCTATGGTTACCTTTAATTTAGGTTTGCAAAGTTTAGCTACGAATTATTTTGATGGTGACTCCTTGCAATATAACAGAGAGGATATTGAAATACAGAGGTTATTAAGTTGCGAAAAAAATCCTTCTTGATTGGACCGTCAAATCAACATTTTTCAGCATTCAATCTATTATCCAGTTATCTGTTTGAGCATTCAACAATCCAAATAAGCAATGGACATTTCCTGCCAGATATAATGAGTGATTGTTGTATATACACAATCTAAGCTGACTGTTGGTGACATAATAAAGTATAAGCTTATTCATTTCGTCTGATTATTTTATAGGATAATTGCTACTATTGCTGTTATTGTTTTCTTCTGTCTTTATGTGCAATTTTGTTGCTTCCCTTACTGAGTTGTGCTTGATAATCATCAGGAAAGTCGATGCATGTATATGCAACCCGCATTTAGAGCCAATATAGTCCTTCTAGCAGCTAACTATTGATGTGGTGAAATTGTGGAAAATGATGATGGGAAGAGAGGACAAATATGTGAGGTCAGTTTCTCCCTATTACCAGTTGTTTGAAATAGTTTACAAAGAACAAAGGCTTGCCAAAATTTTTAATTGTAACAATTTAGGACACAAGACATGTAGAGAGTTTGATAGTTTTGGTGCATCTACTTTCATCATATGGTAGTTTTGGTTCCTGGTACGGACTGACTTGTAGGAATGCTAGTCGGTGCTAATTTTTCTGTGTCTTTTGCAGCACATAGACATGCATGGAATAATTCCTCTCCAATGACTCTAATAGCAATATAGCTTTGGTTCAAGATCAGCAAGAAAGTCTGAAATATAAATGTTTATAAAAAGTATACTTCTCCCATCAACCAGACAGCCATACTACTCCCCTTTTGATCTGCACTTGCCAAAACAACTGAAAAACACCATCTTTAGCCAAAACCTCAGCCAAATTAACAAGGCTGCATTACTTGTAATTGGCAGATGAAATGGTAGGGCAGCAAAGTAGCAAACAACTCATGTAATCAGCAGCAATATAAACCAAACAGCACCACCAATTAATGACATATCTAGATGCAAACTGAAATGTCAGCAGCCCTTCAACTACTCAAATGACTAGTTTCGAATTAGTAGGGGTGAATCACATAAGAATTCTTCACATATACTTAGTTCAATAGGATTGAATGCAAGCAGAATGAAAGGATGGCCTATTCACCTCCTCATCAACAAATTCTTCATGACAACTGTAACTCGATATCAGGAAAATAAAAACCGATATCTGCTCTGTTTTACAAGGCACATGCCCCTTAAATAGTTCTCACAGGCACACAGAGAGAAAACCTTGGCTGAAACGAGGAATAAGTGCAAATAACTTTCCATCTTGCCAAGCTATTGAGGTTAGGCTACATGGTTTTGAAAGTAGTAGGACCAAAAGATTGATTTTCACTCAATTTTAAGCGCTAAGTTGATAATTCTTTCTGCTGAAGACTGAAATGTTTTATCTTTGGATATTACAATTAAAGCAATAGCAATATTTCTTTCATGTAAGAGTAAATTTTACCATTGGTCACCCTTCTCTTGTTGAATATCAACTTGGTAATCATTGCCTCATTCTTCCAATGTTTTCAATTGGGATCCTCCATTATGTTCTGTAAAGGAATACATGTTAGGAAACAAGGGTAGTAGGGTACCAAATCAAAGTAAAAGAAAAGAAAAGGAGGAAGTTTGGACCTCTAGCAACCTGGTAAATGGAAATGAAAGCACTCGTATCAAATTAAAATTTTGAGTAAACAATAATGACTGCTGATAAAAAGAACCTAATTGGAGTAAAAGAAAAATTGTATGTTTGAGCCTCAAGGGGCCTGATCAATGGACAGGAAAGCACTGGGGTCCAATTAAAGTTTTGAGTAAATATTGAAAACCACTATTTAAAACTTGCTGTAACTAATATTCTGTATTATTGTTTTTATGATATATGCAGATTTGAGGACTCGAGATCTGAGCAGTCTGTTATATCACCACGCAGGCATAATGTATTAAGTTCATTTCAAGAAAGAACTGCCAGACTCTTTGCATACCTAGGAAACCTCTTGCATTCTGAAACGTTAAAGAGATCAATGTTGCATGAAAGGAAGTTGCCAACTAGAACTCTTCATCCTCAGGGACCATTTCTGCAAAGCTGGAACAAGATATTTGTTTTATCATGTATTCTTGCAGTTTCTGTGGACCCATTGTTCTTTTATATCCCGGTTATCAATGATGAAAATACATGTTGGTATTTGGATAGAAATTTGGAAATCACAGCAAGTGTCCTACGCTCTTTCACAGATATCTTCTATATACTGCATATCATATTTCAGTTCCGGACAGGCTATATCACATCTTCTCCTACAACTTTTGGTCGCGGTGTCTTGGTTGAGGATAG
Source organism: Zizania palustris (assembly GCA_019279435.1). Taxonomy (NCBI): domain Eukaryota; kingdom Viridiplantae; phylum Streptophyta; class Magnoliopsida; order Poales; family Poaceae; genus Zizania; species Zizania palustris. The sequence goes on from JAAALK010000080.1 coordinate 28,809,280, forward strand.
ATATGCAATAGCGAAGCGATACTTGTCAACATATTTTCTGATTGATGTCTTTGCTGTTCTACCCCTCCCTCAGGTACTCAGTATGCCCTGTCCTTGGTGGTTAAGCTCAGTATGGAACTGTTTCATAGCATCATTCACATGTTTCTTTAGAATTATGATGGTTTGTTGGTGATATGTTTATATAAAAAATATTCATACCGGATTATGGGTTAATGGATGAAACTCTGGTAGTCTGGTATTCCCTACATGAGAAATTAGTAGATGTTGACCCCTTTATGATTCATAATGATAAAATGTAATGTGGAGATATGGGATTATTAATAGATTCACATTCACTTTTGGTAGATCCTAGAAAAATACTCCCCCCAGTCATTGATATCTGAATAGATTCACATTCACTTTTGGTAGATCCTAGAAAAATACTCCCTCCAGTCATTGATATCTGGTATTTTTATCTCTAATTTTTAGTGTTAAAACATCATATATTAAATAGTGTTAAAAATGTAATATATTAGTGATGGGACGATATAGTAGATTTTGGCCTATTTTAAGAGTTACACTGACACAATGTAATTCACATGTTGGAAAAATTGGATCACAAACAACGAATTCAACGAATTCTTTCTGTTTCTTTTTTGAATTTGCAGTCTTGATAGTGCAGTTATCCTGTCCTATATTGTCAAGCTTGTAAGCGTGATCAATTTTGTTACCAGGTGGTTATTTTGGCCGTGCTACCCAATCTTAAAGGATCGGAGGTTGCAAAAGCCAAAAACATCTTGATGCTTATAGTTATATGCCAATATGTTCCTCGGTTGATCCGAATAAGACCATTGTATCTCCAAATCACAAGGTCTGCTGGGATAATTACAGAAACACCATGGGCTGGTGCTGCTTTGAACCTTATAATTTACATGCTCGCCAGTCATGTAAGTGTTATATTCATTAACTCTGGACAGTCAATATCCCAAATGAACGATCCTTTACTGGGGCAATATTAACTGGAATAGTGAAAAACTGTCATGGGTAGTGGGCCAGGCCCAGCCAGCCCACTCGAACAGTACCCACGCGGGACTGTAGCATGTACATTGAATGGTGTGGGTACTGTAGCAATAATTAGGGATTGTATATTTTAAAAGGTGAGATTAGATTAGATTAGATTAGATTAGATTGAGTCCTTAAATGGTAAGATTAGACAGGAAGATAAGATATTCATTTTAGTTAGGAATTAGATATAGAGATAAGAGATTAGATTGATTTCCATGATAGTAGAGATTATTTTGTTATGTTAATTTAGTCCTCCCTGTATATAAAGGGATCCCATGTACCCAATTGAGAATCAATGAAGAATTGGTCTAATCTCATCCCAATGTTCTCCTCAACCTAAGTCTACCTCTCATCCCCAGGGCTGGCCCTAGGGGTGGGGCAGCGGCAGTGAAGGTTGCGGAGCCAGTGGCATCATAACAACGAGTTCCATGGAAGACTCCGAAGAAACCCCCGAGGCAACCACACTAGCAGTGTTGAACTGCTCATCTTCTTCTTTAGGGTTGAGTCCTTGATTACCATGGTGGAAGGGATGAGGATGCCAATGGTTGGCCAAAGGACTGAACAGTTGCTGATCAGCCCAATCCTGGACCCATTCAGGCTCCCCTGGCTGAACCGGCTCTAGGAAAGGATGCGGGTTGCCATTGTTGGGAGGGATTGGGTCTTCATCGCCTGGCCACCTATCAGCGAGGTCTGATTGCAGCAGAAAAAACCGGGAATGTCTAGGACCTTCCGGCACCATCCACTTCCTGACCATGCTTGATCGTTAGGCTCCGGGGGACATCCAGATCATCATCATATAGCACTTTTACCCAGAAGAGAAGCTGACCGAAAGATGAGCACACTTGTTGCAGAAAGTCTAAGGATTTAAGGTCGAGAGGGTAACCCAAAAACATGAACCAACTAGCTCTCGCAAAAGGTGCTTGCCTGCAGTTCTTGGCTTCATTGTGTTTGACAAACCGAATCAACCTCTCATGAACAAGAAATGGCGGGGAGTTGATGATGAGATCCCTTTCCACAAGGTTACCGAACTTGAATATTCCAACTCCTAGGGGGTGCAGGCTGTAACGATCCACTTGTAGTAGCATATTGTTGACGATGTGGTTGCGGATTGCAATGAGAAGATCCGTCCGATCTTCTGGCTGGACGATACCATCGTACTCGGCAATGGCAAAACATTCATGACGAGGAACGATATCAGCAGATATGGTGACGAAGTTTCGCTACTTTCGCAACGGACCTCCACCATCTCTGAGGATGCCGCCGTAGGGGAGGAAATGGAGAGGATTCCTAGGAAAATTGGCCATTGAGGGGAACTGGGAGGGGCGAGGGAGATGCGGAGGAGCATGCAGAGGAAGAAACTGCACTAAGGCCGAAGACGAAGGCGTCGAGGGCGAAAGAGCCTTTCCAACTTCCGACGCAGTGGGAAGTGGAGGCGACAGAGGGGCAAAATCCTTATCAGCCCAAAAAGGAGCCGATAAGGCAGAGAGGACCTCACCAAGAGGGGGAAGGGGGTTGGAAGAAATAGGGGGCAACCACCGGGGGGTAGAACGCAAAGGAACTGCTTGACTCAGCAATTAATGCAAGGCAGCGGAGAGGGGTTCCCCGCAGCCAGAGGCGAGACTGAACTCTGAGAGACAGGCGGCGAAAGTCGACGAGACAAGTCTCTTTTCAGACGTGCAAAGATATGTCCTAGGGGGATTGTGCACTGCAGAACAGGACGGAGGGTAGGGGAGGCTGAAACTCCCGAGGCGACGTCACTATGAGCCACCGGCGGGCGAGAGACCGGTGGAGACACTGAGCGGGAAAACGCGCCTAGGATAGAGGGCAAAGCGTTATTCAATTTGAAAATAGAGCTTGCTTTGATCGAGGCAGGGCGAGCAAATCCGGGGAAAGATGGGCAAGGCGAACAACGGCGAGGGGGGCTCGCGGCATCTGGCAGAGGGCAATGGATAGCACCAACTAGGACGAAGGCCCCCTTGGGAGTGTAAGGTAGACACTCGCGCTCATTGAGAACAGTAACCTGATCGGAGAAGGAGACCTTAGGAGGCCTGGGGCTAGAAGATCTCCAAGAAGAAGACGAGCGCCGGCGAAACAAGGGAGGAGAAGGGGAGGGCCATCCCTTAGTGCCACGACGAATGGTGGTCCAGCTTGCATCCTCATCCGCAAACCAGTGGGAGAACTCTCTGGACCAATTTGGACCACCATCCCACCACAGGTGGAAGTAGACATCAAAGTGATCGGTGATAATTCTCCGAAGCCGGATCACTGCGAGACCTACATTCTTGGAAAAACCGAAAACCTAAAATGCCTGTCTTGAACGTAAGAGATGTGAAAGCCCGTTGGGGTGCCACCAAAACAGGCATGTAGGGCAAGACTAACCGAGGATTCTAAGAGACGGAAAGTGTAGCGACGGAAGACAGCAAGGAGAAGGAACGAACCCACAGGGGAAGAGGAAGGGTGGTGGACCGGGGAAGAGTAGCTAGAGAGAATTGAGCGCTGGAAATCTCTACCCTTAGAGACGTCCCACGGAGCAACCAGTTCCTTGAGGGGCAAGTCGAGCTCGAGCTCCACCAAATGCAGCAAAGGGTCCATCACAGCGGGAGCGAAGGACAGAAAGGGGGGAGCACGAGTGGACTAACCCGGAAGGAGGAGTCATGGCGGAGAGCAGGGGGAGGATCGGCTAGAGCTGGCGGAGCGACGAGCTGAGGCAGGGCGACGAGCTGGCGGAGCGACGAGCAGTGTCTTGGTCTTCATCTCTAAAAATGTTGACCTTAGCAAAGTTTTCTTCTAAGACTAGATTCCAACTATCCTGTTGGCGGTGTTTATCTTGTCATGGGTTCAACCCATGACAAAAACTGATAAGCTAATCAATTGCATCTAGAGATACATAAATTGATACTTTATCAATTGGATTGACATGCTGTGTTATTTGATATGTGTTTAATTTCCTCTATATTACTTTTTTGAGAAGATTGTAACAACACCAACCATTTATTTTTGTTTTTATATTGTATTTTTGAGGAGTTTCTGTGTCATGGGTTTGTGGGCCCAAGACCCTGGTGAGGCATTCTGTACTTCTGTGATGTTGTAGCATCGTACTGTCCATGAAAGTACTATTCTTGTTAGATATTAGATTGGTTTTGTTAGATTGGATGCTTATCTTATGTTTTTTTTTGAGGTAAGATGCTTATCTTATGTTAAAAGAAGAGTAATCAGAATCTCTAGTATCCTTCTATCTCTACCGGTCGTCAGAGTCTTGGTAGCAGCAATAGCAGCTGATCACTGATGTGCCCTACCCTTGTCCTTGGACCTGGACCCAACCCGTTGCGTAACAAATTCACACTCATTTCTTTAAATGAAGAGAAAACTGCACTTATTTCACTGCATGTTTTCTACATTTTAAATAAGCTTGTAATCTTTTAAAAGGTCAATGAACTCTGAACTCATTTTGGTAGTCTTCTAACTGTGGAAAACTGAAAATTCCCAGTTTCCTTATCCCTCAATAAGTTCAGTTGCCCCTTGAAATAAATATAATAAAGTAACTAACCTGGTTGGCATGTGGTATGGGTTTTTGGATATCCTGGGCTTCCTGGCCCAGTAGTAGAGACCCATTTGGCCTATGGTATGATGTTGGTGGGACTAATCCCATATGGAGAGTTGAGATAGGTAGGGGCATCATATTAATCCTTGTTTTCCAACCACAACACATCTGTGTTAACCCTTTTGCATGAAGTAACAGTAAATGTGTAAGTGAGGTGCTACACGTGTGTGGGCATACTCCTGGGAAGTTGGAAGAGATGGGCTAATGTGGATTTTGGAATCTTGGATTCTGAGGTGTTACACTTCTCTCCTATTCAACCAAACCAGAGTCATAAATGACTCTTGTCTTGTGGTTTTCAACAGCAAGGGTACATAAAACAAGGTGTAACTTTGAAAAGTTTTGTGCTTCAGTTAGATCTGATGAGGAAAGGGATTTTGTCAATCCACTTCTCAGTTGAAGCAACAATTTTACATTGGCAATCTAAAATATACCCTAGTAGTATAATTAATATATGTAATACTATAAATTATTATCTTATATCAGACATGATGTACCAAACATTTTACAACAATGTTTGACACTTTGTTTAATGTTTAGTAGTTCATCCCATTTCTCAAGGCTCAAGACTCAAGATGTATTCTACCACAGATATGCCAATTTCCTACCAGTGTTGCCAATATACATTTATAAAAACATTGTCCACTTTTTAATATTTCTATTTTAATGCTTCTAAATTGGTGTCATTTAGGAATGAAAAGTCTATCCTTTTTAACTGTCTAGTAATATAAAGAAAAAAAATACATATTACTACCCTAAACTATTGCGAAAGTTTAAATAAACCCCTGAACTACAAAACCGTTTAAGCAGCCTCCAAATATTTGAAAACCAGTTTACAGTGGAACTATCACTGATGTGGTATGGCAGAACAACGGTTTTTGCTGATGTGGATGACATGACACATGCTGAGCTAGCTAAAATATTGCACGCAAGGTGTTCAATGAAATGTCACCGACCCTATTTCATCACGGGGCGTGCGGCGTGTGATGGGGTGCACGGTGGCTGCGATGGGGGCATAGCAGGAGGCGCGGTTGGTGTGTAGCATGGTCCGAGCGGCAATGGCGAGGGCACGCCCACGGCTGCGGCGGTTGCGGTTGCGCGGAAGGCGCGTGGCGAGTAGTGGCGGGCGGTGGCAGAGGGCGCGCGAACGAGGGCATGGCAATTGTGGGCGGCTGCGGCCGACAGAGGCGCAATTAGTTTGTGGCGAGGGCGTGCGACCAGTGCGCGGGAGGCCGCTAGAGAGCGAGCGGGCACTCTGGCATTTCATCGAACATCTTACACGCATTTTCAGATGGAGCAGGTTTTTACTCTCTTTGCCACGTTAGCATGCCACGTGTCCCAGTCGGCGAAACCGTCGTCCACGTCAGTGGAACCGCACGAAAAGTTCCAAATTAAACTGCTTTTGAAATTTTCAGTTGCTAATTAAATGGTTTTATAGTTCAGAGGGTTATTTAAACTTTCGCGATAATTTGGGGTAGTAATTTGTACTTTTTCCTAATGTAAATAAAAGTTTTATATTGGTAAAAATATTTTTGCAAATTTTTATGTAAAAATATGGATATAATATCCATTCGGGTGAATGGTCACTTTGGTCATGTTATGAATATGACTTGATTGATATTGATATGAGGGCAAATGTCTCATATATACACATATGGAGAGAGTACAGAAGTAAATATATGAAAATGAAAGACACAAGCTATCCATATATAAACCTAACATATAAAGATCTCTATATATAATCCTAACATATATGGAACTACCATATATATACTTAACATATATATATATATATATATATATGCCTTAACAGGTCCCTTGACTTTTGCTCGAGGCTCATGCCTAGTCTGTCTTGACCACCTAGACATGCCTAGTCCATCTTGACCTAGCCCACCCATTTGACTATGCTTGTTCATGTGCTCCAAGTGGGTCCCAGGACGATTTTGATCTGAATGGAAAACTTGCGAGGACTCGGGTCAACAAATGGAAATGTCAAGGATGAACTGAACCTTGGGTGGAACCTAGTATCACCGATACGCGATACGGGTATGGCGATACGCCGATACGTCGAATCCAAAAAAGGATACATCGATACGGCAGGTATATATATATATATATGTTAATTTACTACGAAATTTCCACTTCCACTAGCCATATGAAATTTTCTACAGACTACAATAAAATGCAAATCATTGAAGGCTTGAAGCAATAGACACATGAACCCATCTAGTAGGAGAATGAAGAAGAAACTTACGGATTGGCCGATTGGAAACTGGCTGGAGGGCGGTGGCTGCATGCTTCACTTCTTGAGTTCTCAGTTCTTCACTTCTAGTCTCCCCCTTTCCTCCTTCCGGTGGCTTCTATGGCGGGCTGGCAGCGGCAGAGTTGGCAAGGGAACGAGGCGACAGCGGTGTCCGGTAGCAAAGCTGGCGAGGGCGCGAGGCGATAGCGGTGGTCGGCGGCAAAGCTATGGCGGGCTGGTGGCACCGCGACGGCAAACTGGTGAGCTGGTGGCGGCTGTTGCCTGCTATGCAAGAAGCTGACGACAAAGCTGAAGACTGAAGAGGAATCCAAAGAAAACTAAGGCTTTTAGTATATGGGCCTAGAACGACGTATTGGAAAGTGCGTATCAAGAAGTATCGCTCGTGTATCGGAAATTTATTTATTTATTTATTTTTTAATCAAATTAATCTGATACTTCCTGATACACATATCGGGGCGTATCCCGCCGTATCAGATACTAGTACGACGCTGGTTTCGGCGTATCGGTGATACACAGGGTGGAACTCGAGGGGCCAACGTGGTTAGTCATCCTATCCTTTTTAAGATAACGCCAGTGACAAGGGATTGCCAAAAGCTTAGAGTGGATGGTTGTGAATAACAAATGAACTAGGAAAACAAGGAATGGCCATTATAAAGCTCTTTTAACAGAACAGGTCTTCAGACTACCAATTTGGCAAATAATTAAATAATTTTGCAACTTTGACGCTACTAAATTGGACATGATACATATTTCTAGCTTGGATATTTACGACAAATCTTTTAACTGCTGCAGGTTCTTGGAGCGCTTTGGTACTTGCTTTCCATTGAACGCAAAGATGCCTGCTGGAGAGACATCTGTAGTAATCAGACAGGCTGTAATCTCACATATTTATACTGTGGGGATACGAGAAATACCTTCTTAAATAAGGTTTGCCTTCCAAGCAACTCAGACGATATAGATAAAACCTTTGGAATTTATGTGCCGGCTCTAAAGAATGTCACACAGTCAACAAGTTTTTTTGCGAAACTATTTTATTGTATTTGGTGGGGTCTGCAGAATCTTAGGTTTGTCCAAACTCCAAAACACAAGGCTTCAAAGTATGTTCTGTTTTAACCAAGAAACAGATTGCATGCCACTTACATTTCTGTGTTGATCTATTTAATGCAGTTCTCTTGGCCAAAACCTGAAGACAAGCACTTATGCCTGGGAGAATTTGTTTGCAGTTTTTGTCTCAATATCAGGCTTAGTTTTGTTTGCACTTCTAATTGGTAATGTGCAGGTAAAGATATTTAGCATCGATGGCTAAGATTTGATAAGTCATTTTCTTGATTTATGTTTGAGAAATTATGTAAGCCTTGCATAAAAATATATCATTATTGAAGCTTTCCACAATAAAACTTGCATCACAAATCAGAAATGTGCTAAATTTTAACAGTTTTGTTATGATTATAATGTATACATAATCAATTGGAGAGAACTTGAATGCCAGATTGACGCTAAAGAAACATATCCCAGAACAACAGAGTATTTTATGGGTGGATTATGGAAAACTCAAAAATAATGGACTGAATTGATTCCGAGAAAAATGAATCCAACTTGATTTGTCTCCTGGGATATTATCCTCATGCAGTTAAAGCGATGGAACCTTGTGATGCTAGCTTTCCAGTGCTCACTGCAATACCATTTTGAGCCAAGGGCAGCATATTAGCATAATCATGGTAGAGATAGGATCATCAGACCTTATATCTTATGCTAACACCAGCACTGGTCTTTGCACAAAATGGTTCAGGTTATCAAAAAGATAAAGTCAATGGGTTAATTTGTTATACTGCCATTTATCATAGATTTACAATTAAGGTTTTGTTGCTGAGTGACTATAACTATGTTTTTTTGGCTAGCTAACTCATGCTCCATCTTTTTTGCTTTATTTTGTGAGTTTTACAGACCTATCTGCAGTCAGCGTCTCTGAGGATAGAAGAGATGAGAGTAAAAAGCCGTGATACAGATCAATGGATGTCATATCGACTGCTTCCTGAAAACCTCAAGGAACGAATACGGCGTCATGAACGATATAGATGGCAAGAGACCAGTGGGGTTGACGAAGAATTCTTGCTCATGAACCTCCCCAAGGATCTTAGGAGGGCTATAAAACGGCATCTGTCCTTATCACTTCTCATGAGGGTATGTTCTGACATGTTTTTGTTTCACTTTGATTAACCTGCTGGTCAGTAATCTTTATTTTGGACATAACTCATTTCAGAAAAATAAGCTGGTTAAGTAACTAATTGAGTTATTTTCATGGAGTAAACATTTTGACTTATGAGCTCAGCTAACTTGCACAGAAAGGTCTCGATTGTTTAGTAGTAATATGGTGCCCCATCTTTTGATTGACTGTTGTCAACTAGTCTTCTTAATGTTTGATTCTACTCTATGTTAGAACATTTCTGTCAATGCTTTTGATCTAAGTGGTCCTATTCTGTGTCCCGCACTAGGAAGCATTACTCCTCTTTTCATTCCAAATTCTCAAAACGTCTAGTTCAAAATTCTATTGCTTCATCCTATCCAGGGAAATTGCCAAAGCATTTGATGATTGACACATTGCAATATAAAGCACTAGTAAAAAATCATAGATAGGAGTACATAGGAGTGGGTTGGTCTCAAAATAAATGAGTTGTTAGTTGTAGAATATTACTGTCGTCAAACTTGAACTTAAGGAGGTATTGATTCCTACGAAAATTTCCCCCCTTTAACCAATGTATCATTTAAGTATATAGGAAATCACCCATGCATTGCCATGGAATATATATATATATATATATATATATATATATATATATATTTATGCCAAATAAGCAAATAATATTCCAATGCTTTGTCATCATCTTTTGTGATTTTATGGACATACATATGATTTTTTTCAGTATCGGTTAGTTTCTCCTAATTTTTGGGATCACAGTTGTGGTTATTTTTCCCATTTTTTTTGGAGTAGGTCATTTTTCTTGGCAGCGCTTAATTTTTTCTAATTTTTGGAGGACATGTGCTATATTTCTTTTCGCTCTAGCGGATATCTTTTCTTTATTTTTTGGAATGGCAAAGTGGGTAATTTTACCAATGTGTAGAATTGGCTTCACCGTCACCACTAGGTTCTTTTGGAGTGAAGATAAAGATATTTATGGAAAGAAAATTCAAAACTCAACATGCTTACTCACAGGTTGATAACTAAGGCCACATTACACCATTGCATGCTCTGTTTTTAGTGTTTACACCTGTCTGACAGACAGTTGGATGTCTTAGATTATTTGGAAGTACCTGGAACAATACTGTTTCTGAAACCCTACTTGCCTCTCGTGCGGACAGATTTGCCAAACACTTTCTTTGTTGATAGTAGCATAAATTTTGGCACTATTGCTGATCATGCTACATCATTTGTTACTGGAATTGTATGTTCCTCAGTCCTCGCAATTGCTAACAACATAAATGCATTTTAGTTGCCCAAAGACCATGCATGGTCATTCTGCTAACCATGACATTTTCAACCACGATAAAGGGCTTGTTCCATAAAGCACACAAATGGAAGCTTTATGTCTCATTGCCCCTTCTTTTCAACAGTTGTAGAGCTGCTTATGTGTTGCCAGGTCTCAGTTCCTTTTATGAGCATAAGCCAACTAACTCTAAGTACCCAGGTCTTCCAGAAGACCGTATTCTAGTGCTCAATGCTGCATGCTTTAGGTGCACATAGTAATCTAGTGTTCACTGCATGAAATGTGCTCCAGTACTAACATCCAAACATAAAAAATAAGTCATCTCAAACCATTGACTTACTAGTTAAGGGTCACTTTCCCTTTTAAGGTGCTCAGTTTAAACATTATCTTCATAAAGCGTTACCAGGCTGGGAAACAAAAAGAAGGTTGAAATGATGAGAGCTGTTGGGGTTTACATGTCAATTCAAATATCAATTCCATCATCCAGCTTTTGATCCTTCTCTATGTATCTAAAATGCTTCTTATTTATGCTTTTAGGCATAGTTGTTACGGCGACGCGGCGATGCGTGGCGACAACTTTACAGTGCTTATGGCGCACGGCATGCCGTCGCCATAGACACATCGGCGTGGTGACCTATATAGAAAAATAGCTTATATAATTTAAGGATTTTAAAAAATATATTAATATATAAGTACTAAATTGCAAATAAGAATAGTACTCCCTCCTTCCCATATTCATAGTCGCCTAAGCTCATGGAACGGTGACCAAGGAAAAAAGTATTCTCCTTGAATGTAGCAACTGCATGGTCTCTCATTAAATAATCCTCATGCATGTAGCAACTACTCCTAGCAAACTGCATGCTACCCGCCAATAATTTTCACAACCCGCTGGAAACCAAAATGAAAATGAACCTGCCATGCATGTATTTTCTTCCTTTCCCGGCTGAAACAAAAATGAAGAAACGTCTTGATTACCGCTGTATTTTCAAAAGCTTGCCGCTGAAATTTTGAAACCAAATTCCCCCCTATATATGAGAGCCACTCCGCACAAATGCTCCCATGCATGGAGCAACCAGCGATAGACCTCAATAACCAGCCACCAGAAGATGCCATCATCGATCTCACAAGCTTGCATGAGGAATATCCCTTAGATAAGTGCAACCGTATATTTCTAACCCAACAAGCTTGCATGATGGAGGTCATGAAAACCAATGGAGGTCACAACTATGATGTGCCGCATATGAAGAAGAAGCGCCTGGAGATGGAGGGTCGTCTTCCGACTACCTTAGAGTGTACCGTAGACATATATAACAAAGCTTTACAATTTCTCGAGTAGAGTTTTAAAATTTTCTATTCAAATAATCAGTTTTTTGTTGCTAGTAAAGACCGCTCTATTCAAATGATCAAAACACACGAATAAAATATAAAAGTAAACTAAACTAAAAACCATGTGCGATCCAATGGAGCCTTGTAGCAGCAAGGTTCACATCTTCATCGTCATACTTTCCATAGTACCTGGGCAACATGATAGGCATCATCAAGGCATCAATCTCTTGTATAGCTTTATGTGAACTGAATACATGATCATCCGTATTTGCAAGCATCAAAAGAGCTTCGATGACATCGGCATCCTCCGTTTGGCCCGTTGCGATATCAACTTGTGAGTCCGACACTTCTGTGTCGCCAGCTAATGAATCAAGAACAAACTTGACGTCGTCCAAATCTTGTACTCCGTCATCTATGCCGTGCTGTGTGGAGTACTCACCCGTGGCTTCTTCACTTGCGTCTTCATCTGAGTCTGGCACCCAGTTTATACCACGCATCAGGTGGCCTTTCTTCATCATCTACACGGCGGAGATGAGCAAGCTGTGTGGAGGCAAACCAAAAGCCAACAGAGAATAAAAAGAACGTACAAGAGAAAGAAGTGAAGCGTTGCATGCAGATTGCAGAGTCCATGTCATACGTCTGCTTATTGAAACGGTTGCTGAGGCCATGCAGCACGAGTACACATGTTGTCGCCTCGTGTGCTGTGTGCTGAACCAAGTAGTATTAGTACAGATAGAATACGACGGAGATTTCGGAATTTTTCTAAAACGCTTAGGCGACGTTGAATACGGGAAGGAGGGAGTAATATAGTACTATAAAAATAGCAATTTAATATCAAGTTGCAATAATGTTAATTTATATGCCTTAAAAGATAAAAATTAAAATTGTAATAAAATATTTAAAATTATGTCTAATATTATATTTAAAAGTTCAGTTAATAATCTGTTTTTACAAATTTGATCTACCAGCCCATTTAAAGCCCAGTCTGAGCAGCCCATTTCCTAACCCTAATTTTTCTCAACCTCTCCCTTTCTCTCTCTCACCTCCCGTTCCCTCCAGTCGCCGCCGCACAATCCCACTCCCCCTCTCTCTCACCTCCCTCTCAACGCCGTACTCTCCTCTCCCTCTCTTCTCCCTCAGGCCTCATCTTCCGCACCGGCTCTCTAGGCCGTGTTGCGCGCCGCTCGTCACGCTTGGCCGCGCCACACATGGCCTAGCCGCGCCGCTCGTCGCGCTTGGTCGCGCCATGCTTGGCCTGGCCGCGCTGCATCCAGCCTCGCTGCGCTTCACCTCGCTGTGCCGCTTGCTTTCTCCCCTCTCTCCCTTTCGTATTGTTGGACTATGGATAAAAGCCCCCACCTCTCCCACTATAACGTCTAGGTTTTATGGTTGGGTTGGCTAGGTGGGGTGAGCCTAACATGGTATCAGAGCCAAGGTCCTGGGCTCGAATCCCCCTGGCCACGCATTTCCGCATTTCCGCTGCGTGATTTCCCCTGTGCCTATCTAGTGTGCTGAGACCTGTTGCGGGCTACGCCGGGCCTCTAGAACCTGCTGCGGGCTACGCCGGGCTCGCACGCCGTAGGGGAAATGTTGGACTATGGATAAAAACCCCCACCTCTCCCACTATAACACCTAGGTTTTATGGTTGGGTTGGCTAGGTGGGGTGAGCCTAACACGTATGTCGGGCGCCATAGCCATGCCAGGCGCCACATGACGCCACAGTGGTGCCACGCGTCTGTGGCGCCTGCCACAGGCCCTCCGGCGATATGGCGGCTTGTGGCGAATAGCAATTTTCTGCCACAGTGACATATCGACGATATGGCAACGTCATAACAACTATGCTTGTAGGCATCTTCTCTCATCACTTTGGATTAATAGCATCTAGCAGGTCATATGCTCCATTTGGCTATGTGACTTTGTTACCTAATTAATCCTGCATCTGCACTCTGGTTGAATAGGAGTTAGAGTCGGTTTCTGTTTTAAAGGCTTAGAACAGATCAAGGCTTAAAGTCCTAATGAGTCAGATGAGGAATATTAATTCTATAATAGGCCCTTTATGGTGCCACATATACCTCTTATAAAAGTAAGAGGTAAAATCAATATCCACCCTTGGATTAAGCATAATTTAATTAATTTAAAAAAATAAAGAATTACTATTACCTCCTTCTCTCCGCCCCTTAGTACACCGCCACCGTCGCCGTCGGTGCCACCCCGCGCCATGCTGCCCCGCCGCCACCCGTCCGCCCCCGCGTATGCTGCCGTCGTCGCCCGTTCGCCCCCGCTGCCACCCTTCCCGCCGTCGCTTGTGCTCCTTCGCCGTTGCCCATCTGCCCCCGCTCCCACGTCCGTTGCCACCGCCCCGCCACTGCTCGTCCTCCCCCGCCCCCACATCCGCTGCCGCCACTCGCCCCCCCCCCCTCTCCCATCCCCACGTTCGCCTGTATGCCCCCGCACTCACCCTGTGTCCGCTGCCGCTGCCCCACCGTCGCTCATCCGCCCCTGCCCCGACATATGCCCGTCCGCCCCCGCCCCTGCCCTCGCGTTCGCTGCCGCTGCCCCGTCGCTACTCGTCCACCCCCACTGTCGCCGGTGAGAGAGGAAAGGGAAGGGAGAGAGAAAGGGAAGAAAGAAAAAAAGAAAAAAAAGAGAGGTAATAGAATATTTTTGTTTAAATCTAGACCGTTGAATCTCTACAAATTAATGGCCCACAATTGTTGAGGGCACCATAAAAATTTCCTTCTATAATTAGTAGATAAGATATCTAGGAAAATTATAGAAGTAGGACTGGGGTCTGCCGTGCCCAAGTAGGATTAGGGGGCTGGCCGAATAGGGTTGAGGTTTCTCCCCTATAAGTGTAATCACCAACCTCATGGAATAAAGCAGATCTGTTAGCTGGCCAAAAACTGTCTTTCGTCTCCTGTTCCTTGCGGTTTAGGGCTGACAGACTTTTGAATATCATTTATTTCTATTTTTAGATATGCAGAATTTTCTAGGAGCCATAATGGAATATCATAATGGAATTAATAAATGATTCATCTAATTAAATCCCATGGCACAGCAATGCCAAACAGAGTCATAATCTAGGGAGGTTCTTTGAGCACATGTTCCAAAGAAACCTTGAATTTATGCAACCGCACTATTTGGTAAGGCATCACAACCTCTTTGGTCCTTCACTTTCCCCAAGGTAAAGCATAAGCAACCTCAATTTTATGATGCACCGTTCTGTGCCCAAGTCAGCACTCAAGCTACTTGGATGAGGAGCCCAGCAAGTGAAGGCACAGTTCTTCTTTCCTGTCATGGGATGCACGGGAGGATGGCATTGCCGATGGCAGGCCAGGAAGCGCTGACACCACTGTAGTGGAGAATGTCCCTGTTGTGCTTGCATGGAGAGAGCAATTGGGGATCTGGGGGTGATGACAGAAAGAGTAGGGGCATTTCACCATTTTTCGAAATGACTTGCAGAACTACTACTCTTTACTGTGCCATAGTGAAGAGAAGATATTTTTTGTTCAGTGGCATAGAAGGGAATAACTAATTTTTTATGGCATATAAGGAAACATGTGAACTTCTAGCAGGCATATAAGTATTTTTATAATTTTGATGTACGGATATAAGATCTATCTCCCTGCTACGTATGGATATAGATCATCTTTCTCTCTGCCACGCTGAATGTTTTACTGTGCTATTTTCTTTTTTCAGGTTCCATTGTTTGAAAACATGGATGATCAGCTCTTGAATGCCATGTGTGACCGCCTAAAGCCTGTTCTATATACAGAAGGCAGCTGCATCATCCGTGAAGGGGATCCAGTAAATGAAATGCTCTTCATCATGAGAGGTGATCTCATGAGTATGACGACGAATGGTGGAAGAACTGGCTTCTTCAACTCTGATATTTTGAAAGGTGGAGATTTCTGTGGCGAAGAGCTCCTAACCTGGGCTCTTGACCCCACATCAACATCCAGCCTCCCTAGCTCAACCAGGACAGTGAAGTCAATATCTGAAGTTGAAGCTTTTGCTCTGAGGGCTGAAGACTTGAAGTTTGTGGCCACCCAATTCCGACGACTGCACAGCAAACAGCTCCAGCACACGTTTAGGTTCTACTCACAGCATTGGAGAACCTGGGCAGCTTGTTTCATACAAGCAGCCTGGCATAAGCACTGCAGAAAGAAGATTGAAGATTCTTTACTCGAGAAGGAGAAGAGGTTGCAGCTTGCAATTGTGAATGATGGCTCTACTTCTCTCAGCTTTGGGGCAGCCATACACGCTTCACGTTTTGCTGGCAACATGATGAGGATCTTAAGGAGAAATGCCACCCGCAAGGCCCGGCTGCAGGAAAGAGTGCCTGCAAAGCTGTTACAAAAGCCGGCAGAACCCAACTTTTCTGCAGAAGAGCACTAGTTCTGTTTACTCCAAGGAAACGATGAATACATAGTTTTTAGTAGTTTTTTGTGAATGGTTTGTGCAGTTTTACTTACAGATGTTGCGTTTAGTTGACACGACCCTTCAAAGGAGAGAAGAAAAATCACAATAGCACAACGATTGACGCTACTTGGTTTGTCTGCAGCATTGTATATGTGTTTGCAACTTGTGTATACGTGTAATTATTAGCTGTCAGGTGTTATATACAGATCGAGTTCATAGTAGTGTGGTGTGAGCATTCCATTTCGTAATGGAGACATTTGTTTTAACTCTGAAACGTCTCTATATAACTATATGAGGTTTGACAGCTACCCATTTTAGAAAAAAAAATATTGGCTCCTGATCCATTTTGGCAAGATCATATTTCTCAAAAATGATTTACGGCTGTTTGGATGGCCCTAGCTTATTTTTAAGGACTAAAATTTAGTATCATTTAGTCATAAACAACTTTGCTTACGAGCATTAAATTTTAGTCTTTAAAGTTTAGTATATAAGTTATTTTGGTGTTGTTTATAGGGATTAAAAGTATTATGCACATTCCACCTTCATTTATGAACCTTAGTCCCTACGTCTAAACGAGATATAAGCTTTAGTCCATACTAAAATATGCAAGTTTTAGTCTCTAAAAATAAACAATGTCATCCAAACAGGATTTCACAAGAATTATACTAAATCCTTTTAAAAATTCTTTGAAAAAACTTCGTTACAAGTGAGCCTAAAAATACGCTTTTAAAACTCTATGGTTGAAGTCCAATGTGCTAATATATGCAGTCCTGGTTTTCCTTGTGCCGGAGTCGTAAGCAATAAATATTGTGTCCGTTGGCAACCTTGTACCTTAATTAGATATGTTACTTTAGTATTAAATAATGTTTCAAAAGTTCAATGAGTTTGCCTTATAGTTTCACGATGAACTCCCACAAAACAAACGAGGCACAGTACATAGAAGAAAATAAGTTTCTTTATTCTCATAAGGGTGTTACAATATAAGGGAACCGTACTATTTATAGACAAAATCCCTAAAAGGAAAGTATGGTATTAAAAAATGTTATTAAAGAAAATAATCGATATCCATATTCATAACTCATTAGGAAATATTCCTATTATTGGGCTTTCATTCCTATCCCCAAGTTGCAAATGTATGATTTAGGGTTTGTTTTGTTTAGTTTCTAGTAGTCGTATACACTTTTAGAATCTAAAACTGAAATAAATGATTTAGATTCTAGACTCAGATTGTGATAATCATAGCTACATAATATAAATTAGAATTTAGAAGCTAGAAAACACCGGTTTCTTCAGATTCTCATCAGCTACATACCAAGCCTAAACAAATAGAGTTTCCTAACAATCCTCTTTGCACTTGTTGGGACATGCATGTGTCTAATCAATTCACACTGCATTCCCCCGCTGCCTGCTGATTTAGAGTAGAAAGTTGAGAGTTTTGTTAAAATACCACTTCAAATAATGGACTTTGCCGATTTGCCATTGAGACCTATTTTATTGACACAGGTGGTTCTAAATGTCAGTTTCATAAGTGATATTATAATCAATGTGCACATCTTATAAGTGGCAAATTGACAATTTTTTTCAAAGTCAGTGTTGACCTGTGTTAACTGAACTAAAGGTTAAATACCCCATATAGATCAATGGTTATATTATACTATTTTTTTTGGTAAGTTACAAATCTAAAATAGATATAGACCAATGGAGCTAAAAAATAGCTTCCCACTTTCTATATTTTTAGGAGATCATTGTTTAATTCTTAAAAAATTAAATCTAGTAGCATTTGTTTGGTTCCAAATCCATTGAATCTGTTGTTCGGCCAAATATGCTATATGCTATCCTACTACTCCCTCCGCTACCCATTATAAGTTGTTCAGGTTCATTAATCCGTAGATGAATCTGTAAAAACTAAAATGATTTATAATATGGAATCTAACACGTCCTATGGTAAGGATTTAGCACGCGAAATCTAAATTCAATTAATTTTAAACTTGCTAAAGACCGGACACCATATAAATATAAGGGATTAAGTACGATTGAAATATACAAGGCAATCGATAAAATATTATTTTTCCTATTTTTTTGCTTTCCTTTGTCTCTAGTTTAGATTGCTACTGTTTCTTCATCGTTTGTCAAGTTGTTGCCCAAAATCTGTTTGGGGCAGCAACACCATGATCTATGCCATCATGCTACTATCAACAATAGAATATATCATAAAAGTATGTTTCTCGTTAGAACACTCGGTATATCTAATGAACTCTATGACCCCACTATAATATGAGTAATATGATGGCTCACGGAATTATGGGAGAAGACTTCACAAGTGTTCTTAGTTGATTCCACCGATCTATGCAACGGTCACACCCCGGTCACAACATCCGCAACAAATTTTGTGTCTCTACTATAATATAAGAGAAAGTTTTATATTTATTCACTCAGTTTTAAATTTGTCACTTGGCTATCCTCATGTCTTAGTAACATATGGTTCGCGGGACTATATGTCAATAAAACGTACATGATATATATGAAATTAGATGAATTTTTGGTGGTATATCAAAAATAATCTTATAATATAATGTGTCTTGCGCGAAGAGAGCAAGCTCGCCAGAACTAGAGATGAAAAGTGAGGATGGTGAGCAGCGATAAAATCTCGTCGAGCATCATAAATCAAAGATGAGAAATCCAAATATGATTTCAATCCTGAAGTGAAAGTGCAGCTACTCCTGACGCCTAAGTAATCCGACATCCGCGCCTGTAATTCGTGTGGATTTGAAGGTGGCAAGGACCTGTACAACATGCATGCATATATACCACAAAGCCGCTATCGCGGAGGACGACAACAGCTGCACGCAGGTCTCACCCTGCAATCTGCATCCATCGTGATGGCAAACATGATACCAAATGTGATGTTACTGCGGCCCGTCTAGCTACATGTCACGAGGAGGTGAGATTTGCTATTTTGTTGACACTTCGATGAAGTGACTTCGTATTTTTAACATCTGAATTTATTTTTATTGATTTAGGCGGTTCTCACTATAAAAAAGAATGTATTCATATATTTCAACTTTAATAAACAATGTCATGTATAATGGTGCATCATAAATCCTGTGCAATAAACAATATTCTTCATCAACTTCGTACGTAATAGAAGATTAGATATGAGATTTCATGCGTGACATGTGATATGGGGTAACAGGTTGATTAGCTTTGACGTTTGGTGGGCTACGGTGTCGTGTGGCCTGTCGACAGGACGGGTTCCACGTGAATCATGGACATGGGATGGTTCTCTGCTAAAATTTTGAAATAAATTTGTACGAATATTTCAGAAATTTTTAAATAAATTTTAAAGGCTTGAGTCATATAAAGGATTACTGTGTGGTCGGTTATGAGACTCGGCACTATCGAGTGCCGGACTCGAGCCAAGGACTCGAAGGTTGGGGGTTGGCACTTCCCGAGTGATTGATCCTAGTCGAGACTTGGGGACGGCTTGCCGAACCCAACCACATGTTCTTGAAGTCTGACTCCTTGCCTTGTGGAGACACAATCTTTTCTTTTACTGTTCCGATTATTTGGGATATTGGCGAAGTTTATGGGATATAGTTATGTGAAAACCGACTTGATTGAGATCGTAATCGTGGCACGAGATCTGATTGCTCCGATATAAATACCCGTCTACCAGCCTGATACCAAAAAAAGATGAACAAGGATGAGAAATATAATAGAATCGAGCTAGTGTTTTGTCTATCTCTTCTCTATGTTGTGCTGTCACCATAGACTACTCTATTCCGTCCGCCGGCGTGCACTGGAAATAGGAGAGCAGGTCTATGGAACCAGTCATCCTAGCGATCCTGCATCGGGAGAGGGCGAATAAGGTTTTTGGGAAGCGCTCTGCGCGACTGCTCAAGTTCGTCATCATGGCGCGTCTTCCGTCTACATGTACCGTCGGTTGCTGTTGGGTGCTGCGATCCGATACCAATAGAAGTGTCTTTGTCCCAACCGCGGATTCGTCCTCAACTACCATGAGAAAACCAAGGGTGGTTTCGGTGTTGTGATGAGTGATTGACAGACTTTTACCCTCTGTTCGAAGGGTACCTCCGAAGGGGGTTCGGAGGTTGGACCTCCGAAGGTGTTCGGAGGTGGTCTCACCGAAGGGTGTTCGGTGTTTGCTTGCTGCAGTTGTGCAGCGGAGTGTGCTCGTCGGAGGGGTCCGACAGTACGCGATGACTGGGTTCGTACCGAAGGGTTCGGTACTTTGGGCGGTACACCGGAGTGTGTACCGAAGGTTGCTAACCCGGAGAGGTCTCCGAGTACTAGATACACTTGTCTGCTTGTCTGTGGTGCGCAGGGACTTCGGAGGCGACGGACAAGGTTCGAGCCAGGTGAACCTGGGTCAAGCGGGAGGCTTGATGCCAGGGGAGCGGGGAGCTCCGTCACGGTGGCTGCGAAGGTGGTCCGGGTCGGTCCTCGGGTCGAGGCGTGCCAGGTGAAGGCAGAGAGTGCGGAGCGTGGCTCCGACTGAAGGTACTCCGAGACAAAGTCCTCGGAGGTGAGGCACTTCGAAGGTACTCCGAATGGAGTGACTTCGGAGTTGATTGGAAGAAGTCCTCTGAGGAGGCAAGGAGTTCGAAGTGTGCTTCGGAAGGAGACACTCGAAGGTGCCCAACGAAGGTCTCAGAAGTCGAGGCGCATCGAAGGCATGGTCCGGGTGAGGCTCGTCGAGGAGTGTGCTCGGGGAGAGGCACTGCGACGAAGTGCTCATGGAATGCTTCATGCGGAGGCCTTGGACGAAGGAGGGACTTCGAAGGGTGGTACTCCGAAGGTGGGGCTTCGGAGGGTGGAAGGCTTCGGAGCAAGGCTAGCTCCGGAGCAAGGTTGACTTGAGGTGCTTCGGCCTGCATGGCTTCGGTACACGGACTGACGGAGTTCGAGCTGGGTGAAGCTGCGAAGCCGTGGTGGTCCACTCCGGAGGTGTTGGTGCGAAGGCCCAAGGAGCTTTGACGGCTTCGGCTCAAAACCGTCACTGTATCGAAGGTCATCTTCGGCGAAGCGAAGGCCACCAGGCTCAAGGCTTCTCGCCGAAGCTACCGCACCCTCGCGTGCGATGGGAGGCTGCAGAAAGTCAAAGACTGCAAAGGCTGACACTGTCTGTTCTGTAAAAGGCTGACACTGTCCCCTCTGCAAAGCTGACAGAGAAGCCTCCAGAATAAAGGTGGACTACCTTTTGTACCCCTTAGTTCTGTAGAGACAAAATGAATGTAAACCCTAGGGGTAGTGTAGTCAATTCCTTTGGGTGAACTGTGGGCTATAAATATGGGGGCTCGGTAGGTAACATTTAACACTTTGAGCATTTACTGTTGAGCTCCTGTAGCCACATACTTCGATTGTAATACATCCAGAGAGTTCATTTTTGTGTTCCTTGTTCAAGCGGCGAAGCCCTGCTTCTTTGTGCCTTTTGCTTGAGCTCGTGTTACATACCTCGCCTGTTGTTGTGCACCGAAGCCTGTTGAGGCGAAGGCTGTTTTTTGTGCGAGGTGTGTTTTGTCAGTGTGCGTTCGCTCTGTGTAACAAGAGGCGAGACCTCGCTGCTTACTAGCGTAGCCCTGACCGAGGCCCGTTTTGCTTCTTGTGTCGAAGCCCTTAGCATAGTCCTTTTGCGTGTGCGTGTAGACCTTCGTGTACGAAGCGCAGCACCAGTTGCTGTTGCCAAGTTCCTAGTCGAAGTCCTCAGAGGGCTGTTCACTCTTGCGAAGGGTGAAGTGCGAAGCCTGCTCGAAGCACCCTGTGTGCGGAGCCTGCACTGACTTAGTAGAGTAGATTTTCGAGGGTTGTAAGTGGAGCGAAGTCTTCTTGGCTTCGAACTTTTGCTACTCCGAAGCCTGTGTTCGAAGGTGTCGAAGTACCTCCGAACCAGACCTTCGAAGGTAGTGTTCGAAGCCTGTTCCGCAGAAGACAGAACTGAATCCGAAGGCTAGTTTTTAGCCCGAATTTTTAAAAGCTCCCATTCACCCCCCCTCTGGTCGCCGTTTTCGGTCCAACAATTGGTATCAGAGCGGGTTAAGATCACCAGTTGACCTTAACCGGTTTTGTGATCTGTTGGCGACATGGATAGAGGCAGTAAAATTCCTCTGTTCGATGGGACAGACTTTGCATACTGGAAGGTGCGCATTGAGGCTTACTTATTAAGCCAAGGAAATGCATTTGGGAGATTGTGGACTCACAATACTCCATCCCTGAGACTCGCACCTCTCAGACTGAGAAGGATCAGTATATTGCCAATTCCAAGGCAAGAAACATAATGTTCATCGTTTGAGTAGAAGTGAGTTCGATAGGGTGCAGCACCTTAGGACTGCTAGGGAGATTTGGACAACTCTCACTGTCTTTCATGAGGGCTCTGCTCAGATTAAGGCCAGGCGCCAAAGCACCTACAATCAACAGTATCAGCTGTTTGTGCAGGCACCTGGTGATCTGTAGATGCCATGTTTTCTCGCTTTGACGCGATAGTGAGTAACTTGCGGTCCAACGGGACGCTTGCTTACAGTGATCACGATAGGGCTATCAAGCTTCTCTATGCTCTTGACCGTAGCATATGGGAAGTAAAGATATCCAGCATTGAGGAGTCCACATGCTATGACACTCTAACCTGTGATGAACTCTTTAGCAAGCTAAAGTCCACAGAGATTGCCAAGGCATCTCTTGCTGTGCACAGAAGCTCTTTGCCACAGCCATTGGCATTGGTTTCTAGCACTAGCCGTGGCACCACTGCAGAACCAAGCACATCAGGCACTTGTGTTTTTGCAGATGGTTTTGCTTTGTCTTCCCTGGTCTCCGTCACAAAGGAGCAGGTGGACACTCTAGCTGATGATGAGCTTGCTCTCATTGCCCGGAGGTTCACCCGCTTTCATCATGAGAGACGGGATCAGAGGAGAAGTAGTTTTAGTGGCTGCTATGAATGTGGCGACACCTCTCACATTAAGGCCAATTGCCCCAAGGTCAAGAAGAGAGATGAGAGTGAGCGCCCCAAATACCACAAAAAGGAGAGGAAGCCCTTTGTGAAGGGCAAGCGCGGCAAGATGGCTAAGAAAGTAGCCAAGGCCGCTTCCAGAGCCTTTGTTGCTGCTCTCAGCGACATCGACACTTCCTCAACTGAGGAGTCGAGCTCTGAGGAGGAGGAGTCCCCAAGGAAGGAGGACAAGAAGGACAAGAAGGGACGAGATTTCACCGGCCTTTGCTTCATGGCCGACAGCGATCACAGCGGCGATGAGCTTGACTCATCTGAGGTAAACCTATCATCTGACCAGCTTCTAATTAAATTAGATGAGCTAAATGAAGTAGTGCTTGGTCAGGATAGATTACTTGTGCAAGCCGCTAGAGAAAGAAAAGACCTTAGACTTAGGCTAGAAAATGTTTCTACTGAATATGCCATGCTTAAGTCTAAGTTTGATGATGCTGAATGTGAGTCCTGTTCTGTTGTCATGAGTGAGCTTGCTCAGTTGCGTTCTGTTCATGCTCAAACTCTTTTTGAGCTTGAGACTGCACAGAAGCAGCTTTGGAGGTGGATTCTAGACCTCATGATGTTATTGATTGCATGAACTGCTCTTTATTACGCGATAGCATTAATTTACGTGATAAGCATGTTCATGATTTGGAGGCTAGATTGGAAAGGGCCGGTAGTTCTAAGGATGTGCAACCTGTTTGTGACACTTGCATTACCCTTAAGGACCAGCTAGGCACTGTTAGAGAGCGAGCTGAGAACCTCATGTCAGAAAATGAATACCTTCTTTCCGTGGTAAACAAATGCACTGAGGGAAAAGGTAGGATGGATTTGCTCTTGGCCAAGACCAAGTTGTGTGCTGACAGAGCAGGGGTAGCTCTAGGTTTGGGTTTTGAGAGGATACCTTCAGACAGTAAGACCAAAACTGTTTTTACCTCTCCCACCACCCTAGAGAAAGAGAGAGCTCTGTTAGACACCCCATCAGCCAAAAAGCCTACCCATCCACCAAAGAAAACCACTCCTCCTGCCAAGAAAAATCCTCCCAAGAAAACCACTCACAGAAAACCCAAGGAGCCTGTGAGAGTTGCTCCTGTGACCCATGAGATTGCCCCTAGGAGAGTGTTTCATTGTTCCTATTGTCAGCGGGCGGGTCATTTGGTTGGGTTCTGTTTTCGTCGCATCAAGGATGAGCGACGCGCACAGGCGATGAGTTACCAGGACATGCATTACCCATCTTTAGGTATGCATGAGTCTGAGTTTTACTATCGTCCTGCTTTTGAGGCTCCTCGTGCTTCTCGGAGAGGTTTTGCTCCTCGAGGTCTTCACCATGTTCCATATGGTGGTAGACCTCGGGCTAGCAGATTTGTACCTCATCAGAGTAAGAGACCTCGACATGTTGTTCTTTCACAGCATGTAGGTAGACCTCGCACTTTGCATCATTCTGATTATTTTGTGCGTAGACCGTCTGCTTTTACTGTGCCTACTACTCGTGTCACTCAGTGCTGGATGCCTCGCCATTATTTTACTCACCCCAGCACTGAGCGATCGAGACGTTCTCATCATGTGTAGGCGACAGGTCGAGGCTTGGAGGGCACGTGGATCATGGACTCCGGTTGTTCGCGCCGCATGACCGGAGATGCAGCATGGTTCTCCAGCCTCACCACAACCAAGCAAAGGGAACATATCACCTTCGGAAACAATCGAAGGAGTAGAGTGAAAGGTAAAGGTGTGGTAAGAATAAATTCGAACTTCACTCTCAAAGATGTTGCTTTGGTTGAAAATCTGGGATACAATTTGCTGTCTGTATCTCAGTTGCTTGATGAGGGCTTCGAAGTGCGATTTCATCGCGATACTTCGCAAGTGCTCAATTCTGATGGCGTTGTGGTGTGTAAGATCTTTAGGGTTGGGAGAGTTTTTGGAGCAGATTTTCAGAGTCATCTGGTTCTTCTCATTGTCTTGTTGCACATTCGACTTCTGAGCTTTGGAAGTGGCATAGGAGACTAGGGCATATGAGCTTTGAATTGCTCGCTCGTCTGAGCGCCCTAGGTCTGATCCGAGGATTGCCCAAGCTCAAGTTTGAGAAGAATTTAGTTTGCGCTCCTTGTCGACATGGTAAAATGATTGCCGCTTCGCATTCGCCAGTCACCACAGTGATGACTGAACAGCCCGGAGAACTTCTCCATATGGACACTGTAGGTCCTTCTCGGGTTAGTTCTTTAGGCGGGAAGTGGTATGTTCTAGTAATTGTCGACGATTTCTCTCGCTACTCTTGGGTCTTCTTTCTTGCCAACAAGGATGAAGTGTTTTCACACTTTCGGAGCTTGGCTTTGAGACTTTTCACTGAACTCCCTGGTGCATTAAAATTCATTCGAAGCGATAATGGCACCGAGTTCAAAAATAGTCTCTTTGTTGACTTTTGCATGGAGCATGGCATAGAACATCAATTCTCTGCTCCGCGGGTTCCTCAACAGAATGGTGTTGTTGAGAGAAAGAACCGCACTTTGGTTGAGATGGCTAGGACGATGCTTGATGAGCATAGGACTCCTAGAAAATTCTGGGCTGAGGCCATGAACACTGCTTGTTACATCTCAAACCGAATTTTCTTGCGCTCAATTCTAAATTTGACATCATATGAGCTGCGTTTTGGGAGACAGCCCAAGGTTACTCATCTTCGAGTTTTTGGTTGTCGCTGCTTTATCCTAAAACGTGGTAACTTTGATAAATTTGAGTCGCGATCTTCTGACGGGATCTTTTTGGGTTATACTACTCATGGTCATTCTTATCGTGTTTATAACTTGGAAACTAACACTGTCATCGAGTCATGTGATGTGACTTTTGATGAATCAACCCCCTCTGTTAGTTCTGCTTTTGAACAGGCAAATGAACACGACATGGAACAGACCTTATTCGAAGACGAAGATCCCGGAGAATTCGAGGATGAACCCCTACTACCCTCGACATCAACCCCCGAAGCTGACCCCGCTTCAACTACTTCGGCACGAGGTCCCGAAGCGACTACCTCAACATCGGTCATCTTGGACCACTCCAACGCACAAGTTGAGGGGGAGACTGCATCCCGCCGCGAGGCTCCACATCATGTCCAAAGGATGCACCCTCCCGAGCAGATCATTGGTGAGCTTGATCAAAGAGTAACACGTTCTCACGCTCATTTCACTAATGCTGCTTTTGTTACTTCTTTCGAGCCTTTAGATGTTAGTCATGCACTTTCTGATTCTAGTTGGATCAATGCCATGCATGAAGAGCTTGAAAATTTTGAGAGAAACCAAGTCTGGACTTTAGTTGATCCTCCACCAAATGTTCATTTCATTGGAACAAAATGGATTTTCAAAAATAAACAAGGGGAGGATGGGACAATTGTTAGAAACAAGGCTAGACTTGTAGCTCAGGGCTTTTCTCAACTAGAAGGGATTGATTTTACTGAAACTTTTGCACCTGTTGCTCGCCTTGAGGCCATTAGGATTTTGCTTGCCTTTGCGACATCTCGGGGATTCAAACTCTATCAAATGGATGTCAAAAGTGCTTTTCTTAATGGCTTCATAGGTGAGGATGTTTATGTAAAACAACCCCCTGGTTTTGAAAACCCCAAGTACCCACATAAAGTCCTTAAACTTCATAAGGCTCTTTATGGACTCAAGCAGGCCCCTCGGGCTTGGTATGATAGACTTAAGTCTTTTCTGCTTGAGCGAGGGTATTTGATGGGCTCTGTTGATAAAACTTTGTTTACTCTCAAGCATGGCAAAGATTTCCTCCTAGTTCAGATTTATGTGGATGATATCATCTTTGGTGGCTCTTCTCATGTTTTGGTTGCCGAGTTTGCAGATACCATGAGCAGGGAATTTGAAATGTCGATGATGGGTGAACTCACCTTCTTCCTTGGTTTGCAAATCAAGCAAAGCAAACAAGGTACCTTTGTCCACCAGACAAAGTACACCAAGGACCTGCTCAAGAAGTTCGACATGTCCGATGCGAAGCCCCTCGCCACTCCAATGGCTACATCTGTAGCATTGGACCCTGACGAAGATGGAGAAGCCGTAGATCAGAAGGAGTTCCAGAGCATGATCGGCTCCCTCCTCTACTTGACTGCCACGAGGCCGGACATACACTTCGCAGTGTGTCTGTGCGCTCGTTTTCAGGCTTCACCACGAGCTTCGCACCGCCAAGCGGTTAAGCGCATTCTAAGGTATCTCAAACACACCCTTGAATTTGGCATATGGTATTCAGCATCTTCATCTTTATGTCTTCGAGGTTATTCTGATGCGGACTTTGCTGGGTGTAGAATTGATAGGAAGAGTACCTCTGGTACTTGTCATTTTCTGGGTACTTCACTGGTTTGCTGGTCTTCCCGCAAACAGTCTAGTGTTGCACAATCGACGGCTGAGGCCGAATATGTTGCTGCAGCTAGCTGTTGCTCTCAGATTTTGTGGATGGTTTCCACTTTGCGGGATTTCGGGTTAGATTATAAGAGTGTTCCACTTTTCTGTGATAACACTAGTGCTATTTGTATTGCAAACAACCCGGTTCAGCACTCCAGAACCAAACACATTGATGTACGGTATCACTTTCTCAGAGATCACAATGAGAAGGGTGATATTGAACTTCAATATGTTGATACCCAACACCAGCTTGCCGATATTTTTACAAAACCCCTCGATGCTTCTCGATTTGCTTACTTGCGTGGGGAACTTGGCATTTGTCACCCTTACGGCATTTTGTGAGGGGGAGCTGTTTTAGATGGATATGCCTCTGCTAATTGTGTGCTCAATTGCATTTACATATTTTGCACTTATATGCCTGCTTATAATTCATGAAATCATGTCAGCTCAGCTCTTGTTAATTCATCTGGAACATTCATGTGCATGATGTCTTATTTTCAAAATTAAATCGTGCTCACTGCTTAGTCTTGAATCTAGCATATTTAGGCAGGACTGCTTTAGCTATCTTTTATCTGCTTGACAGCGAGACACTGTTCATTGGATGCTAAAAATTGCAACTTGAAAACTGTTCTACATTTTCATGGATATTCATAAAGTGCCAAACATTGGTTCACTTAGTTAAAATCAACTATTCCATGATTTGCATGCTTTTAAGAGAAATGATCCAGGTGGGTTTGTTTTGTCGCACTACCCTATTCTAGACTGCTTACCATTGCACATTGGTCTGAACTGGAATAGTATAGTGTCTGCCAAAATCATTGCCTTAAGCTTCTTATGGCTTTCATGCCTAGGCTTGGCCTGATTGGAAAGTATAAGGTGGACAAACAAATAACCCCTGACACTAAGAAAAGAACAACAAAATTCATTGTCTATCAAGTTTGCTTTTCAAGCTCCTTTTGAATTGGACTTGTCTGTCTAGAGTAGAGATTGACTAGCTTTGCGCAGCCCTTGCTCTTACTTGTCTAGTTTCCTTGACTAAGTGGTGCTGCTTTCATTTCAAAAATGATCAAATCACATGCTTCATCATGCTTTTAGAGAATATTAATTTGAGCTGAGCCCATGATCATTGGTGTTACTGTTGGCATATTTTTGCTTCATATGTCTTTGCAATTCTGCTCATTTAGAAGCTTTGCATCTTTGACATGCTCCTTGATGCTTGCATTGCCAAAGGGGGAGAAATTCCGGAGAGATTTGCTTCGTTCTCTGCCGCAAGGGGGCATAATTTCAAAAAGGGAGAAAATTTGACATAAAGGGGGAGAAGATTTTGTATTGCCAAAGGGAAAATTTAACTAAGGGGGAGTTTTTATTGCCGAAGGGGCTTTTTACACTTTTGAGAAAGGGGGAAGAAAATTCTTCTGTCAAGTGACATGATTTGGCTCTTTTCTGAGTTTTTATGGTCACTTGTGTGCTGAAAGTTTTTATTTTTTTCTTGAAATTGGATTTAGTTGTCAATGCACTCATCAAGGGGGAGATTGAGAAACCAAGTGTGGTTTCGGTGTTGTGATGAGTGATTGACAGACTTTTACCCTCTGTTCGAAGGGTACCTCCGAAGGGGGTTTGGAGGTTGGACCTCCGAAGGTGTTCGGAGGTGGTCTCACCGAAGGGTGTTCGGTGTTTGCTTGCTGCAGTTGTGCAGCGGAGTGTGCTCGTCGGAGGGGTCCGATAGTACGCGATGACTGGGTTCGTACCGAAGGGTTCGGTACTTTGGGCGGTACACCGGAGTGTGTACCGAAGGTTGCTAACCCGGAGAGGTCTCCGGAGTACTAGATACACTTGTCTGCTTGTCTGTGGTGCGCAGGGACTTCGGAGGCGACGGACAAGGTTCGAGCCAGGTGAACCTGGGTCAAGCGGGAGGCTTGATGCCAGGGGAGTGGGGAGCTCTGTCACGGTGGCTGCGAAGGTGGTCCGGGTCGGTCCTCGGGTCGAGGCGTGCCAGGTGAAGGCAGAGAGTGCGGAGCGTGGCTCCGACTGAAGGTACTCCGAGACAAAGTCCTCGGAGGTGAGGCACTTCGAAGGTACTCCGAATGGAGTGACTTCGGAGTTGATTGGAAGAAGTCCTCTGAGGAGGCAAGGAGTTCGAAGTGTGCTTCGGAAGGAGACACTCGAAGGTGCCCAACGAAGGTCTCAGAAGTCGAGGCGCATCGAAGGCATGGTCCGGGTGAGGCTCGTCGAGGAGTGTGCTCGGGGAGAGGCACTGCGACGAAGTGCTCATGGAATGCTTCATGCGGAGGCCTTGGACGAAGGAGGGACTTCGAAGGGTGGTACTCCGAAGGTGGGGCTTCGGAGGGTGGAAGGCTTCGGAGCAAGGCTAGCTCCGGAGCAAGGTTGACTTGAGGTGCTTCGGCCTGCATGGCTTCGGTACACGGACTGACGGAGTTCGAGCTGGGTGAAGCTGCGAAGCCGTGGTGGTCCACTCCGGAGGTGTTGGTGCGAAGGCCAAAGGAGCTTTGACGGCTTCGGCTCAAAACCGTCACTGTATCGAAGGTCATCTTCGGCGAAGCGAAGGCCACCAGGCTCAAGGCTTCTCGCCGAAGCTACCGCACCCTCGCGTGCGATGGGAGGCTGCAGAAAGTCAAAGACTGCAAAGGCTGACACTGTCTGTTCTGTAAAAGGCTGACACTGTCCCCTCTGCAAAGCTGACAGAGAAGCCTCCAGAATAAAGGTGGACTACCTTTTGTACCCCTTAGTTCTGTAGAGACAAAATGAATGTAAACCCTAGGGGTAGTGTAGTCAATTCCTTTGGGTGAACTGTGGGCTATAAATATGGGGGCTCGGTAGGTAACATTTAACACTTTGAGCATTTACTGTTGAGCTCCTGTAGCCACATACTTCGATTGTAATACATCCAGAGAGTTTATTTTTGTGTTCCTTGTTCAAGCGGCGAAGCTCTGCTTCTTTGTGCCTTTTGCTTGAGCTCGTGTTACATACCTCGCCTGTTGTTGTGCACCGAAGCCTGTTGAGGCGAAGGCTGTTTTTTGTGCGAGGTGTGTTTTGTCAGTGTGCGTTCGCTCTGTGTAACAGGAGGCGAGACCTCGCTGCTTACTAGCGTAGCCCTGACCGAGGCCCGTTTTGCTTCTTGTGTCGAAGCCCTTAGCATAGTCCTTTTGCGTGTGCGTGTAGACCTTCGTGTACGAAGCGCAACACCAGTTGCTGTTGCCAAGTTCCTGGTCGAAGTCCTTAGAGGGCTGTCCACTCTTGCGAAGGGTGAAGTGCGAAGCCTGCTCGAAGCACCCTGTGTGCGGAGCCTGCACTGACTTAGCAGAGTAGATTTTCGAGGGTTGTAAGTGGAGCGAAGTCTTCTTGGCTTCGAACTTTTGCTACTCCGAAGCCCGTGTTCGAAGGTGTCGAAGTACCTCCGAACCAGACCTTCGAAGGTAGTGTTCGAAGCCTGTTCCGCAGAAGACAGAACTGAATCCGAAGGCTAGTTTTTAGCCCGAATTTTTAAAAGCTCCCATTCACCCCCCCTCTGGTCGCCGTTTCCGGTCCAACATACCATATAGTACATGCACTACTTTTTTACGGTTTTTGATTATATTTGTGAATCCATGATTATTGTGTTTCTATACTCTAGTATGATAGATATGTTCATGCTAGTTTATGTTGAGGCCATGATTTATCTGTTTCAAAAATCAATCGTAAAATTGTTTAATTGTCTAACAATCCAAAAACCTTATTCTAGACAATCTGCGATTAATTCAATGGTTGGATTTGTGGATGCACTAAGGCTAGAGAAATTCTCTAGTGTGCATTTTAAGAGATGGCAAGAAAGAGTCTGTCTCTGGCTTACTTCTATGAATGTATAAGAAGCGAGAATTAGCAAACCTGAAGGCGAACTCTCTTCTGATGAGCAGAAGAAGTATGCGGAGGCCAATAATCTCTTCGTGGGATGCATTCTAGGCGTGCTCTCTGACTATCTGTGTGATGTTTACATCACTGTGACAGATGCGAAAGAGTTATGGGATGCTCTAATTGCAAAATATTGTGCATCATATGCAGACAATGAACTATATCTCATGGAGAGACAGGAGATATTAGTTGAAAACTTGATAGCATCTCTTGATGTTGAAGAGAAATCTCGGGCAAAGGACGCTTCTGAGAATGGAGGAGAGGGTTAGTCTAGCGCCAATTTGATGCAGAAATCTGAAGATCTAGGCCCCATGTGAGTTTTGGTATTTAATGATAAACGCGTGTTTGTGAACTAATATTTTTCTTAAGTGTGAAGGAAATGATTATGTCCCGCGTAAATGGAGCGCAAGATGGAAAACCCGAAGATCTGGACGTATTAAAGAGCAACGACAAAAGGTTTGAAGAAACCTAGAATTTGATCGAGGTGTTTGGAGCGATCAATTAGGCTAGGTCTAAATTTTGTTTTTGCCGTACTATAAAGAAGGGTTGCATCTTGGTTATGAGTTGATTTTCAAGTACCAATTTGCATTGCATATAGTAGCTTTTGATCATGTGTGATTGTTGCAAAAGTTATAAATATTGGCTAGGTCTTGAAACTACAAAAATGCTGCTTTTGGAGTGTGTCTGCCCCTGGCGGTCTGTCCGACTATGTGGGTCCGGTCAGACCGGCCTGTGATGGGCGATCCGACCGGCTAGGGGGCCGGTCCAACCGGGTTGCACAGTTTTGCAATCTGCTGGTTTACAGAGCCGACGGGGACCTTATCGGTCTGACCGAGTCGATGGCCGGTCAGACCGGAATAAATAAATTTCAAGAAAAGGATTTAGCATAAATCAAGAAAGAGGAAAGCTAAAATACAGGCCTAAAAATTTCATTTAAAATAACAATTTGCTAGAGTATTTTCCTAAAAATTCTCCTAAGCATTAAATTGCGTTCCAAAAATTTTCTGGAATTTTTGGTACCAAGGAATTCAATAAGATATAATCAACATCACTTCATCTTAAACCTCTAACAATAATTAATAAAATATATTACAACATGAATGTTGAGTGAATAAAATACATGATAAATCATTAAAAATAATATAAGGCATAAGTGTGCAAGTTGATAAGGAAATAAAATAAAATGTGTAAGCATCCAGATCAAATTATTCATCTTAGGCAATAAAATCAGTAACAATTTCCCCTTAATGTTGGCACCTTCTTTTTGAACCCTTCAACTTCAGGATGGCCAATAACCAAGGATCAGAAGCTCCACACGATGAAAACACCTCAGGCAATCTGCCTCAGTGGGGTGCAGCTGGACATCAGCAGACCCCTATTGTCTATAATCCCACACTTGCGGAGATGATGACAAAACAAAACCAACTGATCGCCACACTGCTTACCCAGATGCAACAACAACAAAAGCAGATGCAAGAGCAGCAGGCACAGTTGTTTCGCCTACAACAACACCAACACGAGCTCTCCCTTCAGCTAATCTACGGGGACTTCGCCAACTTTCAGAAATTGGTGAACAAAGCAATTACACCAGAAACCAGAATGATTCCACCTCAAGACCCAACCCCTGCCAAGCCACGAACCACCCTGGGAGGACCAAGCACAGGCACCCCACCCCAAGCACCACCAGCCGGAAGAACTCCAGCACAAACTACCGGATACAAGAGAGACAAGAACGGCAAGCCGATTGTGTGCTACAACTGCCGCCAAGGAGGCCACTACGCCAACAAGTGCCCCTACCCCAAGCGGGCGCCATCCTCCATTCCAAACCCAGAGGGACATACCCTAGTTCACCACAAAGAGAACCCAGATGCAACCGAAGACACTCCCAATTTGGTCTCAACCAACCCAGATCTGGAGATCGCTTTGCCTACTTCTGATTTAACTCCTTCTCCTAATCCGGAGTACCAGTAGAACTCAGTCCCTTAGTTTTCCCGAGGTTCGCTTCGAATCTCGAGGACGAGATTCTCTGTAAGGGGGATAGGATTGTAACAGCCCCAAAATTAAAAGGGAATAAAATAAAGGAAAAATAATATTAAATGAATTTCTGAATTTTGTTATTAAAGAAAATCCTAAAAGAGCCCTATTAAAGCCAAACAGAGACAAATATTCAAAATCTGGACTTGAAAATTTTATGGGATAAACTAGAGACCAAGAAATATTTTTGAGAATTTTTACAAAATTTTAGCAACAGTACTTCAAGTCTTAATCCAATAAACCAATTTCTGAAATTAAATTAATTAGAAAAAACATTTAAATTCTTATTGGGCCGAAACCCTGAAATTCCCTCCAAAAGCCTTTCGGCCCAGCCCATTTCCGCCCCTCTCACTGACAGGCGGGGCCAGCCTGTCGGCGCCAACCCCCTCTCACTTCACTCCCGCGCCTCGACCGGCCCCACCTGGCAGTCACCGTGCGCCCTCCCTCTCTCTCCCCGCCACTCGCGCTCGGCGGGCCCACCCGTCAGTCTCCGCAGTGCGCCCCCTCTTTCGCTGCCGAGTATGGCCCACTTGTCGGCGCCGAAGCCCCTCACACCCGCTGCTAAGCATGGCCCGCTTGTCATCCCCTCACTCCTTCGCGCGCGCTCGCTGACAGGTGGGACCAACCTGTCAGGATCGTCTTCAACAATGGAAGGGGATCTCCCCCTTCCATTCCCATCGGCCCCTTGCCCTAATCACCGCCGGCCGCCCCAAATCCACAAAATTGGGCACGGGATCCTGACCCCCGTTCACCGGCGATCCACTTCCGACCAAAACCGACGCGATTTCATCCCTTTGGAAGCCAATCCGTGCTTTAAGGAAGTTCGCCGGCGATATGGAAATCCTCCCCTTCGGTTTCCTTCGCGTAGCCTACCTTTTTCATCGTCAGCAACCCTATAAGACCCCTGGTGCTCACCGCATTTCGCTCACACCAAAATCCCTCGGAGCCTTTCTCTCCCTAGCCGCCGCCTGCAAGTTTTCGAATTCATCCCCTGCTTCGGCTCCGGCAACACCTCACCGACACTCCGGGCCACCACTGCCCTCGCCATAGTCACCGTCGGGATCCCCTCCACCTCCTCTACCCCGGCCCTACCTCCGTTAGGCCGGATCGCCGCCAAAGCTCGCCGTCGCCATCAACCCGAAGCTTCCCCGCCGCCACTACTCGTCGCCGGTGCCACCCTCTCGCCGTCGACCCCATTTTCCGGTACCATCATGCTCCCCTCCCTTCCCCCTTTCCATTTTCGCCGTCGCCTAGGGTCATGGGCCACCGCTACCGCCGCTCGCCGCTCGCCGTCGCTCCGCCAGCGCTGGGGACAAAGCCCTCGGCTTCCCCCGTGCCGCGCGCGTGCCGGACGGGCACTGAACCCTCCGATCTGAGATGGACGGCTAGGATTAAAACCCCCCCGGGTTCAATCTGGGCCGTCCTCTTAGTCAAAGGGGTATCGGGCTCCCTCAGCCGTCCGCTGTAACTTAAACGCCCCGCCCCGCCGTGGACCACTGGATCTGGATCCAACGGTCCAGATCCGACCGGTCCAGCGCATAGTGCACGGGTCCATGGTGGACCTGGCTCACCGTGGATCCAAGCCTGTTTTCTGGTTTAAAAATAATTCAGAAAATAGTTTAAACTTCCAAAATTCATATCTTGCTCAAATTAACTCCAAATTTCACCATTTTAATTCTGGAAAATTTGTCTTTTTATCGTCTACACATTTATGCAATAAAAATAATATGTTTATTTGGCACATAATAACCATTATTAAATAATAAAGAAAATTCCCCTTTAGGGTTTAATTAATACTTTAAATAAATAATTCAGAAAGATCCTTAAAATTTATAAATTAATTCTAGAAGATATAATGGCTCCATTTCACTGTTATTAATACAATAAAAATGGAATGAGCATTTTGTCCAAGACATTTTATTTAATAACATTCCCAATACCCCTTTTAGGATTTAATTAATATTCCCTTAAAATAATACAGAAAAACTCTTAGAAATTTATATAATAATTTAGATGATCTATTAACTCCAGTACACTGTTTATAAGCCAATAAAGATATAATAATTCATTTTGCTCATTTTAACTTATTAAACAACATTTCCAAGGTCCTTTAAAATAAATGATTAAAATACAACACTTTACAAAAAGTATCATGAAAACTTGTATAGTAAATTCAGAGGACTTAATGACTTTATTCTACTGTTTAATGCAACAAAAGTAGCATGATTACTTTGCCCACTTTAATCTATTAAATAAAATTACAAAAGCCCTTTTAGGATATTTAATTAATTCATAAAGTAAAACTCCATACTTTATGAAATTATCTTAAAGCTATATAACAAACTTCAGAAGACTTAATATCTTAAAGTCACTATCTTTGATACCATAAAAACATCAAGGCTAATTTATACCTTTTTAGTTCATCTCTAAAAAGAGGAAATAGAAACCCCTAGGAAACATAATTACATCAAGTCTTAAAATTCAGAAATCTCATTAGAAAGCAAACTTAGATATTTAAGTAACAATTCCCTAAACTTTAAGACTCTATCTCCTTTACTTAATCCAATAAAAACATGTATGCTTGTATGGTTGATTTGTTTTGGATTGTTTATTGAATGTTGTGTTTACTTTTCCGTATCGAGAAGACTACTACGCCGTCGAAGATCCGGAGTTCTATCCTGAGGTTCCTCCTTCACCCTTTGCTGAGCAAGGCAAGTCATCGACCACCTCTGTTGAAACAGTTGATCATATTGAGCCCATGTTTTAATAAATTATTGCTATAACTCATAGGTTAATATTGCATTAGTCAAACATCAAGCCCTACACTTATATTTAATAGATCCAAATCCTTGTGTGCAAACCCAAGCCATGCTTATTGAGCCTTAACTCCTTGTCACTCTACAAATATTATATTAGCTAGTGCCCAATGTACCGGCACAACTGTTATAGGATAAAAGAATGAGTTGTAGATAGATGGATTCTGTTATATGAATTTCCCCGTTATTCTTGTCTCTGGACTCTGTTGGAGTAGGTTATGTTATAAAGTATGGTGGGTTCCGGGTGCAAGCTCGGAAACTGGTTGGTCGCACCCGGGGCACTATAAGGACCGGTCTGCGGGATCTGTTGCAAAGCACTTCCGTACCAACCACAAGTCTAATGGGTAAGTCCTAACTAGAAGTGTGGAACACTCCGTCTCTCGGCACCATAGTGGAGGGGGCAAGGGGCAAGCCTGCGGGCGACTTGTACCAAAGGAGGCTCAAGGGGGGTATGGTGGGGCACCGACGCGTCGGGACACCATATGAAACCTATAAGAGAGTGCTGTTGATTCGGAGAGGACCATATGGAAGGTTTTGGCACGAGTTCCCGTGAAATGGGTCATCTCGTTACACTTCGGTGTAGGTGATGAGTGCGTGCCTTGTGGGTACAGTGGTACATCTCTGATCAGAGTAATTTAATCTTTTCGAAAAGCCGAGCCCACGGTCAAGGGCGGGTTGTGTGACTACTCGCAGTTAGTTTACAATTGCTTGAATGGTTGAGTTATTCATGGCATGTAAGGACTGTTGTGCGAGGAGGTAAAATGTACTCCTCGAGTTAGAAAGATGATGATGCATACACATGTCTACATTTCAGTACTAATAAATTGATCACATTTAATGCTTTACAATTATGCTTCTTCCGCAAAAATTAGCCACTATCTCCCTTGTTATTATCTTGCATTATATTTGCATTCGGTGGCTTGCTGAGTACATTTGTACTCACCCGTTGACTTACACCATCAGAGCCCGTCTACTACGAGAAGGAAGAAGGTCTGGAGTAGCGACCCAGTAAAGGCGAGACTGGAAGGAGGCGTTCATCTAGGACCCTTTGATTTATTAGTTTCTCTTCATATTTATTCACTTTTGTACTAATACGGTCTATGAAACGTGAATGATTTGCTCGTATTGTACGTGGTCGCATGATTAACGTCTTGTTTTTATTGATTTTCTATGGAATTTCAATAAAAGTCCTGATTTATTAAATCGGGGCGCGACAAGATGGTATCAGAGCCGACTTGACTGTAGGAAGCCAAACAGACCTGACCCTAGGACTTATATTAACTATATTTTTACTTATCCTCTCATCTTCCGAGGTTTTTACAAAAACTTTATCTCTTTTGTAGATGCCGGTCCATACCATGAGCGGCACTCTCCGTGATGAGGCCGGATTCATCCGCGAACTTCGTGTGCTCGTCGACTTCTTGGGGTTTCCCCATGAGCCTGCGTTCCACGGGATCTTTCCCGATGCGAACGAGAGCTACTGCGAGGTCACGGTTATTATCCGCCCCTCCTCCACGCAGCCACCCTTCTACACCCATGGAGTCGGAGGACCTTTCTTCGTGGTGGCCAGCCAGCGCGCTGCACTCCAGGCCCTCGCCGAGCTTCGACTAGTCTACGACTGCCACCTCCGCGACCCCATCTACCGCTTCATGCCCATGCGCACACCCGGGAGTCACCGCAGCATCTACATTAGCCCCCTCACGCAGAGCAACTCCGCCATCGCCCGCACCATGAGACTTCTGGAGGCCATGGACAACCTTCACACAGAGGCCGTTCTCGATGCAGACAGCCAGCACGACACCATCGACTTCTACCGCCACACTTCGGAGAACCTGACCCGCGAGAATGCAGAGCTCCGTCGACAGCTTCAGCAGAACCCCCAGTTGACCCTCGAGGTGGAGGAATTGAGGCGTCAGAACGAGCTCCTACGCCAGGGCGCCATGGTCAATACCCAGCTCCGCCAGCAGCTCAAAGACTTGAAGAAGGATCTTGAGGAGTTCGCACCTCTTCCGCCTCGCAAGAAGAAACCCCTTCGGATCCCCACCGTGAGGCCCAAGAGGATCTCCCGCAGTGCCCCACCCGCCGAACCATCCAGCTCCTCGACCCAGACCATCTCCCACGAGCCTGTGATCAAGCCGTCCCCCGAGCTACCATAGACGTAGATTTACGGTTGATTGCTTTTCTTTTTACTTGATTGTATTACCATTCATGTCAAAAATAAGGCATGAATGAAGATATAAATAAATGTAATCGCAAGAACGATACATTTTGAAATAAAAGCTTAATCCCATTTCCCTTTTCCTCATATACCTATTAGGTCATAATCCCAATATAAAGGAGAGAATCTACCTCTAGCTTCAACTCTATATGATTCGTTCGTCGCCATTCTGCAAGATCAACTCCAATCATGAAGTCAAGAAAGGCTGTCAAGGAAGCCCTAACTTAGCCAAACCAATCTATGAAAATGTAGACTTGAAGCCTATCTTTAACCTTCTACTTCTAGCCTTTCCGAATCTCGGGACGAGATTCTTGTTAAGGAAGTTAGGATTGTAACACCTTGATTTTCGCGAGGCATTAAAAAATAAAATTTCCCCTTAATAAATAAATTTTAAGAAAAGGATTTAGCATAAATCAAGAAAGAGGAAAGCTAAAATACAGGCCTAAAAATTTCATTTAAAAATAACAATTTGCTAGAGTATTTTCCTAAAAATTCTCCTAAGCATTAAATTGCGTTCCAAAAATTTTCTGGAATTTTTGGTACCAAGGAATTCAATAAGATATAATCAACATCACTTCATCTTAAACCTCTAACAATAATTAATAAAATATATTACAACATGAATGTTGAGTGAATAAAATACATGATAAATCATTAAAAATAATATAAGGCATAAGTGTGCAAGTTGATAAGGAAATAAAATAAAATGTGTAAGCATCCAGATCAAATTATTCATCTTAGGCAATAAAATCAGTAACAATTTCCCCTTAATGTTGGCACCTTCTTTTTGAACCCTTCAACTTCAGGATGGCCAATAACCAAGGATCAGAAGCTCCACACGATGGAAAAACCTCAGGCAATCTGCCTCAGTGGGGTGCAGCTGGACATCAGTAGACCCTTGTTGTCTATCATCCCACACTTGCGGAGATGATGACAAAACAAAACCAACTGATCGCCACACTGCTTACCCAGATGCAACAACAACAAAAGCAGATGCAAGAGCATCAGGCACAGTTGTATCGCCTCCAACAACACCAACACGAGCTCTCTCTTCAGCTAATCTACGGGGACTTCGCCAACTTTCAGAAATTGGTGAACAAAGCAATTACACCAGAAACCAGAATGATTCCACCTCAAGACCCAACCCCTGCCAAGCCACGAACCACCCTGGGAGGACCAAGCACAGGCACCCCACCCCAAGCACCACCAGTCGGAAGAACTCCAGCACAAACTACCGGATACAAGAGAGACAGGAACAGCAAGCCGATTGTGTGCTACAACTGCCGCCAAGGAGGCCACTACGCCAACAAGTGCCCCTACCCCAAGCGGGCGCCATCCTCCATTCCAAACCCAGAGGGACATACCCTAGTTCACCAAAAAGAGAACCCAGATGCAACCGAAGACACTCCCAATTTGGTCTCAACCAACCCATATCTGGAGATCGCTTTGCCTACTTCTGATGTAACTCCTTCTCCTAATCCGGAGTACCAGTAGAACTCAGTCCCTTAGTATTCCCGAGGTTCGCTTCGAATCTCGAGGACGAGATTCTCTGTAAGGGGGATAGGATTGTAACAGCCCCAAAATTAAAAGGGAATAAAATAAAGGAAAAATAATATTAAATGAATTTCTGAATTTTGTTATTAAAGAAAATCCTAAAAGAGACCTATTAAAGCCAAACAGAGACAAATATTCAAAATCTGGACTGTAAAATTTTATGGGATAAACTAGAGACCAAGAAATATTTTTGAGAATTTTTACAAGATTTTAGCAACAGTACTTCAAGTCTTAATCCAATAAACCAATTTCTGAAATTAAATTAATTAGAAAAAACATTTAAATTCTTATTGGGCCGAAACCCTGAAATTCCCTCCAAAAGCCTTTCGGCCCAGCCCATTTCCGCCCCTCTCACTGACAGGCGGGGCCAGCCTGTCGGCGCCAACCCCCTCTCACTTCCCTCCCGCGCCTCGGCCGGCCCCACCTGGCAGTTACCGTGCGCCCTCCCTCTCTCTCCCGCCACTCGCGCTCGGCGGGCCCACCCGTCAGTCTCCGCAGTGTGCCCCCTCTTTCGCTGCCGAGTATGGCCCACTTGTCGGCGCCGAAGCCCCTCACACCCGCTGCCAAGCATGGCCCGCTTGTCATCCCCTCACTCCTTCGCGCGCGCTCGCTGACAGGTGGGACCAACCTGTCAGGATCGTCTTCAACAATGGAAGGGGATCTCCCCCTTCCATTCCCATCGGCCCCTTGCCCTAATCACCGCCGGCCGCCCCAAATCCACAAAATTGGGCACGGGATCCTGACCCCCGTTCACCGGCGATCCACTTCCGACCAAAACCGACGCGATTTCATCCCTTTGGAAGCCAATCCGTGCTTTAAGGAAGTTCGCCGGCGATATGGAAATCCTCCCCTTCGGTTTCCTTCGCGTAGCCTGCCTTTTTCGTCGTCGGCAACCCTATAAGACCCCTGGTGCTCACCGCATTTCGCTCACACCGAAATCCCTCGGAGCCTTTCTCTCCCTAGCCGCCGCCTGCAAGTTTTCGGATTCATCCCCTACTTCGGCTCTGGCAACACCTCACCGACGCTCCGGGCCACCACTGCCCTCGCCATAGTCACCGTCGGGATCCCCTCCACCTCCTCTACCCCGGCCCTACCTCCGTTAGGCCGGATCGCCGCCAGAGCTCGCCGTCGCCATCAACCCGAAGCTTCCCCGCCGCCACTACTCGCCGCCGGTGCCACCCTCTCGCCGTCGACCCCATTTTCCGGTACCATCATGCTCCCCTCCCTTCCCCCTTTCCATTTTCGCCGTCGCCTAGGGTCATGGGCCACCGCTACCCGCCGCTCGCCGCTCGCCGTCGCTCCGCCGGCGCTGGGGACGAAGCCCTCGGCTTCCCCCGTGCCGCGCGCGTGCCGGACGGGCACTGAACCCTCCGATCTGAGATGGACGGCTAGGATTAAAACTCCCCCTGGGTTCAATCTGGGCCGTCCACTTAGTCAAAGGGGTATCAGGCTCCCTCAGCCGTCCGTTGTAACTTAAACGCCCCGCCCCGCCATGGACCACTGGATCTGGATCCAACGGTCCAGATCCGACCGGTCCATCGCACAGTGCACGGGTCCATGGTGGACCTGGCTCACCGTGGACCCAAGCCTGTTTTCCTGGTTTAAAAATAATTCAGAAAATAGTTTAAACTTCCAAAATTCATATCTTGCTCAAATTAACTCCAAATTTCACCATTTTAATTCTGGAAAATTTGTCTTTTTATCCTCTACACTTTTATGCAATAAAAATAATATGTTTATTTGGCACATAATAACCATTATTAAATAATAAAGAAAATTCCCCTTTAGGGTTTAATTAATACTTTAAATAAATAATTCAGAAAGATCCTTAAAAATTTATAAATTAATTCCAGAAGATATAATGGCTCCATTTCACTGTTATTAATACAATAAAAATGGAATGACCATTTTGTCCAAGACATTTTATTTAATAACATTCCCAATACCCCTTTTAGGATTTAATTAATATTCCCTTAAAATAATACAGAAAAACTCTTAGAAATTTATATAATAATTTTAGATGATCTATTAACTCCAGTACACTGTTTATAAGCCAATAAAGATATAATAATTCATTTTGCTCATTTTAACTTATTAAACAACATTTCCAAGGTCCTTTAAAATAAATGATTAAAATACAACACTTTACAAAAGTATCATGAAAACTTGTATAGTAAATTCAGAGGACTTAATGACTTTATTCTACTGTTTAATGCAACAAAAGTAGCATGATTACTTTGCCCACTTTAATCTATTAAATAAAATTACAAAAGCCCTTTTAGGATATTTAATTAATTCATAAAGTAAAACTCCATACTTTATGAAATTATCTTAAAGCTATATAACAAACTTCAGATGACTTAATATCTTAAAGTCACTATCTTTGATACCATAAAAACATCAAGGCTAATTTA
This sequence comes from Zizania palustris, assembly GCA_019279435.1. Lineage (NCBI taxonomy): Eukaryota > Viridiplantae > Streptophyta > Magnoliopsida > Poales > Poaceae > Zizania > Zizania palustris. The sequence goes on from JAAALK010000080.1 coordinate 28,851,739, forward strand.
TACCTTTTTAGTTCATCTCTAAAAAGAGGAAATAGAAACCCCTAGGAAACATAATTACATCAAGTCTTAAAATTCAGAAATCTCATTAGAAAGCAAACTTAGATATTTAAGTAACAATTCCCTAAACTTTAAGACTCTATCTCCTTTACTTAATCCAATAAAAACATGTATGCTTGTATGGTTGATTTGTTTTGGATTGTTTATTGAATGTTGTGTTTACTTTTCCGTATCGAGAAGACTACTACGCCGTCGAAGATCCGGAGTTCTATCCTGAGGTTCCTCCTTCACCCTTTGCTGAGCAAGGCAAGTCATCGACCACCTCTGTTGAAACAGTTGATCATATTGAGCCCATGTTTTAATAAATTATCGCTATAACTCATAGGTTAATATTGCATTAGTCAAACATCAAGCCCTACACTTATATTTAATAGATCCCCGTCCTTGTGTGCAAACCCAAGCCATGCTTATTGAGCCTTAACTCCTTGTCACTCTACAAATATTATATTAGCTAGTGCCCAATGTACCGGCACAACTGCTATAGGATAAAAAGAATGAGTCGTAGATAGATGGATTCTGTTATATGAATTTCCCCGTTATTCTTGTCTCTGGACTCTGTTGGAGTAGGCTATGTTATAAAGTATGGTGGGTTCCGGGTGCAAGCTCGGAAACTGGTTGGTCGCACCCGGGGCACTATAAGGACCGGTCTGCGGGATTTGTTGCAAAGCACTTCCGTACCAACCACAAGTCTAATGGGTAAGTCCTAACTGGAAGTGTGGAACACTCCGTCTCTCGGCACCATAGTGGAGGGGGCAAGGGGCAAGCCTGCGGGCGACTTGTACCAAAGGAGGCTCAAGGGGGGTATGGTGGGGCACCGACGCGTCGGGACACCATATGAAACCTATAAGAGGGTGCTGTTGATTCAGAGAGGACCATATGGAAGGTTTTGGCACGAGTTCCCGTGAAATGGGTCATCTCGTTACACTTCGGTGTAGGTGATGAGTGTGTGCCTTGTGGGTACAGTGGTACATCTCTGATCAGAGTAATTTAATCTTTTCGAAAAGTCGAGCCCACGGTCAAGGGCGGGTTGTGTGACTACTCGCAGTTAGTTTACAATTGCTTGAATGGTTGAGTTATTCATGGCATGTAAGGACTGTTGTGCGAGGAGGTAAAACGTACTCCTCGAGTTAGAAAGATGATGATGCATACACATGTCTACATTTCAGTACTAATAAATTGATCACATTTAATGCTTTACAATTATGCTTCTTCCGCAAAAATTAGCCACTATCTCCCTTGTTATTATCTTGCATTATATTTGCATTCGGTGGCTTGCTGAGTACATCTGTACTCACCCCGTTGACTTACACCATCAGAGCCCGTCTACTACGAGAAGGAAGAAGGTCTGGAGTAGCGACCCAGTCAAGGCGAGACTGGAAGGAGGCGTTCATCTAGGACCCTTTGATTTATTAGTTTCTCTTCATATTTATTCACTTTTGTACTAATATGGTCTATGAACCGTGAATGATTTGCTCGTATTGTACGTGGTCGCATGATGAACGTCTTATTTTTATTGATTTTCTATGGAATTTCAATAAAAGTCCTGATTTATTAAATCGGGGCGCGACAGGTGCCGTCTCATCTTCTAGCCAATTTCTCCATGAGGAATCCGCGACTTGGTGAAGAGAGCGGTCAAGTGAAACTCGCCTCAACGAGGACGTAGGAAATTGGCAAATTTCCAAACCTCGGGATAAAATTCGGTTGTTTCTTGTCCCCTTTACTTTGAGCAAGTTAAATTGTGGAATTTTATCTTCTTAGAGTAATTTATCTTTGCCATGCTAGGTTGCACTATTTTAATCTAGTACTTTGTTATTTTTGTCTAAGGTCCTTGTATAGTGCTAATCTAAATTGAATTAGTTTTAAAAACCGCCTATTAACCCCCCCTCTAGTCGGTACATCGATCCTACAAGTGGTATCAGAGCTTGGTCTCTCAATTTAGGCTTTACCGCCTAGAGAGAAGATGTCCAACGAGGTGGTTCACAACGTAGGCAAAGGTCCTTTCTTTGATGGCTCAAATTATTCCATTTGGAAAGTACGTATGGCTGCTCACCTCAAAGCCATGAGCTTTGAAATTTGGCGTATTGTTGAGTTAGGTTTTGAAGTTGAAGATAAGATGAATTTAACTTATCAAAACAAGAAAGATATGTAACTTGATGCTCAAGCTACAAATGCCTTGTTCAATTGTTTGTGTGTGGAAGAATTCAATAGGATAAGCAATATTTCAACGGCACATGATATTTGGACCACACTTCAAGATATACATGATGGAACGACAAGTGTGAAGAATGCCAAGTCACACTACCTCAAGATCAACTATGAAACATTTACCATGTTGTCAAATGAAAGTGTAAATGAGATGTATGCAAGACTCAATGTGATTGTCAATGATCTCAAAGGTGTTGGAGTGAAGTACACGGAGTTGGAAGTTGCTCAAAAAATGTTAAGAGCATTGCCCGAGAAGTATAACACATTGGTGACTTTCCTTATTAACTCGGGCATGTCAAGTTTGACTCCCACAACACTTTTGGGGACTGTCAACACAAATGAGATTTACAAGAACAAGAGAATTGAAGGAAGCTCCGAAGATCACTCCTCATCCAAGAAGAAGAACATTGCCTTGAAAGCCAAGGTGGAGAAAAAATGTGAAGAAGAAGACACTTCTTGTGATGGTGATACCGAAGATGAAGAGATGGCTCTCTGTGAGAAAGTTCAACCGATTCATGAAAAAGAGAGGAAACTCTTCAAGTTTCTTCAAGAACAATGGTGACAAGAAGTCAACCAAAAGGAGTCTAAAGAATGTGAGGTGTTATGAGTGCAATAAGAAGGGTCATTTTGCCTCAAGATGCCCAAACAAACAAGAGAGCGAAGATGAAAAATCTCAAAAGAAGAACAAGGAGAAGAGTGGGAAGAAAAAACTTTTCAAGAAGTTGAACAAGAAAAAGGGTAGAAATGAAGCATTTGTGGGAGAATGAGACTCAAATGAAGATAGCTTCGACTCCTCTTCAAGCTCTGACTCTGGTGGTGAGTCAAATCCAAGAAAGAAGAACATGGCGGGGATCGCAATAACGGAAGCTCCATCACTATACTCTCCTTTTTGTCTCATGGCAAAAGGAAGTACTAAGGTAAACTACCACACCGGAGGATCACATTGGGTGCTTGATAGTGGGTGCACTCAACACATGACCGGTGATAGGAAAATGTTCACATCATTTGAAGTTGGTGCCAAAGATCAAGAAAAAGTGACCTTTGGTGATAATAGTAAAGGCAAGGTAATGGGTCTAGGTAAAATTGCTATTTCAAATGATTTCTCCATTTCCAATGTTTCACTAGTTGAGTCATTGAATTTCAACTTATTGTCTATTGCTCAACTATGTGATTTAGGCCTTTCATGCACATTTAATCCTCAAGAAGTATTTGTAACTAGTATCCATGATAACTCCTTAGTTTTCAAAGGTTTTCGTTTTGGAAATCTCTATTTGGTGGATCTCTCTTCAAATGAAGCTAATTTAAAAACTTGTTTGGTTGCAAAAACCTCATTGGGTTGGCTTTGGCATAGAAGGCTTGCTCATTTGGGAATGAGTCAACTAAACAAGCTTGCAAAATGAGATTTGGTTATTGGTTTAAAAGATATCAAATTTGAAAAAGATAAACTTTGTAGTGCTTGTCAAGCGGGGAAGCAAGTCGCTTGCTCTCATCCTAGCAAAAGTGTCATGTCTACTTCTAGACCATTGGAGCTTTTGCATATAGATTTATTTGGTCCAACAACTTATAAAAGCATCGAAGGAAATAGTTTTTGTCTTGTAGTTGTGGATGATTTCTAAAGATTTACTTGGGTTTTCTTTTTGCATGACAAAACTAAAACCTCCGAGATTTTCAAAAAGTTTGCAAAAAGGGCTCAAAACGAATTCATTTTTTCTATTATAAAAGTAAGGAGTGACAATGGATCCGAGTTTAAAAATACAAATATTGAGGATTATTGTGATGATCTCGGCATTAAACATGAGCTTCCCGCCACCTATTCTCCACAACAAAATGATGTTGTGGAAAGAAAGAATAGGACCCTAATTGAGATGGCTAGAACTATGCTTGATGAGTATAGTGTCTCCAACTCCTTTTGGGCGGAAGCTATAAACACTTCTTGCCATGCTTCTAATCGTCTTTATTTGCATTGTCTTTTGAAAAAGACCCCATATGAACTTTTAATTGGACGAAAACCAAATATTGCTTACTTTCGAGTTTTCGGTTGCAAATGCTATATTTATAGAAAAGGTGTTAGACTAACCAAATTTGAAAGCCGTTGTGATGAAGGATTTCTCCTTGGATATGCATCAAATAACAAGGCATACCAAGTGTATAACAAGAGCAAAGGTATTGTAGAAGAAACCTCGGATGTTCAATTTGATGAGACTAATGGCTCCCAAGTTGAAGCCTCTACTTCCGCTACGCAAAATCTGACTCAACTTGATGAAGATAAAGTTAAAAATCAATCATCTACCATTCCATCCAAGGTTCACAATGCCACCGCAAAAGATCACCCAATTGGTCAAGTTTTGGGTGACATTAGTAAGGGTGTTCAAACTAGATCTCGTGTTGCTTCTATTTGTGAGCATTACTCTTTTGTTTCTTCTATTGAGCCTAAACATATAGATGGAGCTCTAAATGACACGAATTGGGTAAATGCTATGCATGAGGAGCTTAACAATTTTGAAAGAAACAAGGTTTGGACATTGGTGGAGAGACCCAAGGAGCACAACGTCATTGGAACAAAGTGGGTTTTTAGGAACAAGCAAGATAAAAATGGGTTGGTTGTAAGAAACAAGGCAAGATTGGTAGCACAAGGATTCACTCAAGTCGAAGGTTTGGATTTCGGTGAAACTTTTGCTCCCGTTGCTAGACTAGAGGCTATTCGCATCTTACTCGCTTTTGCTTCATGTTTTGATATTAAACTATATCAAATGGATATGAAAAGTGCTTTCTTAAATGGTGATATAGCCGAACTAGTTTTTGTTGAACAACCACCCGGCTTTGAAAATCCTAAAAATCCTAATCATGTTTATAAACTCTCAAAAGCTCTCTATGGTTTAAAACAAGCTCCTAGAGCTTGGTATGAAAGATTGAGAGATTTTCTCTTCTCAAAGGGTTTTAAAATTGGTAAAGTCGACACCACTTTGTTTACAAAAATAATTAATGATGATTTCTTTGTTTGTCAAATTTATGTCGATGATATTATATTTGGTTCTACTAATGAAGAATTTTGCAAGGATTTTGGTGATATGATGTTTAGGGAATTTAAGATGTCCATGATAGGAGAATTGAGTTTCTTCCTTGGACTTCAAGTCAAGCAACTCAAGAATGGAACCTTTGTGAGTCAAACGAAGTATATTCATGATCTTCTCAAAAGGTTCAGGTTGATGGAAGCTAAGCCTATCAAGACACCTATGGTGACCAACGGACATCTCGACCTAAATGAGGGAGGTAAACCAGTAGATCAAAAATTATATAGATCCATGATTGGTAGTTTGCTTTACCTTACCGCGTCTAGGCCCGATATCATGTTTAGTGTTTGCATGTGTGCTAGATTTCAAGCCGCACCAAAAGATTGTCATTTGATGGCGGTTAAGAGAATTCTAAGATATTTAAAACATTCTATCCATATAGGCTTGTGGTACCCCAAAGGTGCTAAATTTGAGCTAATCGGCTATTCCGACTCGGATTATGCCAGTTGCAAGGTTGATAGGAAAAGCACTTCCGGGGGTTGTCAATTTCTTGGGAGGTCTCTTGTTTCTTGGGCCTCTAAGAAACAAAACTACGTTGCCCTTTCCACCGCCGAGGCGGAATATGTCTCCGCGGGTAGTTGTTGTGCCCAATTACTTTGGATGAGGCAAACCTTGCTTGACTATGGAATAGAATTCTCAAATATCCCTCTCCTTTGTGACAATGATAGCGCCGTCAAAATTGCCAACAATCCCATCTAACACTCTAGAACCAAGCATATTGATATTCTCCATCACTTTCTGAGAGATCATGTTGGGAAAGGCGACATTATTATTAGCCACATAAGAACCGATGATCAATTGGCGGATATCTTTACCAAACCACTTGATGAATCCCGCTTTTGTAAACTTAGAAATGAATTAAATATAATATATTTCTCAAATGTGGCTTGAAATCATGCATATATGTGAGTTTTAAATTTTCTATCCTTATGTGTCATATATGTATGCTTTTATGCTTAAAGTGCCATATTGAATTTCATGTGATCTTATATGTTTTCCTTAGACTATACATTAAGGGGGAGTGTTGTGGTTATTCTTATGTATTGCAAATTGCTTAATGTGTTGAAAACCAAAATCAAATGGAAGTTTTGGTTAAAAATGATCAGTTTGCTCCAAAATGTCTTTTATCCATAAAATGTTCTAAATTTGTAAACAATTTCATGAAAAGTATCTCTATATGTTTGCAAATGTATTCCAAGCATTTTGGTCCAAATAAAACTCCTTTATAGCTTTGAACTTTCTTTTTGACCCAAAAGGTAACTTAAAGATTCTATTTTTGAGTCAAATCGGATTTTTCCCTTAGTTTCATTTATGACATCTTTTAAACTTTAGTCCAAAACAAAACTTGTAGAGATGGATCATATGAACATTTTTTGTATTCAAATGTTTTAACTTTAACCATCCTACAAAAAGATATTTAAAGTTGAAGTTCGGTAAAAAGTGTCAATGACTGTTTTGAACCAAAGCATACATTTGAGTATTTCCCTGCTTTTGAACTTAAAAATTTGATGCTTTATAACTTTGGGAGTTATACATTGTTTCTGCAAAGTTTGAAATTTTTTTAAATTATTTTGCTATGCTTTCCACTTTTGCCCCTTCTTTGTCTTGAATTATAAATTTACTGGGTATTAGTGCAGTCGGTCTGACCGGGTGGGCATGGCCGGTCTGACCGCCCAACCTGAGTCGGTCCGACCGGGCCCCCATGGCCGGTCAAACCGGGGCTCGGGCAGGGATATAACTCTCCTCTCTATTCAGTTTTCTCTCCCCTCTATTATTCTTCTCTTCTCAAACCGAGCCATACTCCTCTTCTCTTGCCCCCAATCCTCAAAAATTCGTTTCGTCGCAAATCTTGCCGGTCCAACCGGTGGATCTTCTCCGGTCTGACCTTGGGTTCATTTTCCCTTGCCGATAAGAATCTCTTCTCCGAAGAATCCCTTGATTTCATCCCCTTGGAGGTTAGGGTTAGGGTTCATGTTCATGGGCTTGCATGTGATCTTGCCTAGGCTAAATCCATCTTGTACTTCAATTTTTAGCCTTATGGTACCATTTCCCATGGCTCTATGAAATTTGTTATGGCGAATTTGAACTTGGAGAAATTTTGTGCAAAGGGAATTTGTGCCCAGGTTGCTAGGCCGGTCGGACCGGCTGGAAATGGGCGGTCAGACCGGCCATGTAATGGCGGTCAGACCGGCCCAGTTTTCTCGGTCAGACCGGCCTCCCCGTTTCGGCACTCCTCTTTGTTCATTTTTGCTCCTTGATACTTTTGCCCTCTAGCAATTTCATAGCCTATCTCACCATCATATCCATAATCCTATCATGATCAATCTTGATTCGCTTATTCATATTCCCTTGATTTGCTTCAGTCATGCCTCGCGCCGGTCGCTCTCAAGGAAATGAGTGTCGCTCAAAGTATGTTGAGGACCGTGGCCAATCATCTCGACAATTTCAAGCTGATAGTGATGAGGACTTTGCCTATGAAGATGACAACTCTGAGAATGAGGAGGAAATGGCTCCTCAGCCCCCAGTAGCTAGTGAAGATCCATTTTCATCACTTGAGTTCAAAGTGGATGTCCGGAATCAAGAGAACTTTGCTCGCTTGCGCCATCACAACCAATTTCTTAGACCTAGAGACACCTCAGATCAGCGGTTTCACACCAAGTTTCAGGAGGAGGTTTACAACATTGCTTATGAAAATCGTTCCTTGGCTCCTCATAAGTGGATCTCTTGGAGGGATTTGAGTGGAGAGGCTGCAGCTCTCAGGAATGTATTTAGAACTGTTGGAATTCACAAGACAGTCAGCTTGAAGCAAGATTTCAACTAGGATGTCATCCATCAGTTTTATGCCACAGTGTTCATACCAGACACTTGTGACTCTCTCACATGGATGACGGGAGACATTTTCTGCATTGCTTCAAAGCAAGAAATTCAGAGTGCTTGGGACATAAGGTTTTCTTCTAGACTCAGATTGCATGATGAGTTTACTCATAATCCTTTGTCAGAAGCTGAGATGGCACAATTCTATATCCCTTCTGCTGCTCACAAGATTAGAGGGGTCACTGGAATGAAGACTCTGCATAGTGTGGCACATTGCATCCTGTGGCACTCCATCTTACCTCGTCTGGGCAACAACGATGTCATTCGTGGTGTTGCTTGGACTCTCTTGGACGCAGTGATGACTGGAAAGAGGTTTGATGTCATCCACTTGATGCTCTATGAGATGGTCCTCTCAAAGGGAAGCCTCACTCTTGGAGTCTACTATGCTCCCTTTATAATGAGACTGATCTTGAGCAAAGTGGGAAACGTGAATGAGTGTCTTGATATATCTCACTCTCAGTACAGGCCTCGTTTTCCGGCTGTTCCTTTGGCTCCAGCTGCTGATCCAGCTGATGTGGGTGCGAGGCAGGCTCATCCTTAGGACATTCCCAGCAGCTCTTTTGCTCCTCCACCTCCTCCTCAGGATTCTGGATCAGGCGCCTATGATCCTCCTCCTTATTTTGGTATGGATGTCGCTCAGTTCTTTGATCCAGTGCTACAACAAGTGACAGCGGATTTCCATCAGTTGAATGCAAGGATGGATCAGATGGCTTTGGGTCAAGAAGCAATCACCACCCATTTGCAGGACCTTCAAAGCGGTCAAGAGCGTCTCAACTCTAGGATTGACACTCTTTCTTCTCGAGTTGATCGACTAGATTCATCATCTTCTGCAGGCTATCCTATTCAGTACCAGCGCCGTCGTCACCGCCTTGATGATTCTCAGCCTCCTCCATCCCAGGATTAGTCTTTTTTGGTTCTTGATGCCAAAAGGGGGGAGAAGAAGAAATAAGAAGAAATAGTCAGGAGTAGTCAGGATTAGTTCTTAGGATCTAGTCTGCTCTATCTATCAATCTAGGGTTGGTTGTAATAAGAACCTTAAGTGCTTCCCATGTCATGTTGAACTTAATTTGAACTATTTGCTCGTATTATGACAAACTCTTATGTGTTTTGCTTTATTGAACTTTTGAATTGTGGTTGGCATTTTGTATACTTATAACTCATATCTTGCTCCACATACTTGCACCCCATCACTCTTTCAGGGGGAGCTTTGCGCTTAATTGTAGATACTGTTATTAAAATATCTCTTTATCTCTGGAGTGTTTGTCATCAATTACCAAAAAGGGGAGATTGAAGATCTAGGCCCCATGTGAGTTTTGGTAATTAATGACAAATGTGCGTTTGTGGACTAATATTTTTCTTAAGTGTGAAGGAAATGATTAGGTCCCGCGTAAATGGATCGCAAGATGGAAAACCCGAAGATCTGGACGTATTAAAGAGCAACGACAAAAGGTTTGAAGAAAACTAGAATTTGATCGAGGTGTTTGGAGCGATCAATTAGGCTAGGTCTAAATTTTGTTTTTGCCGTACTATAAAGAGGGGTTGCATCTTGGTTATGAGTTGATTTTCAAGTGCCAATTTGCATTGCATATAGTAGCTTTTGATCATGTGTGATTGTTGCAAAAGTTATAAATGTTGGCTAGGTCTTGAAACTACAAAAATGCAAGTTTTGGAGTGTGTCTGGCCCTGGTGGTCTGACCGACTATGTGGGTCCGGTCAGACCGGCCTGTGATGGGCGGTCCGACCGGCTAGGGGGCCGGTCCAACCGGGTTGCGCAGTTTTGCAATCTGCTGGTTTACAGAGCCGACGGGGACCTTATCGGTCTGACCGAGTCGATGGCTGGTCAGACTGGGTAGGGCCGGTCCAACCGGGCCAGCATGGTCGGTCAGACTGGGTGTAACAGCCCCAAAATTAAAAGGGAATAAAATAAAGGAAAAATAATATTAAATGAATTTCTGAATTTTATTATTAAAGAAAACTCCTAAAAGAGCCCTATTAAAAGCCAAACAGAGATAAATATTCAAAATTTGGACTTGAAAATTTTATGGGATAAACTAGAGGCCAAGAAATATTTTTGAGAATTTTTACAAAATTTTAGCAACAGTGCTTCAAGCCTTAATCAAATAATTAAATTTCTGGAATTATTTTAAACAGAAAAACAATTTTAAATGTTAATGGGCCGCAACCCCATATTCACCTCCCAAAGCCTTTCGGCCCGGCCCAGTCCAGTCCTACTCGCTGACAGGCGGGGCCAGCCTATCGGCGCTCCCCCTCCCTCTCTCCTCCGCGCCACGCTCTGCCAGGCCCACCTGGCAGCCACCGCGCGTGCGCCCTCCCGCTGCCATCTCTGGCCCACCCGCCAGCCTCTCCCGCGCCCCCTCTCTCCCACTGCCATGTCGGGCCCGCTTGTCATCTCTTCTCTCTCGCACGCCCGCTGACAGGAGGGACCCCCCTTGTCAGGTCCTTCTTCTCCAAATAGAAGGGGATCCCTCCCCTTCCATGCCGGCGCCACCTCCTTCCTATTCCGCCGCCGGCCGACCGGATTTGCTCAATCGAGCTCAGGATCCCTTTCCCCTCATTCCGGCGGTCCCATTCCACCTAGAATCGACGTGATTTCGCCATGAATGGCAAGTAACCGAGCCCTAAGGAAACCTCACCGGCGCATGGGAAGTATCTCCTCGGTTTCCCCCTTTTAGCCTTCCTTTTCCGCCGCCGATGAGCCTATAAGAGCACCCCAACGTCGCCGCACTTAGACACGCCACCAGAACCCGAGTCACTGCCACCCCGATCCACTGCCGGCATTTTTCGTGCTTCACCTCTGTTCGCACTCCGGCAGCCCCTCACTGACGCCTCGGTCCACCGCCACCCTCGCCGTCGACACCGCCAGAACCGTCGTCGCCCCCTCTACCCCAGCCCCACCTCTGTTGGACCAGACCACCGCCTGAGCTCGCCGTCGTCGTCAGTCCCGAAGAGCGCCATCACCTCTCCTCACCGCCGGTCGCCATCAGACCCCCACCACCGCCGCCTCCGGTACGGATGCACTCCCCTCACTCCCCTCTGCCCATTTTTGCAGTCACCCAGGGTCTTAGGCCATCGCCGTCGCCGGTGGGCGCTCGCCACCGCTCGGCCAGAGCCGGGGACGAAGGCCTTAGCCTTCCCCCATGCCGCGCGCGTGCCGGACGGGCACTGAACCCTCCGATCTGAGATGGACGGCTAGGATTAAAACCCCCCGGGTTCAATCTGGGCCGTCCACTCAGTCAAAGGGGTATCGGGCTCCCTAAGCCGTCGATCGCCACTTAAGCGCCCCGATCCGCGACCGCCCGTTGGATATGGATCCAACGGTCCTGAGTGGCCCGGCTCACGCGCGCAGTCGCTGGTCCACCGTGGGCCTGGCTCACCGTGGACCAGAGACTGATTTCTGTTTAAATAAAATTCAGAAAATAGCTTTAAACTTTAAAAATTCATATCTTGCTCAAATTAACTCCAAATTTCACCATCTTAATTCTGGAAAATTTGTCTTTTCATTCTCTACACATTTATGCAATAAAAACAATATGTTTATTTGGCACATAATAATCTTATTAAATAATAAAGAAAAGTCCCCTTTAGGAATTAATTAAAATTTTAATTAGATAAACCCTTAAAAATTTATAAAGTAATTTCAGAAGACATAATGGCTCTCTTTCACTGTTATTAACACAATAAAAATGGAATGACCATTTTGTCCATGACATTTTGTTGAATGACATTCCTAAGACCCCTTTAGGGTTTAATTATTATTTCATTTAAATTATTCAGAAAAACTCTTAAAAATTTATATATTAATTTTAGATGATATATTGACTCCAGTACACTGTTTATAAGCCAATAAGATATAATAATTAATTTTGCTCCTTTTAATTTATTTAACAACATTCCCAAGGTCCTTTAAAATAAATGATTAACTCATATAATAAAAATGCAACACTTAACGAAAATATCATAATAACCTCAGAGAACTTAATTTCACTGTTAGTAATACAATAAAATATAATATTCACTTTGTCCACTTTATTCCATTTAATGATATTGCAAAGGCCCTTTTAGGTCATTTAATTAATGCATTTAAAAAAAAGTCAACCCTTTATGGAAATATCCTGAAAATTTATATAACAACCCCAGGAAACCTAATAACTTAAGTCCAGTATTTTTACTACAATTAAATAATAATAAGGTTATTCAATACCTTTTACTTCAACCTTAAAAAGGGAAAAATAAAAACCCCCTAGGAAAAATAATTATATCAAGTTATAAAATTAAGGAATCTCATTAAAAATTAATCTTAAATGTTTAAGTAACAAATCCCTAAAAGTTAAGACTCTATCCCCTTTACTTAATCCAACATAAACATGTATGTTAGTATGGTTGATTGTTTTGGATTGTTTATTGAATGTTTTGTTTACTTTTTCGTATCGAGAAGACTACTACGTCGTCGAAGATCCCGAGTCTTACCCCGAGGTTCCACCTTCACCATTCACGGATCAAGGCAAGTCATCGACCACCTCTGTTGAAACAGTTGATCATCATTGAGCCCATGTTTTGATAAATTATCGCTATAACTCATAGGTTAATATTGCATTAGTCTAATATCAAAGCCTTACACTTATATTTATTACATCCCCGTCCTTGTGTGCAAACCCAAGCCATGCTTATTGAGCCTTAACTCCTTGTCACTCTACAAATATTATATTAGCTAGTGCCCAATGTACCGGCACAACTGCTATAGGATAAAAAGAATGAGTCGTAGATAGATGGATTCTGTTATATGAATTTCCCCGTTATTCTTGTCTCTGGACTCTGTTGGAGTAGGCTATGTTATAAGTATGGTGGGTTCCGGGTGCAAGCTCGGAAACTGGTTGGTCGCACCCGGGGCACTATAAGGACCGGTCTGCGGGATCTGTTGCAAAACACTTCCGTACCAACCACAAGTCTAATGGGTAAGTCCTAACTGGAAGTGTGGAACACTCCGTCTCTCGGCACCATAGTGGAGGGGGCAAGGGGCAAGCCTGCGGGCGACTTGTACCAAAGGAGGCTCAAGGGGGGGTATGGTGGGGCACCGACGCGTCGGGACACCATATGAAACCCATAAGAGGGTGTTGTTGAGTCGGAGAGGACCATATGGAAGGTTTTGGCACGAGTTCCCGTGAAATGGGTCATCTCGTTACACTTCGGTGTAAGTGATGAGTGTGTGCCTTGTGGGTACAGTGGTACATCTCTGATCATAGTAATTTAATCTTTTCGAAAAGCCGAGCCCACGGTCAAGGGCGGGTTGTGTGACTACTCGCAGTTAGTTTACAATTGTTTGAATGGTTGAGTTATTCATGGCATGTAAGGACTGTTGTGCGAGGAGGTGAAACGTACTCCTCGAGTTAGAAGATGATGATGCATACGCATGTTTACATTTCAGTACTAATAAATTGATCATATTTAATGCTTTACAATTATGCTTTTCCGCAAAACTAGCCACTTTCTCCCTTGTTGTTACCTTGCATTATATTTGCATTCGGTGGCTTGCTGAGTACATCTGTACTCACCCCGTTGACTTACACCATCAGAGCCCGTCTACTACGAGGAGGATGAAGGTCTGGAGTAGCGACCCAGTCAAGGCGAGACTGGAAGGAGGCGTTCATCTAGGACCCTTGATTTTATTAGTTTCTCTTCACTTTCATTCACTTTTGTATTAATGCGGTCTACGAACCGTGAATGATTGCCCGTATTGTACGTGGTCGCATGATGAACGTCTTGTTTTATTGATTTTCTATGGAATTTCAATAAAGTCCTGATTTATTAAATCGGGGCGCGACACTGGGTTGCCCTGTCACATCAGTAAAATGGCTAGTTTTCTAGCCGTTACAGCAAGGGTCGGTCAGACTGGCCCAATATTGGCGGTCAGACCGACAGTGCGCAGAGAGCCACCTAACTCATGTAACGGCTACTTTTTGGGTGTGTGGCTATATAAACCCTTGCTACAGCTCCTTTGCTAGACTTTTGGCATTCATTTGAGCAAACTTGAGCACAAGAGAGTCTCTCCCACCATTGAGCACTAAATTGAGCACTAGTGTGGTTGGGAAGCAAAAAGGGGTGATCAAGTGATTGAATAGATTGCATTGCATTTGCATTTGGCACTTGATCGTCTTCTCTTAGCTTTGATTGCAACTTGTTACTCTTGGAGGTTGTCATCTCCTAGACGGCTCGGAGAAGAAACTGGTGATCTCTCCAAGAAGGTTGTGGAGGAGACCCGGGAGGTTGTGAAGGTCGGAGCTCACCTATCCGGAGTGGAGTAGAGCTGCCACTAGTGATCGAGGCCCGAGAGTTGCACTTCCAGTGCCGGCTCATCTTCTAGCCAATTTCTCCTTGAGGAATCCGCGGCTTGGTGAAGAGAGCGGTCAAGTGAACTCGCCTCAACGAGGACGTAGGAAATTGGCAAATTTCCGAACCTCGGGATAAAATTCGGTTGTCTCTTGTCCCCTTTACTTTGAGCAAGTTAAATTGTGGAAATTTATCTTCTTAGAGTAATTTATCTTTGCCATCCTAGGTGCACTAGTTTAATCTAGTACTTTGTTATTTTTGTCTAAGGTCCTTGTCTAGTGCTAATCTAAATTGAATTAGTTTTAAAAACCACCTATTCACCCCCCTCTTGTCGGTACATTGATCCTACAAAATCCCCACAAAGTAAGAGCAAAGGGAAATATAAGTCTAACAAGGTTATGAGAACAACTATCTTTAAGAAGAAGAAAAATATAGTCGAGTTGAGTTGCTTCACTTGCGGTGAACTGGGACATTTATTTATGGATTGTCTAGACCGTGTAGATCCCCAAGGGCAAAAGGCCATGAATGTAAACATGGTGACCATCGTCGATACTGATGATGGGTACGGGAATTCATTTACTATGCTTTCAATATTTCAAACTACCAACTGATGGTTTGATACGAGTGCCAATGTTCATGTGTGTGGTGACATCTCCATATTTTCTTTTTACTAGGTCGTCCAGGATTTTTCCATCCTAATGGGGAATAGGTCAAATGCTTTTTATTCATGGTGTTGGCACGGTAGATCTTAAGTTTACTTCAGGAAAGATCGTGTAGCTGAGGACGTGCAACATGTCTCTACTATCAACAAGAATCTTGTTAGTAGTTCCGTTCTATGTAAGGATGAGTTTGAGGTAGTCTTAGAGTCCAATAAATTAGTCTTATCAAGACATGGACAATTCATTGGTAAAGTCTATGATTGTGGAGGTCTATTCCGCCTTTCTCTTTCAGATTTTAGTAATAAGTCAGTGAATCATATTTGTGGTGATATTAATGGTGATGCAAGCATTTGACATTCATGTTTGTGATATTAATTTTGGCTTAATATCTCGATTGTCTAGCATGTGTTTAATTCTAAATTTCACCGCTGCCAATGGTTCTAAGTGCCATAGTTGTGTGCAATCAAAGCAACACCAAAAGCCTCACAAGGCGGCTGAGGAGAGAAACTTGGCACCTCTAGAACTCATACATCTTGATCTCTACGAGATGAATGATGTGTTGACAAAGGGTGAAAAGAAATATTTCATGACATTTATTGATGATGCATCTAGATTTTGTTATGTATATCTGTTGCGAATTAAGGATGAGGCATTAGACTACTTTAAAATCTATAAAGTTGAAGTTGAAAATCAACTACAGTGAAAGATCAAACGTCTAAGGTCTGATGGGGTGGTGAATATTTTTCTAAAATATTTGATGTATTCTGTGAGGAACACGATATTAGTCATGAGAGGACATCTCCCTATTCGCCCGAGTCGAATGGGATTGCCGAAAGGAAAAAAAGCATGCTAATTGACTTGGTTAACGTCATGTTAGCTACTGCTGGTTTACTAAAGGTATAGTGAGGGGAGGCTCTGCTAACTACATGTCACGTCCTGAATAGAGTTCCTAAAAAGAATAAAGATCAAACTCCATGTGAGATTTGGACTAGGAGAAAACCACCACTTTCTTACTTGCGCACTTGGGGGTGATTAGCGAAAGTCAATGTCCCAATCGTGAAGAAATGCAAGTTAGGACCTAATATAGTGGATTGCGTCTTTCTAGGCTATGCTCAAAGGAGCATGGCATATAGATTTTTGGTAGTAAAATCTGAGGTGTCTGATATGAATGTTGATACTATTTTAGAATTTCGTGATGCAACATTTTTTGAGAATGTATTTCCTTTGAAAGATATGCATAACATTACTAGATTTTCTACTAAGATAATTTCTAAACCTGATACACCTTTAAATTCCGAGTCTTCTGAACGACATAATCGGTTTGAGAAAATCCTTGAGGAGGACAGTGAAGCTCCTAGAAGGAGTAAGAGACAAAGAGTTGCAAAATCCTTTGGTGATAATTTCGTTGTGTACCTTATGGATGACACTCCTAGTACCATTGCCGAGGCATATGCATCTTTGGATGCAGATGATTAGAAATAAGTTATCCATAATGAGAGGGACTCAATTCTATCCAATGGTACATGGGAATTTACTGAACAACCATACGGTTGCAAACCCGTGTGTTATAAGTGGGTGTTCAAGAAGAAGCTCAGGCCTGATGGTACTATTGAGAAGTAAAGGCTCGGCTTGTGGCCAAATGTTACACACAAAAAGAAGGCGAATACTTTTTCGATACTTATTCACCTGTCGCTAGACTGACCACAATCAGCAATACTTTCCCTAACAGCCTCATATAGTTTTATCGTTCATCAAACGGATGTAAAGACAACTTTCCTAAATGGAGAGTTAGATGAAGAGATCTATATGGATCAGCCTGATGGGTTTGTAATGAAGGGTCAAGAAAGCAAGGTGTATAAATTATTAAAGTCTTTGTATGGCAAAACAAGCACCTAATCAATGGCATGAAAAGTTCAACATAACTCTAACTTCTATGGACTTTGTCATAAACGAGGTCGATAGCTATGTATACTATTGATATGGTGAGGGTGAAGGAATTATATTGTGCTTGTATGTCGATGACATGCTGATCTTTGGCACAAACATTGATGTGATCAATGAGGTCTAGTTTTTTCTATCAAAATTTTTTGATATGAATGATCTGGGAGAAGCTAATGTTATTCTCAACATCAAACTAGTAAAAGATAAGAATGAGATTACACTTCCACAATCTCATTATGTTGAGAAGGTCTTGAGCTGTTTCGGCTATAAAGATAGCAAGCCTTCTCCAACACCTTATGATCTTAGTGTGACACTCCGAAAGAATAAGAAAAATACCAAAGATCAACTAAGATATTCTCAAATAATTGGTTCACTCATGTACCTAGCTAGCTCAATGAGACCCAACATATCATTTGCTATGAGAAAATTGAGCAGGTTCATGTCCAACCCAGGTAGTGTTCACTGGCATGCACTTGAAAGTTTATGCGCTACTTGGTATGTACTATGAGTTATGTGATTCACTATTCTAGGCACCCCGCTATGCTTGAGGGATATAGTGACTCGAATTGGATATCTAATGCTGATGAACTTTACGCCATGACTGGGTTTGTCTTTACCCTCGGAGGTGGTGTAATATCATGACGGTCTTGCAAATAGACCATTTTTGTGCAGTCAACCATGGAAGCAAAACTTACTGCTTTAGATACAACAACTACATAGGCAGAGTGGCTGCGTGAACTATTGATGGACTTTCTCGTGGTTAAAAAACCAATGTCGGTTATCCTTATGAAAAGTGACAATCAAAGTGTGATAGTCAAAGTGAAAAGTGCTAAGGATAATACGAAGGCATCAAGACACATTAAAAGACGATTGAAGTCTGTCAAGAAGTTGAGAAACTCCGGAGTAACAAGTGTGACTTATATTCAAACAGACGAAAACCTAGTAGATCCCTTTACTAAAGGGCTATCACGCAATGTGATAGAAAATGCATCGAGGGAGATGGGTGTGAGACCCATATGACTTTCCATAGTGGTAACACAACCTATGTGATTGGAGATCCCGTGAATTAGGACCTGGGAAAACAAGCTATTGATTAACTTAGGAGATTAATTATTATTTCCCAACCATCTCTAAGTGAAGATGCAATACTCTCAAAAACTGTAAGATAGGGTTGATTTGTTCCTTAATATATTTCGTTGGCTTTAATTAGCAAAGATGTTATCCCGTAGAGCATTCTTGAAAGACACAGAACCGAACCACATATTATTCCGGCTTGGCGAGCCCAACCACATGTTCCCAAAGTCCGACTCCTTGCCTTGTGGAGACACAGTCTTTCCTTTTACTATTTTCATTATTTGGGATCTTGGCGAAGTTTACAGGATATGGTTATGTGGAAACCGACTTGATCGATATCGTGATCGTGGCACGAGATCTGATTGCTCCCATATAAATACCCGACTACCAGGCCGATACCAAAAAAAGATGAACAAGGATGAGAAATATAACAGAACCGAGCTAGGGTTTTGTCTATCTCTTCTCTTTGTTGTGTTGTCGCTGTATACTACTCCATTCTGTCTGCCGGCATGCACCGGGAACGGGAGAGCAGGTCTATGGAACCAGTCATCCTAGCGATCCTGCACCGAGAGAGAACGAATAAGGTTTTTGGGAAGCGCTCTGCGTGACTACTCAAGTTCGTCATCATGGCGCATTTCCGTCTACGTGTACCATCAGTCGTTGTCGGGTGCTGCGATCCGACACCAACAAAAGTGTATCTGTCCCGACCGCGGATTCATCCTCGACTATCGTACATTACATGCGCTACTTTTTTATACGTTTTTTATCATGTTTTGCGAATCCATGATTACTGTGTTTCTATACTCTAGTATGATAGATCTGTTTATGCTAATTTACATTGATGCCATAATTTATCTGTTTTGAAAATCAATCGTAAAATTGTCTAATTCTCTGACATGTTCTATGATAAGAAACCATTTTCTCCCTTTAGCCTTTTCGTGCGAAAAAATTGGCATCATCTCTCTTGTTCTCTAATTGAAGATTTTTTTATCAAGGAATATAATAGGGAATAGGGTCATTGACATGCATAACCACACGTTCGTCCCGTACTAGAAAGGATCGAAAACTATGTTCCTACCATAGTACCATACGTAGACGCATACACACGCATCATATAACCACTGTTGCAATACGAGTGCAGTCTGCAGAGGACATGACAAATCAAGTGCTGAAGTGCCGATTGGTGTTGATATGGCACAGTCGGCATTTGAAGTGTTGACTGGACTTCAGTCGACACTTCAAATGCCGACTGCCTATTAGTTTTGCAATTTTTTTAAACTTGATATACAGATTTGATTTTTTTTAAAAAAAATATTATTTCAAAAAAAAATCGCGCCTTAGCTCTAGAGCATTTCTAAACAGGTCTTCCGCATGCGGGTAGCTCAATTCCAAAACGGCTTTACCAGCTAGCAACAACTATAACTATTTATTGAATTTAAAGCTGAAACATGCGATTTAGACACTGGACTCAGATTGTCATAATCAGTAGATGCGCAATCTAAAAATGAATTAGAATTTAGAAGCTGGAAAACGCTGGCTTCTCCAAATTTTCACTGGCTAGATACTTAGAAGCTAATCAGACTAGCTAGCTAAAAAACTATTATAAGCTGTGAGATGTAGAAAAACTGTTGTAGGTTACGGACTATGAAAAAACTAAGGAGTTATAAAAGATGAGCTGAAAGTAACTTCCCAAACTTTTGACGCCATGGTGGGTAATTTTTGTAAATATTGGACTAAGAAACCGTAAAAGTTAGGGCGAGAGCAACTTTGGCGGTCAGGAAAGTCACGGATTTTTAGAAAAAAAATAGTTTGCCTTAAATCTGTTTTGTTCAATTTTCAGCCTTCTAATCAAAAATCTAGTTGAAAAAGCTGAACCAAACATTACACGCCGCTAGAAATCTGGTTATTTCTCCTTGCTGCCATGTTCTGATAAAAGGAAATATGTATGGAGTGATCAACGCTAGAACTGAAATTCTCTGCACCCGGCAGAAGCGTTCAAGATATGTTGTCACAGATTTCCCATTCTTCTCATGATGTAGTGAGATCGGCTTGCACTTAACCGTGATCCGTGGATGCGTACGCAAATAGCTTGTATAATAAATTGACTTGTGAGGATAGTACAACTCTAGCTCCGAATCATTGTTTCATAATTGATTTTTTACATTAAAATAAAGTAGTTTAAAAAATTGTTTTTATTTTAAAATAAAATTAGCTGGCTAAAATAAATATACTTGATCTGCATATAGCGACAGATCTAAGATTTTTTATAGCTAGGTTTTACCAGCTTCAAAAATATTATGAGTATTTAGTTGTAACAAACAATCATAATTACAAATTTACAAGTGAAGTCCATTTTACCCTCTCAAGCCTAAAGCCATGTTTGTTTCAGGTTGAGATTGTAGTAATCTAGCTTATAGAAAAAAGTTTAGTTACACTAATTTATTGTATTGTTATAATATACACTTTAAATTATAATAAATTGGTATGTTTATTCCAGCTTATTAGAATAAACTAAATTAATATAATCTCGAACTGAAATGAACAATTGGTCTAAGGATCTATTTGGGAGAGCTTTTGGTAGCTAGATATTCTTAGTAACTAGCTAGTCTGAGTATAGGGATCATGATTATAGGAAAACTGATGTAGATTGATTAATTTTTAGGGAGAAATAGAGTTTAGGATGATCCTTATATGAGATTTAGGGAATAAAATTTAAGAGCTTTCTTGGAGACGCTCTTAGTAACTAGCTAGTCTGAGTATCTAGTTGATGTGAATCTAGAGAAGCCGATGTTCTCCAATTCTAGATTCTAGTTTATTTTCAGATTTTGCAGCTACTGATTCTCACAATCTGAGCCATAATCTGAACTGTTTGTTTCAGTTTCAGATTCTAGAAGTAGCTGCAGCTGCCAAAAACTTCTCCAAACATGCTTAAAAGCAACTTCAACAGTAGCCCTCAAATCAGGGTCTCTATTTTTGATTTGAGGGCTCCCCCTATTTTTGAGAGGCATGTTTTCTGCGTTCCACTCCAACAACAGCTCTCAAAACAGAGCCCCTATTTTCAATTTCCACCATTTCTTCACACACTATACACATGTATTTGAATATTCATCTATCATATTCATCTATCATATTTGAATATTCAAAATTTATATTAAAATATTCAAATTTAAATATAGCAACATAATCATCTATCGTATTAAACAATAGGAACATAATCATCTATCATATTTGAATATTCAAATTTTTAAATGTAAATACAAAAATTCAAATTTAAATACATAAACAAGATCATCTATCATATTAAACAATAGGAACATAATCATCTATCATATTGAAATATTAAAATTTTTAAATATAAATACAAATATTCAAATTTAAATATAGAAACATAACCATCTAAACAACATGAACATAATCATATATCATATTCAAATATTCAAATATTTAAATGCAAATATAAATATTCAAATTTAAACAAACAGGAAGCGCACGTTCCCACATGGCATAGATGAGAGCCAAGATAGGGACCCTTGGGATGAGGGCTTGGTAGCCTATTTTAAGAACCCTTCTATTTTTGAGAGCTGAGTAAAGACCTTAATATACTTTAATTTTTTTCGTGGACTCTCAAAAATGAGTTTGAGTGCTTGGACAACGAATCTGTTGGAGTTGCTCAAACAGTCTTAGAGTTGTCGAGGAGCAGTTCTCGTGGGGCCACGTGTAGTGATTTCTCCACGTGGAGGGAATCCAAAAGTCCTACCGCATAAATGGATAAATGGAAGATGCCCGGCAAAGTGGAAGCGAATGGAATTTCCGTTTCAAATTGATAAGAATTAGATGCCACATCACGTTCAAATGAAAGCTACGTACTTATCATCCATTTGTATTATATGAGACAACGTCTCTCTCGATATGTCGAAAAAACACACTCGATCGCGCCTTAATTCGTTCAAGACCACACAATTAACACGTCGTACTGAACAGCTGAAAACAGCTTGTTGTCAGCCCGCCGATCTATATTATTATAAAAAAAACTAGTGACGGTGAATCTGTCATTATTACTGGCTTCTCATTGACATGTCAACTCTTATGGTTAGTGTCGGGAATATGATCCCGGGTTATCTCTTGAGTGGTTTTAAGCCGACCAGTCAACGATCAGAATCCTCTAGGTGACAGGCTTCCAGGGGTCCAAAGGTTCCAGAGCCCAGCACTCGGGATGAGTGCCTCCTGACCACCAGTATTCGGATGGTTACAATCAAGAGCCAAACTGTTATTAAAGTTTCCATAAACCCACATTTATTAAGGCGGTTATCTTTTAGAATTAATAATCGTAGACTATTCAGTTCTCAGTCATTAACGTGGCTCATTACTCGAGATTTGTAACCCCTGTTCTTTTCCATATAAAGGGATCAAAAGAATCCTAAAAAGGATGGGAATTGGATTATTCTGATATCACATACATTGGTTATTATCCTCCTGAAGGCCCAAACCCATCTAAAAAAGTCTTGTCGCTCAAGATAACCATTGGATCATTGCACATGCCCCCATTAGCCTAAACCAAAACCTCTCTTCGGGTACTCTCATTGAGAACTGTTGTCGCATAAAATGACAACTGGTGCGCCAGGTAGAGGACTACGTTTGTATTTTTCGACTGATTCAATGGTTGTTGTTTGTAAGGTTGATACCAAAGTTCTTGAGGGCGCTACGATTTCTTTCTCATGTTTGACTTTCGTTGGATATTGCATGCATCAACTGGTTTAGATCATCGCCTCGCTAAAGGCGAAAACTTCACGTACCCCAATGGTATGATCATTAGTTCCTCAGGCGTCCGAGATCATGGCCCTGCCTAAGGAACTCCTGCTAACCCCCTGGGCGTCTGGGCGATTGACTTCACCCAAGGTTCACCCCCAAGTCACCACTGACTTGCCTGCCGACTATGTCATCTTCGCCAATTCAGGCGGGCGCACAGTTCAACAGCATCAATTCTCTACGGTCGTGTCAATACAACCTCACCAAGAAGCCATCTTGGCCAAGCGAGCATCGTCTCCACCTGTCATCATGATGATGATGGGAGATGTCGCTAAAGACGAGTCCTCCAATGATGTTGAATCCAATACTCATTGGCGTGGGCATTGGAGGAGAAACGCTGCTCGAGCCAACCATCACGTGGGAGCTTGCACAGACATCGAGACCTATCGACAAGGTGCATAGGCCACATACATGATGGAGTTTTAGGGCCATGATGTTTACTACATGCCTACATCGAATTTGCTCGCCATTGAGAGGATGCTCGCCGCCCTCCCCAACACGCCTAAGCTCCAAAGGGTTCGGGCCATGACTTAGGCAGCAGTCGCTCAACTAGTTGATGTGGAGCCTCCTCAACGATCATGGTCTTCAGATCGTATGCCTCGTTCCTTACCGACCAAACGGCTTGCATGCTCACATACTAGCGAGCATCGAAGGAGCTCCTACATGGGTGATTTCCGAAAGATCATCAATGACACGTGTGATGAGCGTAACGTCATTTCTCGCTGTCACGGTGAACGCAAACGTGGTGAGCTCCGCCGTCATGAACAATATGATCGGAGTCATGGCACACCAGGGACCAGTCAGCCCGACATTGACATCTCACGCCACAATGGCTTCCCAACCTTCTCCGAGCGCCTTCGTCGAGTCATGTGGCCTCGTAATTTCCGCCCGATGGGAATCACACCATACAATGACAAGACTGACCCCTCCCAATGGTTGCAATTGTACTACATGGCCATACGCGCAGCTGGAGGAGACCAAGACGTTATGATCAATTACCTCTCAGTCATGCTTTCTACGACAACCATCAATTAGCTAGCCTCACTCTTGAAAGACTCTATAAACTCCTAGAGTGAACTGTGCGATGTATTCATTGCCAATTACCAAGGAACTTGGTAAAGGTCTGCCTCTCGGCACGACCTGCGTCAGGTGCGCCAAAAGAAGGAGAGTACCTTTGGGACTACATTCACCGCTTCTCCGAGCATCGTAACACCGTCGCCAACATCTCCGACTCTGACGTGTTGTCCATCTTCCAAGATGATTTGCGCAAACCTTCAGAGTTGTTCTGTTATCTAGTGATGAATGAGACAGAGATGAGACTTTTTTAGATAGGTTGTCGCATACAACGATAGTTAGTAAAATCTATATTATTTTTGGGTACTCCCATTGAGAACTGTTGTTGCATACAACGATAGTTAGTAAAATCTATATTATTTTTAAGACTAGTATATTATTTTTGAAACTGAATTACGATGAATATTATTTTATCATGTTTTAATTTATTTTTATCATTTACATGATGTCCTTTTAATACTGTAATTTTTTCCTCGTTGCAATGCACGGGCACTCAACTAGTTTTGCAGAAATCTATAATAAATATTGAGAAAAAAAATTGTTATAAAACACATTTTTTCAACTTTTAATATTAAGTTTGAATTTTTTTCATATATATAGAGAGACTTATACATACATACATACATACATACATACATACATACATACATACATACATACATACATACATACATACATATATACACATGATCTATAATACTTTTAAAAAACGAGTGGTGGTGAGTCTACTACCACTATTACTCTTTCTTACAGTAAACTAAAACTATTCAGTTTCAGCTTCACTCATTCCTATTTATATGATATTCTTTTAAAGTTATAATTTTTCTCATTGTAACACACGGGCACTCGACTAGTAACATTAAATAGTTTTAATGATTCTGTTCGGATTCATTGCACATTTTAACCTCACCGACTCTTTTCTTCTTTTCTATACTACTTTAAAAGAAGGTAGCGGTGGTACTTTGCCACCACTACTACTCCTTCTCACAGTAAACTAAAATTCTTCCGTTTCAACTTCGCTTATCCCTATTTGTAATTTGTTCTTTTAATGTTATAATTTTTCCCATTATAATGCACAGACATTCAACTAATAATGTTAAATAGTTCTAAAAATTCCATTCCGATTGGTCGCACATTTTAACCTCACCGACTCTTTCCTTCTTCCATGTAAAAAATTACTTCTCCTCTAACCTCCTTCCTCAAGAATAAAAAAGTTACCTCCTCTCTGGCCTTGTTTCCTGCAATAAAAGCATACTAGCTCTCTAATCATTCTCTCTAGTAAAAAATATTCATTCTCTCTATACATTGACTAATGATTTTTTATGATAGCAAATTTCATCTTATCCAATAGTAATTATTGACTTCTCATTAACCTCCACAAGAAGTGTACGGGGTGGTGACTCCGGTAGATGAGACTGAGCTTCTAAGCAGGTGTTGTATTTTGAGGAGCCTAAGTGTCTGTTTAGGGTTTGTTTGTTTCGGCGGAATTATAATAATCCAACTTATTTCATAAGCTGAATTAAATACGAAATTATAATAATCCAAAATATTTCGTAAGCTGAAATAAATAGTTTAATTTGTTATGTCAGTTTATCATAATCTTAAGTTCACATGGAAGGACCGAGATTACTGGCTATCAAACAAGGCCAGCAAACTCTATTCCAAATGGTTCAATTTTTGGTGCCATAGTTACACACACGAGAGTACAAATTTAAAAGTTTAAACTAATTTAAACATAGGCTTCTAATTTACACATGGTGGAACGTCCGGAAGGAAAGAAATATGCATATCTTTCGATCTTCATTCAGTGCAATTAATTCTATCGTTGAGGCAATTGTTCAATATTTTGGACAATATGCATCTGCCTATATTTTTTAAATTCAAATCTACATTGCACGCTATAGTTCTTTGTATCCCTATTCATCTCTTGTATGAATCCTACCATTTCTTTTCAAGACCTAGATCCTCTCTTGCAACGATTATCTGTGATTTACAGGGCATTTGGTTTCATGGATTATATCACATCGAATGATTGGACATCAATTTGAGGGGTTAAATATAAACTAATTATATAAATAATTATAAAATCGGAGGATTATTTACGCAACGAATATGTTAAGCGTAATTAATCCATAATTAGCAAATGTTTACTGTAGCATCATATTATTAGATTATGATGTAATTAGACTTATTAGATTCGTCTCGTGAATAATCCACCGATTATGAATGAGTTTTATAAATAATCTATATTTAATATTTCAAAACAGTATCTAAACATCCGATATAACCGAGACTAAAATTTAATCATGTAACCACACACCTCCTTATAAAACTAACCAATCTGATCCAACGGAAAGAATACAACAATCATACTTTAGCTCAAAGCTACAGTTCGTGCACAACAAATGTGGCAGACAAAGAGAAAGATGCTAGTAGCATGATCTGACAACAAGTAGGTGACGTGCATTTTCCAGCAGCAGCGTGTACGTGCAAGCCATTACGTTCCAAATTACGTGCTAGAATTAAGGGGATGTTTGTGTCATTACATGCTAGAATTAAGGGGATGTTTGGATACCAGAATTAAATTTTAGTCTCTGTCACATCGAATGTTTAGATATAATTTTGGAGCATTAAATGTAGACTATTTATAAAACTCATTCATAATCGGTGGATTATTCGCGAGACGAATCTAATGAGTCTAATTACGCCATGATTTGACAATGTGGTGCTACAGTAAACATTTGCTAATTATGGATTAATTAGGCTTAATAAATTCGTCTCATGAATTATCCTCCGTTTTATAATTAGTTCACGTTTAGTGCCTCAAATTGATGTTCAAACATTTGATGTGACATGGACTAAATATTAATCTATAGAACCAAACAACTCCTAATTTTAGAAGAGATTATCAGATAAGCAAAGGCGCGATTTGTACCCCCTTATCACCACCTTGTGAATTGTCATCTCACGCCGTCGGTTTCAAGTAGTGCCCCAACGAATATAATCGGAAAAAAGAAGAGACGAATATTTAGTTTACTCTTTCTTTCATTCTTCCTAAAGGTGCTGAAGTGGTCAAATATTTATTAGTTTCTCTGTTCTTTTTTTTTGAAAAATATATCGGATCCGGTTTTATTTGAAAGTCATGATTTTTTTTGTTTTTTAAGAAAAAGACTAAAATTTAGGGTGGGTTTGAGAGGGCTCCATCTCCAACTTTTTTATCCTGTAGAGCCGGAGTCAAGCCAAATATTTTTTCAGAGGAAACTGAAAGTACTCTAGAAAAATGAAGTGGGATGGTAGAGCAGGGTCTAGTTAGTTTCAAGTGCTTTACTTCAGCTTCAGTGTGGATTTTAGGATACAGAGCTTTACCGAACATGCCTTTAATTTACTCTATTCTATTTTTTAAAAGATAAATTTCACGGAACAGTCAGATAAGAGGGGATGTACATCTTAATTTATCAAACAATCATAATTTAAAAGACTACTTATTGTCTTTATGAGATAATAGATCACTCATAATTATTATATATTTTTAGAAAATCAATTATCAATGTCTATTAATTAGTTATTTTTGTTTTGAAAGGTATTTAGTAGTCATATTTTTCTCTTACTGGTTTAAGAAAAGAGATCAATCAAGAAAGGAAATTTGAATGAAGGCCCAAACTAGTCAGTTAATACATTATTTATTTATTATTTTTTTAAAAAAATAGCGGTAAGATTTATAATGACAATTGTTACTTCTTATTTGGTAAAGGATGTGATGGGGTGAAATCGGTTTTCTGTGTTTGGTTTGGTTTGAGATGAAGGCATCCTAAAAAGAAATATTTGGTGTAGATGTAAGACAAGTTTGTCCCTCCAAATCAAACGAACGGACTCGTTCCACTTCGATACTCCGATACCGTGTGAAACCGAGACCGGAGTACTAGTAGTCAAGGGCGACATGGCACGGTGGCCAGGAACAATGTGGATGGTGGAACGACTCAATAGTGTGATACAGAGGGCAAGGTGACGTGGTGGCAAGAGGCCTAGTACAAAGGGTGGCGGAGTATAGTGAGACAGGAGGTGAGGATGATGTGTGAGACATAACATACAAGTTACGTATTATCTTATTTTTTCCGCGACTTCGACTAAAAAATGTGACTTCAACTAAAAAATACATAATAGATTTATGATAAAACATAAGATGATTGTATTAAAAAAAGAGTGGTCATTGCATTCCCATTCCATTCTTAGAAACCGGTTAATAGCCGGTGTTTTCCAATTTCTAAATTCTAGTTCATTTCTAGATTTTCACAATCTAAGTACAGAATTTAGATCGTTTATTTCCATATCAGATTCTAGAAATAGTTGTAGCTGTCGGGAGGGGCTGAACCAAAAAAAACTAAATTTCGTAAGAGAGTGAGAGGCAGAGGGAATCACAGGGAAAGCCGCAAGTTTCGCATCAAACACGCGTGTATTTAAGCAGCCTCAGCTCTCGTCCGCTCTCTGCCTCGTCCAGCAGCACTGCAGCAGCAGCCGCCGGCGAGCCAAACAGCCAAGCCGTCCTTCCCTCTGCTTCGCCGTTCGTCCCCAAGGTAAGGTGACCAGCCGAATCTTCCTGTGCGCACGTAGCAGGCAGCTACGAACTCTCGCTGTGCACTTTGTCCTGGCTTTCTTGTATATTTTTTCTATGGAAATTTTTTATGGAAATTGAGAATTTAGTCTCTATATTTGGAGCACGCTCAAATCAAATCAATGACAGGTACTCGATTTCCATCTAAATGGTGTGATATGATAATTTTTTCATCCATAGCATCTAAAAGAGAGCTTCTAAACTTTGATATTTTCATTAAAAATTCTCCCCCTGTGTAAACCCTGTGAGAGAATTGTGAATGGAGATGCCTGTCCGGATACACATCAATTTAGAAAGTCTATTGGAGCTTTAATTTTGATAAGATTACTGTTTTTGGGATGGAGGGTAAGATAGCCATGCTATTCGAGATGTTATATGTCTATAAGATAGGTGTTTGAATCACTGGGGAAATATCCTGTACAATCTGCAATCGTGCAATCGTGTGATCTGGTGCATCCAATCAAGATCCAACGGTTACAATACTTTTTTATTTTTTTTCATCTGTAACTGTTGGATCTTGATTGGATGCACCAGTTCGCACGATTGCAGATTGCACAAGATATTTCTCCCGTATCATGTGTGTCGGTTCATATAAATAGATACGTATCGTTAATGTTCCGCCCACCCCTATTTCATAGATGCCGGTCGTCAAATAGAGAAACCCATGGATGAACTAACTACATACCATTTGAAGGTGATAATAAATAATAACTCTTTAACAAAATAGTTTGAGGGTTAAGATAAAAAATCTAATGCTAGGAGTTAATAATTAGCTTTAAAAAAATTTATGATATTTTATATAGAATGTTTTGGGGAATTGTATTGAGTTTGTTTGGTTCGGCTTTCGGTTTTCTAAATAAGAAGGTTGTTAACAAAGCTTAACCAAATACAATTTTAATCTTGATACAGATTATAAGCCGAAGATGTATAAACTAACAATAAAAACAAATTTAAGGCTACAAATTTTATACTTATATTCTAAGCCAAAAATATGTAAACAAAACTAATCCAAAGACTTATATTCGTATTCTTAGCGATACATAAGACAAGTCTAAAAACTAAAAACATTAAAAAATCTCAAACCACTTGTAAAATTGCGGTCTTTATAGCTTATAACTTCATCTATTAAATACATTTCTTGTTATTACTGTACACAAGATTGTGTACAACTGCATGAATAGTTTGTCCCTATTGTACAAACGACATCCACGTAAGAGTCTGTTCAGTTAATCCCCTTAGAGAAGGGGATTGAGAGGATCAGGAAGGATTGAAGAGAATTTATACTATAATCTTCTCAATTTTTTCCAATCCTCTTCAATTCTCTCCTAACCGAACAGACCATAATAGGAAAAAGTTGTGTGAATGCAGCAAACCTCTTATCATGCTAAACAACTAAATGGCACGTCATATTTTCTCATTTTTCTCACTAATTCTCTTTATATAAAACTCGATTTATGGGTGTTTAGATCTATGGACTAAAATTTAGTCAATGTCACATCGGATGTTTAATTTGGACATTAATTTGAATGACACAAATGAACTGATTATAAAAATAGTTGCAGAATCGGAGAATAATTCATGAGACGAATTTATTAAGCCTATTTAATCCATGATTAGCAAATGTTTACTGTAACATCACATTGTCAAATCATAGCGTAATCAGGCTCATTAAATTCATCTCGCGAATAATCCACCGATTATAAATGAGTTTTGTAAATAGTCTACATTTAATACTCTAAATAATATCTAAACATTCGATATAACAGATGCTAAAATTTAGCCCTCCGATCCAAACACCCCCTTAATATATCATGTGAACGTAGCCACGTGTCGCGTCTACCTAACAGTAAGCCTATAGTGATATCTAACTACATTGGTCCCACGATAACAATATGATTTTACCGGAGTATGACCTTGGCTAGTAGGGTGTAGTCATATAGAATTTTAAGTGGAACAATAACATGACTAATAGATATACAATAGACACCAGAGTAGGTAGACTAAGGTGGAACGCTCTGACTACTCTTCTAGATGAGGGAGTGGTCTTTGTGAGCCAAGTGCACGAAATGTGTGACGTGTAAAGTTAGGGCATATTTGGTAGAGCTTCGGATTCTGAAATTAATTTACACTGAAGCTAAAGTGGAGCACTTGAAATTGACTAGACCCTGCTCCACCACTCCAGTTCATTTTTGGAGTGCTCTCAGCGGGATCCACTCCTCAAGAAAGTGTTTGACTTTGCTCCGGCTTCACAAGATAAAGAAGCTAAAGCTGGAGCCTACCAAACAGACCTTTAGTTCCTGTTTGGTAGAGCGCCAGATCTTGAAATTCACACTGAAGTTGAAGTGGAGCACTTGAAACTGGCTAGATCCTGTCCCACCACTCTAGTTCATTTTTTTGAAGTGCTCTCAGCAGAATTCACTCTCTCAGAAAAAATGTTTAGCTTGGCTCTGGCTTCACAAAATAAAAAAGTTGGAGCTGGAGCCTGCCAAACGCACGCCTAGTTTCATCAACGGTATACAAGATATGTAGATACTCTGAATAAGGGTGAGCAAAGTCAAACAACATACAAGCTAAGTCAAAGCAAATCAGTGTAACTAAGATATTATCACACAATCCAATATATACAAGGAAGAAGTATATCTACGAATCTATGAATCTAAATCTTGCAGAACGTGTTCATACTTGGATGGGACGTCATTGCAATTTCTAAATGGGGTTTGTGAGGGAAGCCCAACTGCGGCACTTTTAGGGTTTTGTTTGTTTGATTTTTGGATTATAAAAATCCATTTTTTCATAAGTTGAAATAAATGGGGGTAACTTAGGTACGTTTGGTAGGGCTCTAGCTTTATTTTTTTTTATTCTATGGAGCTCGAATCAAACCAAACATTTTTTTGGAGAGTAGATCCTACTGAGAGTATTCCAGAAAAATAAATTAGAGTAATAGAGCAGGTCTAGTCAGCTTCAAATGCTCCACTCTAACTTTAATATGAATTTCAGGATCCGAAACTCTATCAAACATGCTCTTATTCTGTTAGTATATTATAATCTGAAGTGAGAATTATAATAATACGATGGAAATTAACTTTTTTCTATAAAGCTTAAAATAAGCACGCCCTTATTATGTCAACTAAAATTTAATATGTTAAATGATTTATTGAGGTGAGAGAGAAATAATATCTTATGTAAGAAAACATTTCTACACGGTATATAAGGAAAAGATTGATAAAGAAAGGAAAGAGTATAGGTGATTAAATACAAATTTATTTTGAAAAAAATAAACAATTTAAAAAGAAAGTAAAACAACTTTCGAAGAGCGAAGGCGAGGACCCATTTACTATTTACTTTTATTAGAAGGGGGTCTATGTAAATTTAGAGAACAAGGGCACAACCGCACAAGGCGTATTTCTAGGCCGCCTCGTCTTCTCTCGGCTGGCGTTGAACCGGCGGAGCGAGAAGCCCTGTGCCCGCGCCGTCGCCGTCGCTGCACGTTTCCTCCTGTTCGCCTGCGACTCCGACGAGGTTAGAGGCGCGCGTGGTGATGATTGCGCTCTGTTTCTTGGGGTTTTATTTACCAACAAGTTTGTCTCCAACGCGCGTGATTGCTGCTGCTATTTTTGGGTGATTCTTTATTTATTTTGGGATTTTTTTTGTTGAGATTTTGTTCCTTTTGGGGAGCAGGCAGTTGATTACTCTGCTAATAGCGGCATTTTCTTGCTTTTACAACAAGCGGTTGCGACATTTTCGATTGGATTGATAGAATTTGTGGGTTTTGTAAGGTTTTTATGGGGGGAGTTGGGGATAATCTGCGGATTTTCGGTTAGATTGATGTATGATGCATGTTCGTCCTGTAAGTTTATTTTTAGTTGAGCATTTCTTGTTATTTTGAATTTGATGGAATGAAGATTAAAAATTAAATTTCCATGTCTTTGATAGTAATTTTTTTCAACTTTGTGCTACTGCATAGAAATCAAGATTAAAAAAACCACTAAAAATAATTATGAATCTAGTTAAGATATTACTTAAAATGTTTTTGAGGGTAGGAATAGAAGAATGATTGCCAAGACGCAAGTTGTAGTGGGACAATTTGTAGCAGCTAAAGCCTTATGTTGAGATGGTGAAATCTTTTATTGTGTTGTGCATCGTACATGTTTGTCTAATTGTCTGAGCATGACACTAGTTTGCTTGAATGTCATGGTTAGCTTTTAGCAGATGTAAATTGGCATTTTGAACAACTTGCTTGTTGGAGTTGTTCATGGCTGTTGCCTGAAAATTTTGTTTGCTAATCTTTCTTTGAGATAGAGGCTGGGAACTTCAAAGCGGAACAGGACCAATGGAGGATGGAGGCGCAAGAAGTGGTTCTGCAGTGGCGATGCAGACAAAGGGGATTGGGGATGATAGCTCTCGCAAACCGCTGCCACCTTGTTGTGTCAAGGCAAAGGCTGCCGCGGCCGAGTCTGAGGCCAAGTGCCATGCCACAGTGGTCTCAGGGTGGTTCACAGAACCCCGCTCGTGCTTTGGTATGCCCCAGTTGTTTGCAATTTTGCATTTCCGGGAGATATTGTGAGCACAGGAGTACATGCACTTCTTTCTGGAGATTCTGGTATCTAAAAACCAAGTTGTTGTATGTGCAGGTAAAACAAGCAAAGTGCAGTACTTTAACAACCCAATGTGGCCTGGTATTTCTCTTGTTCTTGCCTAGTCCTTTTCCTTAAGATTGGCCCAGTCCAAATTCACCATGATTTTTAATAAACAATATTTATGCTGATGTATATCAGACACTGTTATCTGACCAAATCCTCGTATGTGAGGGCCGGAAACTGTTTATTAATGGAAAGTTTAGCCTGGTTAAATTAACATAAAGATCATTGCATTACTTCATGGACAAAGTTCTACTGCTGCCCATAGGTTTTATATACTGTATATATATATATATATATATATATATATATATATATATATATATATCCTAAATTTGAAATGGGATATATGGCTTTGACATTTTAAGGGATATACATCACATTCTTGTCAATTTTTTTATCAGGAAATATACTCATATCTTTACAAGAACATATGGTAAACTATTGTATTTCTTGGAGCTTGTCAATGTTTTAATTGAAGTTTTTTTACACAGGAGAGGCTCATTCTCTGAAAGTAGAGAAGATCTTGTATCAGGGGAAATCACCTTACCAAGAAATCTTAGTTTTTGAGGTGATTCTTCATCTGCTAGTTGTGTATGTAGTTATGTACTACATATTATATGAAAATCTAAGGTTGTTGAACCATATTTTGTATACATGTCTATTTGTGTGTGCAGTCTTCAACCTATGGGAATGTTCTTGTGCTTGATGGCATTGTGCAGCTGACTGAAAAGGATGAATGTGCATACCAGGAAATGGTTACTCACCTTCCGCTATGCTCAATTCCATCCCCTAAAAGTGTATGTTTCTTATCTTGACTATATGTTTCTCAGTGCTGAAAATTCTGAAAAGCTTTTATTAAGCACTTAAGCTTATGGATATAGAATGTTTTAGTTTATCCCCATACTTTGTTGATTTCCTATTATCTAAGAATTGTTCTATTGGATTAAATTATGAGAGTGGTTGAATTTAATTGGAGTGTATTGTGCTTGTTCCATGATGGGAAATTTCCTTTCTGTGATATATGGGGCGGTCCATACATTCTGATATGTACTTTGATACTCTGGTGCAGGTTTTGGTTGTTGGAGGTGGTGATGGTGGTGTGCTACGAGAAATAGCCAGACATTCTTCAGTGGAGACTATTGATATATGTGAAATAGACCAGCTAGTTATTGATGTAAGAAGCATCATTTGACCTATGCTTCAAATGTCTAAATAGTATTTTTAGTGATTTATGCCCTCAATATATGCAGGTCTGTAAAGATTTCTTCCCACAATTATCTATTGGATTCAAAGATCCCCGTGTACGACTTCATGTTGGTGATGGTATGTTTAGAAGTTTGCAATATGTCATAACACCACTTATATTATATTGTAATATACTAATATGTCATAGGATACACTAATATTTATTAGGAGCTCATACCTGCATTGCCTTTAATGTCATTACTCTTATGGCCTAGTGGTATAGCACATAGCTGTGATGGTTCAGACCATGGATTCAAGCCCCAGCTTCATGTTTTCTCTCTTTTTTTAACATCTATGATGGCTTTGAGTTTGAGAATTCATAGCAGAGCTTCTTTTATCCTGCAGCTGTGGATTTCTTGAGAAATGCACCAGAAGGGAAATATGATGCTATTATTGTTGATTCATCAGATCCAATTGGTGAGCTCTTGCTATTACTAAATCATATATTTCGATAATACATCTGCTTTGGGAATATATTTATCCTTTTCGAACACCATACTCCATAGGGGTTTCTTCTTGTTAATTTCTTACTGAGTTCCTTTCTTGTGGTTTGGTAGTTCATGCACATTTATGTCTTATTGATTGATATTTGTTTCCCTCTTATTTGGATTTAGGAAATTAATTGTATCGTGCCAGTTATTGCATGCTCCTTTTGTTTATGTGCTTTATCATGACTTTCCTTTTCACATTACAGGTCCAGCTCAGGAGCTTGTGGAGAAGCCCTTTTTTCAGACAATTGCTAGAGCTTTAAAGCCTGGTGGTGTTCTATGCAATCAAGCTGAGAGTATGTGGTTGCACACACATCTAATCCAAGATATGCTTTCTATCTGCCGTGAAACATTCAAGGGTGCTGTGCATTATGCCTGGACAAGTGTTCCTACCTATCCTAGGTTCTCTGCTACATCCTTTTTGGTTTGATAGTTTCTATGTATCTCATTGCTATATTCTATGTATA
The DNA here is from genome assembly GCA_019279435.1 of Zizania palustris. Classification (NCBI taxonomy): domain Eukaryota; kingdom Viridiplantae; phylum Streptophyta; class Magnoliopsida; order Poales; family Poaceae; genus Zizania; species Zizania palustris. Next base: position 28,887,294 of record JAAALK010000080.1, read on the forward strand.
CATGTATCTTAGCCTTCACTAATTTGTGGCAGTTTCTGCTAAAGACACATAAATTATTAGGAAGTAGTGAGTTTGGCCAACAGGGTTAGGTAGCCATATCTAATTTTATTGATCATAATTGGGATCTACAATGCTCATATTCGTGTTAGTACCATAACAATGTTGGCAAGTCATCATAGAGTTGGAGGTATTGCATGCATAAACAAGCAGAACTTGCAAAAATCTGTTGTCCACAATGTTGAAAATGATTGTTATATGCTATTTCCTTTGCCACATAATGTAGAAATAGGTCATAGGGTGACCATTTATCTTGCAAAAGCAAAACTCTCTTCTGATATACTCATGAAAATTTATGCTGATGGTTTCTTCTTTGCTTACTGCATAAGCAATATGTTGTTGAAGTTGTATGTATGCAATTGTAAATTGTTCTCTCCTTTTAGAACTTCTAGCGATGTAATGTGTCACAAATATATTTCTTGATTTTGTAGATGTTTGGTACTATGTTCTCTCCTTTTTTATGTTCTGTAAGCTAATCATGTAACTAATTTGTTTTGCAGTGGTGTCATTGGTTTTTTGCTATGTGCAAAAGAAGGTCCAGTAGTGGACTTCCTTTCTCCTGTGAATCCAATCGAGAAACTGGAAGGAGCTATGGAAGCTGGAAGGGAAATCAGATTTTACAACTCACAGGTTTTTTGAGTTTAATTAATTTTGTCATTCGCTTTTATAAGATCTCATTCATGTATATTGCCTTCAAAGATGTTTTCTATTTAATAGTTAGTGTTAGTCGTTGATGAAGATGTTTGTTTACTAGATTCATCGTGCTGCTTTTGTTCTGCCAACATTTGTAAGGAGAGAACTGGGATCACATGGTACCTGTACTGAAAAGGTAAGTTGTTTTTAATTTCTCCATTCCTGATGGCTGATGTGCATTTTCCTTATATTTTCCATATTGGTTAATTGGTTACATCATATACTGTACATCCTGGGAGTGCAGTTCAAACAACAATCTACTGAATTCTTGCTATTTCTTTTCTTTTTTCAATCTACTTCAGAGGGTTATAATATATGGAAATATTCACTGATACACTATTTACGCCATAACAGGATAAACCAGAAACTAAGCCAGTCGCAAAGTCGTTAAAGATGAATATAATGCCGAGCAGTGCCATTCTAACTGCTTCCTAGACTCGGCAGCATAAGCTATCTTGGAAAACGGTGCGACATCCATGTTTGACATTCTGTGGAAGCTACATTGCTGCCATGAATTAGTGAGCTTTAGCATATAGTTGATGCATTGTGGAACTGAGAGTATGGTATGTTTGCCTGATTGAATAAAAGGGTTGAACAGATGAAGCACCGTTGTGTTGTGTAAATGTGTGTCACTGTTAGTACTGAGTGTGAATCAATAGCCTTACCTTTATGATTGTGGAGTGAATGACATGGAAGATGTGCTTATCTACCCCTAAATTCTGCATTCTTCCCAGGTTCAGTGCTGGGTACCTTAGTGATTATGGTGTTTGTCTAAGTTGCCAATTTGGAAGTATTGTATGAACATGTGTCAAATTCACACTTCTATAAAACTTGAAAGATTCTAAAAATATTGAAAAATACTTTAGATGGAAAAAGGGAAATGTTCTACAGCATTGCACTAAGTATCAAGATCAAACTCAATACAATTTGCAATGTATGAAAGACTTTGTCAAAATATTGAAGATATTTCCACTTGTATGTGTTAGCAAGTTTGGTTGAATTTGATCTTGCAAATTCGCATATGCAGAGCATCCCCCTCTTCTAGCCTTGTTTGTTTAATCTCCTTCTGAAGGGGGGATTGAGTGGGATTAAATCCCTTACAAGTCATTATGAGATTTAATCTTCCTCAATCCCTTCCAAACCGAACAAGTTCTCCATGAGCTTTTTAAAATTTCTGAAAACCTCGTGAAAGTTTCACCTTTGTATTTCTTGTGGACTAGAACTGCGTTCCTGGAACTTAGAACAACTTCATGTTTATGTTAAGGAATTAACCTTTTGAGATTTGTTTCGATGCCTCGTTGTGAGACAATGAACCCGAGTGACTATCTAAATGGTACTTTGAAAACACACTTCTCCTGATTTAACTTCATCTTGAATGCTTGAAAACTGTTGAAGTTTTTTGCCAAGTCGAGAATGAGGTCAACCTTCACTCTTGGGACTTGACTACGATGTCATCCACACACACCAAGTTGGTTATATCATATGAATAAAAAAGAGAAGTTTTCTTCTCAATCTTATGTCACTACTATTTTTATGTGATTTTTATTGGTAGAATTTCTAAACGATGGAAGAGAATTCTCAACAAATTGAATGTGATCTTTAAGTGTCATATAAATAAAATCGTGATATTTGTATAATTGTATTCCATTTAGGGGTATTTGGTTCAATGAACTAAAGTTTAGTTCGTGTCACGTCGTGACAGACCGACTGGCGCCGAAACGCGCCGCGCCCCCTCGCGTCCGGAACGCGATCGGCGAGGGGTCACAGGGGCGCGGGGGCGCACGAGGGCCGGGACGCGAGGGGGCATGGCGGCTGCGCGACGCGTTTCGGGCGTCATCGACTGACTGCCACGTGGCTCCAGTCGGCCGACCAAGTGCCAACTTGTTGGCACTTGGTCGGCCGGTTGACACTTGGTCGGCCGACTGGATACTAGTTTGCAATTTTTTTGAATCTGACATATAAATTTGATTTTTTTTCAAAAAAATACTATTTTTTTAAAAAATTCTCAAATCGTAGACATCAGCGCCCGCGGGTCCGTCCGATCGATCGCCGTGGCGGGAAACGAACATATTCGCCTACGCGCACGCGCCCAATCCACTGACAACGTGGGCCCTACTTGATGTGGCCCACATGTAAGTCACTGGGTTACCTGTCCAACGGTACCCCCACCCTTGGTCGGAAAGAGTCGGCGGCGACACATTAATCCCCTCTCCCTCCATTCCCGCCGCGCCTTTCCAATCTCCGCTCGTCTCCTCCCTCCCTCCCAACCCAAACCCAATCGCGCGCTAAACCCTAACCCTAGACAACGCCGCCAAGGGCTCAGGCGGGTGAGCGGCAGCGATGGCTGGCGAAGGGAGCGGCGGCGGCGGTGCCGCCTTCGAGGACGAGGCGGAGCCGACGATCACCATCGGAGAGTACATCGAGGGCATCGAGGCCGAGGAGCTGGTAGAAACCTTCTCTGATTTCTCCGTAGGATTGATTTGGCGGTATGAGGTTGTGTTGTGCACGCTGTTGACGTTTCGTTTTTGGGGAGCCGAACCCTAGGAGGCGGATTTGGTGCTGGGCGGGGACGACGGCAAGGAGTGCACCTACGGCGGCGGGTACCTAAAGCGCCAGGCCGTCTTCTCGTGCCTCACCTGCGTTCCTGCCGGCGTTGGGGAGTCTGCACCGCTTGCAGCCTCGCTTGCCACGATGGCCATGAGGTGAGTTGATCGCTCTCAGTGCTCGATCGCATTTTCCATGTAAACATCCTACTCTTCTGGTTTATTCTGTTCAAGATGCATCTGGAATTAGTTTTTATGTAAACATCCTACTCGATCGCATTTGGTTCCAAGTTTCTTAATGTATGTGGTGGATTGGCCTGCTCGGCCTCAAGTAGCAGAAGTAGTTTGCCACGCTGTAGTGGCGGAGTGAGCTTTGACTTGTTTTGTAGAATGTTCGTGGCAATGCCTTAGAGCCATGGGATAAGTCAGCCATTGAGATAAGTCATTCGAGGAGATGATATTTTGTTAGTTTTTTAGCTATATTTTATTGCTGTGATTTTATAATTTGTTAGATCTTGTTGAGGAAGGATTAAAAGATAAAAATGCAACTGTTAGACTTCCATGAATCACATTGTTGATTATGTATGTTCTGAGCTGCAATATGGTGAACAACTCACTTTTAATTGTCATAGTTGCCCTCCGGAGTGATTTTTTAGGATATAACTTGTATGGAGATTGGTACATTACAAAGAAAGATAAAATTTGAGTTTCCTTGATGGTCTAATATCATTTTGTTAGTCTTAATTATATCTCTTGTGCTGTAGTGACTTGTATGTTCACCACTGCTTCTCAGATCTTTCTAATTTCTATTAATGCCTGCCATATTGGAATAATAATTTTGAGGCGTGGTCGGTGAGGGTAAGGTGTCCTAATGCCTTACCCCCATGCCCCCCCCCCCCCCCCTACGCGTGGCCAGGCGCACAGAGTGCTGGATCTGGCGCAGAGAGGCCAGGCGTGGTGTGGAAGAGGGGTGCGATGGCTGGAGGAGTGAGGCTGAGAGAGAGGGGAGTGTAGTGGGAGAGAAGTTAGGGTTTAGGGATGAAAAATGTGCTTTAAATAGGCTGTTAGATCAGATTTATATAAATAGGTTATTAAACTGAACTTTAAATATAATATTAGACATGATTTTAAATGTGTTATCGCCAAGTTAAACTATTTTTTAGTCTTATAAGGTATCTAAAGTGACAATATTGTGACTTGATATTGTATTACTATTTGGAATTTACTACTCGTCAATTGATATTTTTCCTAAATCCTATATTTTCTATAGGTAAGGTGTGCCTCGCCTTATGCCTTTCTACTTAGGTGGTAAGGTGGTAGTCCACTGCCTCGCCTTGCCTCACCTTACCGCCTTAATAACTATGATGTGTGTGTATGACCTGGGAGTTTAATTATTGTTAGTATGCTCAAGGCAATATTAGATGTGACAAACCTGCATAGTGCATGTAGTTTATTGTCTTACTTGTTATTAATTTGTTTGTTTTGTTATGATATTTTATCCAGTCAGTATGGATGTTCATCTGCATTACCAGTTACTTTGTTCTGCTATTATTTGTTTGTACTTGTGCACACAACTGATGCCTGAATGGTTCTTTTTGCTAAAGGTTGTTGAACTTTGGACAAAGCGAAAGTTTCGTTGTGATTGTGGCAACTCAAAGTTTGGAGGTCATCTTTGCAAACTTTGCCCGGAGAAAGATCCTGAGAATTCAGCAAATTCTTATAACCATAACTTCAAAGGTTCCTATTGCACATGTAGTAGGCCTTATCCTGATCCAGAAGTCAAAGAACAAGTTGAAATGATACAATGCTGCATCTGTGAGGACTGGTTTCATGAGGGTCATATTGGTCTTAACTCCATCGAAGAGGTTTTTTTTACTTTACACACCCTGCCTTAATTGTATTGTATTTGTTAACTGTTGCCTTTTTCTGATTTGTATGTGAAAGTTTTGTATGGGTGTATGGCATGTATGTGCAATATCGCAACTGTATCCTAGTGCTGGTAAATATAATGTTTATATTTATGGAAGCATTGAATTTGCATGCTTGTGATGTTTTTGCTCTGTGTTGAATGTTCATGTTCGATATATTGGATATAACTATATGCAAATGCATTGCATGATTATGCTTTTGAGTGTTGGCTTTCTCGTCCATATAAATTTGAAAAAATCCTTATCTGTCCTGCGAAGTTGTTGAGTTTCCCATTTTGCCATGCTTATTCCCTAATTTTCCATTGGCCATTGCTACTATTTTGCTACCCTTGCATGCCATAGTTGTTACCCCTTTTACATCAATTCATCGGCAAGGTTGTTAAGGCGTCGCCTAATCGTCGCCTAATCGACGATTAGGCATCCGGGCGGTCGGTGGCAGACGCCACGGCCGACGACTCGCCACAAGTAGGTGTGGCGTCCGCCTCGACGAGTATGGCGTCCGCTTAATCGTCTTTGGCGTCGGGTGGACGCCATATTGCTTCACATGGATGACAGATGGCAGCGGCGATGGAGTTCTCGAGCCTGTTTTCTGCATCCCAGCTGCCAGATCTGTGACCCGGCTGCCTGGTTCCACGCCCCTGCCACCGGATCCGTTCTGCCATCGTCGCTGGATGCATGCTGCCTCTGCGTTGTGACCGCGTTCTCACCGCATCGGGACTGCGCCGCCGCATGATTTGTGCTAGCTTCGTGCTGCCGGAGTCACTGCGAGAGAATGGGGGAAAGGGAAGAGACATGGAGAAGATGATGCATAGAGAGGAGGCAAGAGGCGTGGAAAAAGTAGAAGAGGAAAAGTGCGCCCATGCCTGTGAGAGAGAGATGGCCATGGAAAAAGGAGATGTCATGAGAGAGAAGAGACAGTGAAAAAGGCATGGCAAAAAGTTGCGCCATGACTGTGTGATAGCAACACAAGCATATGCCATGCCTATGTAGCTATGGCAGCTTTGTGTAATATGTTCTTTAATTATTTAGTTAACTGATTAATTCAGTTAATTTTCTAATTAAACTCTAATCTCTAGTGAAACAATCAGTTCCAACACTAAGTGACTTACAAATATTAATCTTGCTAGTGGCTATATAGATTATAGTATTACTGTATTAGTGACCTGAGTAGAATTAAGTGATGATAAATCATGTGCCATTTCTGCGAAGTGTGAAGTGAGTATGGCATCGCCTCGCCGCACGCCATACTCGCCTAAAAGGTGTGAAGGTAGTCTGGCGCCTCGCCACGCTGCGCCGCCGTAACAACTATGTTCATCGGTATTGCCATTGGTCATGCCAGTTTTCTTCCATACAATTAATGTTATTAAATCAGCTAGTTGACCTTAGTCACCATAGCACTGACCAGGTGATTAGTTGTGATTAGTCGACGACCAGATCAATTAGTCGACCCTAGTTGGTCCTAGTTGTCTGTATAATCATCCTGCATATACCAGTACCTATAGGGATTATATACTATATCTAAATAAGCAAATCATCATTCAAATAGAAGCCCCCATCTCCAGCTGTTGCAGGTCCACCTAAATCTCATCCTCCATTTCTACTTCTGAATCAGATGCATCTTGCTGATTTTGTGCTTCCCCTTCATTTCTTGCATCAGGGTCACTATCATCTTCTTCAGTGATATCTAGAGTTCCACCAGTCTTCCTTGGATGCTTCCTCCTAGCATAAGTCTGGCTAACAAAGGCTTCTGCACAATGTGCAGCAGTAGCCATAGGCAAGTTATGGCCCCGTAGAGTCAGATGCACCAATAGCTTCATCCACAATAGCCCAAGTTAGCTCATTTCCATGAGTTGCATGAACCGATTCACACTTCTCACCCATCCATTCATTTTTCCATTTAAATTCTTCTAGCAGGTAAGAGTGGAGGGTATAGGAGACTAGGAGAGAAACCCCATTGGGCTTGGGCCAAAACACAACTAGCCCAGTGAGGCAGCATGCTCAGCTAGTCATCCAACTCAACTAATCAGACGATTAGCCGTGATTAGTCGATGACTAATCGGATGACCACTTTTTTGGCAGTTCTAATCGAATCAGAGTGCATAATCAAGTCCAGGTGACTGATTAGGCTGTTAATCGTGATTAATTGGATGACTTGATAACACTGTAGAGTGGAGACAATTCAGTGGAACCACTTTAGCAGATTTTGATGAGGGCTCAGATGGGGCTTAATGCCTTAATCATAGAAGAAATTAGATAGAGAGCACTGGTGCTATTAATGGCTTACTTTTTGGTGGCTGCTGGCTAGATATCGCATGCTTGCTGTTTAGGAAGAGAAACATTGAGTTCTGGACATAGGATGAAGGCATTTGGGTGTTCTTTATTTCCTTGCAGCAGTTCTCACACCCAGCAAACAAATGCTTCTTTGTTGAATCAACCTGGTCAATCTGTGCAGGGGCAATTTGGTCTTTTCTTATACTGCTTAAAAGCTGATTAACATGAGGTCTGAGGCTAACCAGAGTGGCAGATAAGGAAACAAAATTTAGAAGGGATGCTAAAATAAGGATCTAGTTAATTTCAGTGGAAAATATGGAAACTTGATAGCTATACATGGTATATAAGAAGTTTCCCAATAGACAATTGCCCAAGTGATAGTCATGGTACTTCAAACCAAGAATCTCTTCATGATCATCCTTGTACTCAAGCTACATATTGATTTAGTCATTTAGTGTATTTTGTTGCGAACTGCATACATATTTTTTACCAGATTCAGTCATTCTTTTGGTTAGTGAAGGACACTTCAGATATCACTGGAATACATTGTGCCATTGTTGATATAGTTGTTAGGTACTCGTGCATAGTATGTTCGTAATTATTTTTCTTGCCTCGCAGATACCACGAGATGAGGAAGGGGAACCACTCTATGAGGATTTCATATGCCAGAAATGCTCACCTGACTGTTATTTCTTGAAATTATATCCTGATACTATTTGGGCTTCTAGTATACAGAATTCTGTGACACAAGCTGGTACTACTGATTCAACTGTGATGGATGGAGAGCCAGGCCATTGTAAAATAGAGAAAAAGGAAAATGGTGCACTTGCAAATCATTTGAATGGTGAAAATATCTCTGCTGATGACAATTTTCCAAATGATAATGCAGCTCCAGAAAAGGCCAGTTTGGATGACAGTTTTGATGGAAAATGTAAGCTAGGAATGGATATAAGTACAAATACAACATTAGTTGACTCAGAGAAAGAAAGGATGCCTTTTTTTATGTCTAAAGGCTGGAGGGAGGTTATCTGTAGATGTGAAACTTGCACCAACTTCTATGGAGAACGAGGTGTTGCATATCTTATCAATAAGGATGACTCTATAGAGGAATATGAGAAGGTTGCCAAGCAGAAGAGGGAAAAGAAGTTGGAGCAGCAGGAAGGAGCTGAAGCCAACTTTCTTAATTCACTTGACCATGTCCAGAAGATAGAGATTTTGACTGGTATTAATGACATGAAGAATGAGTTTCAGTCCTTTCTGGTAAAGTTCCCTTATTTGGTTCTCACTAGGGCAACATCAAACTAGTAAAGCGATAAATATGATGTCAGCAGAGTGAAAAATATAAACTTCTTTTAGTCCTTATTAAAAATCATGTTGTGCGCATTTGTTAGACTAGTTAGAACATGGATGATTTCCCAATGCTCTATGCCTCTATTATACACTAGGAGGGCCCATTTACATGGTCAACTCCGCTTTGAAAATAAATCAAGCACAGGAGGAAAATATGAATTATTCATCAAAAATCTAAATCCATCAGAATTTACTCCATTTCAGCTATGCACATTTACCTTATGTGTATTTTTACTTCTTTTATGTGTATCTGCACCATGCCCATTTCTTTCGAAAGAAATGGCATTTCCTTGTCCTTAACATGTGTCCATTTGATCCATTTCCACACCAATCCCTTTTCTTGATGAGAAATTCTTTGATCTTAGCTCTAGGCAACATTTTATTAATACACATATATTATCTGTCTGATTTGTTACCTGACTCTTTCCTTCTCTTTGGCGCTTCCACCAGGAATCTTTTGATTCGACCAAACCGGTCACATCTGAAGATATTAAAGCTGTTTTTGAGAATCTTGCTAAGAAGAAAAAGCAGAGGTTATCATGAAATCCAGTTGTTTCAGATTCTGCCTACATACTATTATCCCAAATGTGGACCATCGGGCAGTTTTCTGGCCACCGTCCCATGTAATTTATGGTTACCAGGCCATATTATCTAGGTTTATAGTGGCCATCTAATGTAAGTTACTGAGGTTAGTAACGCTGAATGTTGAACTCAGCTCGTGTTAGATGCAAGGGCTCAGCGCCGCAGAACGAAATGTTGGGTTCTTTGCATCAAAACTTGGTTATGAGGTAATACACATTACCCAAAAACGTACAATCCTTTGTGCCCCTCATTGAATTATCTGCTGCGTTTACCACGGTAGAACGCATCGATTTCGTATAATAGCGAGCTGTTTAAGATTACACCTTATGGTTTGAAAAGATGATCGTTTGACATGAGATTGGGAGCTTGGTAAGGATGACCTATTATCGACGAGTCATTATCTGCAATGGTTAGGACAGTCAATTGGGACTATTGCTACCACTGATCATCTATGTCCACATAATTCTGATCCGTTATGTATGAGTATGTTATGTCATGTTCATAATTACATTCGTTTTTATTGAAATAAAACATCCGTCTAGTAATCTACAGTTCTACACGGATGCCTAATCCCCAACGAGAGGATGGACTATCATGGCAGCTGGTGTTGGAGTGTTATCCCATGCTAATCCGTTTTTTATTTTATTTTTTAGAATCATGTGCTGGAAAATCTCTCGGGCCTGTTCGGTTAGGAGGGGATTGATGGGGATTGGGAGGGATTGAGGGGATTGTAGTATAAATCCCCTCTCAATCCCTTTCTCCAAAAAGATTAACTGAACAGGCTTCAAGGGGAAATTAACTTTGCCAAAGTGCTTGAGACACATCAACAAGCTCCAAAGGGAGAGCACACGAACAGGATATTCCTAACACAAAGAGACAAATGACGATGAGGGCTGTGCAAGAGGGAGTTTGGAGCGTCGGCGGCCATGGCGTCTCTAACAACCTCTAGAGGTCCTTGGTACGTCCTTCTGCTGGTTCTCTTCTGCTTTTGTTTGGCATGGGCGGCCCCTTGTTTCCTCTCCTGGAGCTTGAGGGTAATGAGGAGCTGGCTCAGTTGGTTGCTCTTTGGGACTTTTCGCCGGGTTTGCGATTCCAATACTGGCTGCGGTGTTCTTTGGGATCGCCGGTGCATCATCCCTCTTTTTCCCACAAGGGTTCTTTTCTGTTGCTAGTAGACTTCAGTCGGTTCACTTTTAGGCTTTCCGAAGATTCGGTTAGCTTAGCCCTACATGCTTGTCTGGGGGGGACTCCGGCGGGTTTTCACGTTAAACATGTGCATGGGCGAGTGTTCAGGTTCTCGGTAGCTTCTAAAGCAGTAGGTCTTTTGGTTTGCAATCGTAAGAGCTTCTCCTCCTCCAACTTCAACGTAACTTTTCACCTTTGGAGGGACGGAGGTCCTAACTGGAGAGCAGAATATCGCTCTTGGTTAAGGGAAGAGGAAAGTTCCTGGACAGTACAGTACTCTCGAAGCCTTGCTAGCAGGCGAAGATTCAATTTTCCAGCGGCTAGGTTTAGCCTGCCGGAAAGATCGAAGAAGAAGCTTGTCTCGTTTGCCTCCAGAAATTCAATACAGTGTTTCTCGCAGTCCCAGCCTGCTTGCATGGTCTCGAGTATCTCCTCGGCTTGCCTAGGTTCAAATGGCATGGATCCAGTTTTAGCGGGAAAGGGCCAGTCGGTCCCTTTGGGCTTTTGGGTGGGGCAAATGAGGGTTCCCTTGGCTAAATCATTCAGCACGTTGGTTCGGCAGAGCGAACAATTTCCTTCATTGCAGTTGGCAGGCTGTGCACCGACGAAATCTTTGCAGCGTCTGAATTCCGATCGGGAGGACTGCATTGTCAAATCAGGACTGAGCTTCGTTGGCTCTAGAACGTCAAGTCCCAGCCGTAGGCCTTTGAGAGACGGTGCTGCAGTTGGCACATTAATTCCGGTTGCAAGGGCTTTCAACACTCTAAAGAATGCAATTTTTAATCCGGCCTGCAAATCCATGCAACAAGCAACATGCATTACTGCCGGTCACCTCATTTCACGTCCGCAGGGAGCTAAGTTCAGTAGAGGTTCAGCTACTAAGCCTCCTAGAGCAAGCTTTCGTCCAAAGCAATTGAAGAGTAGAGTGGTTACTCCTTTTTGCTGCTCAATCCCGGGGCACGCTTGCTCCCGTTGCATTTACTGGAAACTACCGGGCAGCCGTTGGGTACCAAAGCTCTCGCACTCCCAGCCATCCTCCTCAAGCTCTCAAGTTCTTGATATTGTTCCCTTCTCGGCTGGGCCTGCATCGCAAGTTCTAAGAGGCTCTCTGGGTGCTGTCCTGGTTCCGGAAATGGCCAACTTTCTGGTTGATCCTATCTTCTTCGTCCCAAGAGGAGGAGTCCTTGCGGATGGAGGTGGGGAGCTGAGGAAAAGGCGATCGGTGGTCACGTTGACAGGGCAACAGATCAAGAGAAATGAGGATCTGGCCATTGCCACGTGTGATGGCCACCTAGGGCTTCAGGAAAGACAAGAGTTGCTTCAAATGATCAATCACCATATCACAAACATTCTGCATCTTCAAGTCCAGAGGTACTGTGTTTATCCCATTGGGGTTGGGATTTTCAAGCTTGGTGGCATTTTCTATAGGGATAGTTTGGTGTCAGCAGGGCCATATTGGATTGGCGACAGACTCGTGTCGTTTGTGAAGCATGATGAAGCCCTAAACTATAGAAATTCACCCGCAACCAGAGTAGTTTGGATCATGTTTCTTGCTTTTCCCCTGGACTTCAAAGAGTTTAGCTTCCTAGAACAAATAGTGTCTTCTTTTGGAAAGTTGCTTTACTGGTTTGCAGAGGATACCAGTTTGTCTAGGGTGTTACTCAAGGTGCTAGTCGACAGTACTATTGATGTTCCTAGAAGCATCACAATTAAGTTGTGTCACTCTATGGATGGAGAGGGCAGATCATGGACGTTCCCTTGCTACATACTGAACAATGAGTTAGCAGATGGTTTCCCTGGGGACGAGGATGACCTACCTCCAAATGGGGGTAACCCGCATCCTTTCAATGGAGAGGTGTTTCAAGGTGAACCAGATTGGGTCCAGCAATGGGTGAATGAGCAGATGTGGCAAGGAGGATTGGGGCTATTTCCTCAACAGGCCCCAGTTCTCCCTCAGCAAGATTTGAATGAAGTGCCCTTTGGTGGGAACCAGGGGTGGGATCCCTGGCCAGAAGAACAAGCTATTCAGCCCCACGCAGAACAACAACAAGAAGAAATCAGTATTCAAATCTCGGGGCTATCCAATGCTATAGCAAGCAGCTCAAGTTTGATGTCGGGGTCCAGTATCAACAACGTGGTCAGGCTGAACACTGGGTCAGGGTCAGGAGGCTGCCAAGTGGAGCAGCCAAGGGTGGCCCATATGGTTAACTTTCGCCGACCAGAAATCACCCTGGTGTACAAGCGCAGGCAAAGGGGTCTGGCTGCATCAGAGAACTCTTCACCAGCAAATTCTAGCCCGGTAAGAGCTAATGTACCAATCTTTGATGTTGGTTTACGGCGTAGTGCAAGAATTAGAGCAAAAAAAATGGGCTTCAGATCAATACCTCTAGATGACCACAAAAATCATACATCTGTGCAGGGAGGCTCAAGGAGGTTAGACAAAGGAAAAGCTGTTTGTCTCCCAGGACAACCTTCACTGCAGGACCTTGCCCAAGCAACCTCAGCGGGTAGGTTGCATGCAACACTAAATTTGACCAAATTAAATTTATGGCAGTTCACTTATGTGGGTTCCTTGAACAACAAGTGGCAGGACTAGAGGACCAGGCAGCCGCACTTGGTGGTGTGCTGCGCATCACACCAAGGGGGGAACAAGACAATACCCATGCAGCGGAGTAAAGGATCAAGGATCGGGGTGCATGGGGTCGGGTCTGGTATGCTTAGTTGGTCACGGATCGGTGTGCATGGGGTCGGCTCTTGTCTGCTTAGTTGTTTTAGTAGGATGCTGTCAGTCCGGTTGTCTTTTGGTTCAAGGAAAGGGCTTAATGCCCAGGAAACAGTAGGATCATCTCCAACGCTTTGTTTAATTACTGCTGCCACAATGCTACTTTATTGTAAAATTCAGTACTTTTATTCCACTAGCTTGGCTATGGAAATGGTTTATGCTATCATCGTGCCATGTCGGCAAAACTAAAATGGAAGGTGTTAAATTGGAACATTAGAGGTTTACATGCGCCGGCAAAAAAGTTGGCGGTTAGATCAATGCTTTCGGACAAATCTTACGTCATATATTGTCTTCAGGAGACAAAATTGGAGCATATTGACCATTCCATAGCTAGAAGAATTGCACCAAAAAGATTTGACAATTTTGCATTTGTGCCCTCAGTAGGGGCTTCAGGAGGGATCTTGGTTGGATGGAATAGTAATCGCTTGACAGGGAAAGTTTTATCAAGTAATGAATTTCAAATTACTATAGAATTTTGCTCAGTTATTGATAACGAACCTTGGCGTCTGTCAACTATATACGGGCCATGCAGGGAACCACTCAGATCTTTATTCCTAACCTGGTTATCATCTTTGGACATTAATTCCAGAATTTGCTGGATGTTTGTTGGTGATTTCAATCTTTACAGATTCCAACATAACAGAAATAAACTAGGGGGCCAGAATTCCCTTTCAGAAAAGTTCAATGGTTGGATTTCTCATTTTGGATTACTAGAGATCCCTCTGTCAGGCAGAAGATTTACTTGGAGTAATATGCAAAGTGATCCTCTTCTAGTCCAATTGGATTGGTGCATAACTTCACCAAACTGGGTGACTTACTTCCCGTTAACATATTTTAAGGCATTAGACAAATTCACTTCAGATCACACGCCTTGTCTCATCCAATTAGGCACTAAGTTCGACAGATCGGTCATTTTCAGATTTGAAAACTATTGGTTAGACATGCCGGGCTTCATAAAGTTGGTTTTAGACTGTTGGTCAAATACAATAAGAGTGGAACAAGAACCAAATTTAATTGTCAAAAAGACAAGGATACTGAAATTAGCTATGCTAAATTGGAAAAGGAAATGTGGAAATTTAGAGGCATCTCTCAAAGCATGTCACATAGTTCTTGAAGCGCTGGACTCTTTTGAGGAATTTAGGGTCCTCTCCAACCTAGAGAGTTTATTCAGGGGTCTATTGAAAGATAGAATTGCTTCTCTACTGGATCTTAAGAACACCTATTGGAAACAGAGATACACAGAGCGATGGACATGCCTGGGGGATGAAAACACCAAGTTCTTTCATGCAGCGGCAACTGACAGGCAACGACGCAATAGTATTACCAATATCATCAGTTCAGAAGGCCGAGTTTTAACAACTCAGAAAGAAATTGAGTTAGAAGCCCTTCAGATCTTCAAGCTTAGATTGGGGGTCTCATGTCCTTTGCAGGATAGCATGGATTGCCCCATTACTTTTATTGCTTTTCAAGGAATTGACAACATATCGCTTCCTTTTGAAAAACAAGAAATAGATGAAGTAATTGCAAAATTTCCAGCTCATAAAGCTCCGGGGCCTGATGACTTTAATGGTCTATTTTACAAAAGTTTTTGGGAGGTTTTGAAGATGAATTTTTACAATCTTCTCAATGCTTTCTATAACGGAAATATTGACCTTACGATAATAAATGATTCTTACATCATTCTTATTCCAAAGAAGGAGACCCCTCTGACTTTTCAGATTATAGGCCAATCTCGTTGGTAAATTTTGGAATTAAGCTCATTACTAAGATCCTGGCGAACCATCTACAACCTTTTTTGAAAAAAGGGATTCATGCACACCAATATGGTTTTATCAAAGGAAGGTCAATTCAGGATTGCCTGGCTTGGAATTTTGATTTTGTACATCAATGCACCAAATCAAGGGCCCCAACGGTATTATTCAAACTGGACTTTGAGAAAGCTTTTGATCTTGTAGAACATTCTGCCATTATCATGATGTTAACAAAACTGGGCTTCCCTCAAAGATGGATAAAATGGATACAGTTGATTTTGGAATCAGGGTCTTCGTCTGTAATCATAAATGGAGTCGTAGGAAGGAAATTTGCCTGCAAGCGAGGAGTTAGACAGGGAGATCCTTTATCACCTATTCTATTTGTTTTAA
This sequence comes from Zizania palustris, assembly GCA_019279435.1. NCBI lineage: Eukaryota > Viridiplantae > Streptophyta > Magnoliopsida > Poales > Poaceae > Zizania > Zizania palustris. The sequence goes on from JAAALK010000080.1 coordinate 28,902,826, forward strand.
TTGCAGAGCTTCTCCAATACATCGTTAACACTGCATATACAAAAGGTTTACTCAAGGCTCCAGCATGTCACAAACAAAATGATTTTCCGGTGGTTCAGTATGCAGATGACACAATGATATACGTGGAAGCTACACAGCAAAACATCTTTTGCCTAAAAGGGCTGCTAAATGTTTATGCCATTTTTACGGGTCTAAGGATTAACTTATCCAAGTCAATCATGATTCCACTAAATGTTGACCCTATCGACGCTGAGTTGTTTGCAGGTACTTTTGGATGTCCAATAGGACAATTTCCTATTAATTATCTTGGCATACCTTTAGGTCCTGCAATTCCAAAGTTCAAGGATTACAGACCACTGCTTACAAAAATTGAAAAGAGATTAGGGGCAACAGCTTACTGGTTATCAATGGCGGGAAGACTTCAAATCATAAACTTGGTTTTATCCTCACTGCCATCTTATTCAATGGCTATGTTTAATCTACCTAGGAAGGTGATTCAGAAGATTGACAAATGCCGGAGGCGGTGTTTGTGGAATGGTAACGATTCCAGAGAAACAATACGTGCATTAATCAAATGGGATAAGGTATGCAAACCAAAATTTAAAGGTGGACTAGGGGTGATTAATATACAAGGACAAAACAATGCTTTGCTATTCAAACACCTGCACAAATTCTACGGCAGATTAAACATTCCATGGGTGCATTTGGTCTGGGACACTTACTACAAAAAAGGGGATGTACCACATATTGGATCACTTCGAGGGTCTAGCTGGTGGAAAGGTATTCTAAAGCTAAGACCTCTGTTCTTAGGCATGGCAAGACCAATTTTTGGGGACGGAATCTCAGTGTCATTTTGGTTTGACCACTGGCTACCTCAAACTCTACAGTCAACAGCTCCAAGACTGCTAACTTTCGCAAAAAACAAAAATAAGTTGGTTCATCATTTCTTGCAACAGCAAGACATGTCAAAACTATTCATCCTACCGCTATCTCAGGAGGTGATGCTTGAGCTAATGCAAATTATGCAACAGATGGTTGGACTCAATATGCAACCTAGAGTAATGGACAGATGGAGTTATATTTGGGGTAGCACAGTCTACACAGTACAGAAACTTTATTCCAACACATACTGCAACTTGCTGGTCCCACCAATCTTCAAATGCTTGTGGAAAAGTAAGTGCCAAATGAAACTGAAAGTTTTCTTTTGGCTACTGCTGCATGATAGACTAAACACTAAAGACATGCTAAAAAGAAGAAAGATCATAGCTTCCGATACTGAGGATTCTTGCGTACTGTGTGAGGATTATATACGAGAAACTTCCATGCACCTATTTGTCAGATGTCGATTCAGCGTAGCCTGCTGAGCGAGATTAGGGATTTTTTGGCCACAATGTGATACAATTTTAGAGGGAGTTGAAGAAATCAAATCAAGATTGCGAATGAAATTTTCAATGGAAATTATCATTACAGGAACTTGGTCCATTTGGTTACACAGAAACAACTGCGTCTTCCGGCAAGAAAGATCATCGATCATTTCCTGGCTCTCTCAGTTTGTTAAGGCGATAAAATGTCAGAGTTTCAGATGTAATCCCTCGGTTAGAGATTCGTTGCTACTTTGGATAGCAAATCTGTAATAACAGATAGTGGATGGGTCCTCTTAGAAGTTAGGGGTAGATTTGTAGGTGTCCATGAACAACTGTAAATTCGCTTAACGCTAATATATATAACTATAGTAGGAGCCTCTCCTACTGGTTATTCTCAAAAAAACAAGCTCCAAAGAGCTTTTCCTCGAAATCTTACAGAGTCTTAAAGTTTTGAATCTTACACGCAACTGTTATGTACAGCAACACAATTAGTTATAATTAATTAGATAAAATTAGTTAGATTAAAATAAGATTTGTTATTTCTGTTTAAAGATAGAATAAGGCTAGCAGATTAGATTGTATTAGAACTATAAGTACCCCTTCAAGGCTATGGAATAAATCAAGCAGAAGGAATTAATCAATTCCTCCTCTGCTCCTCAACTCCTACTAATTTGGTATCAGAGCAGCAATTTCAAAGATCCGACGCAATGACGACATTCGTCCCAACCGCAGAAAATATGCAAGCCCTTACAAATTTGCAGCAGGTTGTTGCCAACCTCCGAGCGTACCTAGGCTTGGCTCCGATGGCCTCTACGCTGCCGAAATTCCCCTACGACGCAACGGGTTTCCCCATCACGCCGTCACCGTCGCTAATCGCGGTGGCAGGAGCGCAAGGGGACTACGAGGGAGGCGACGACGAAGGTTAGGATGGGAAGGATGACTCCACGGACAGCGAGGAGGTTGTGGACTCTGCCATCCGCTCCTTCTCCAACTCCACACACGATGATGGGGCCGAATCAGTGCCCCAGTCACTACCTTTGCCCGTGGACGAAGAGGGCACCAAACCCAAGGAGGAAGAGAATCGGAACAAATACCGGGATCGACACCGCGACCGCGGACGGACCCATCCGGAGCCGTCGGTGAGAGGAAAGCCAAGAGCGGCGTGCTACCTGGTGGAGGCAGGGTGCCTGGTTGCATTGTCGTGCAGCAAAGGCCACCAGGTGGGCCAATGGTGGCAGGGAGTCCTGGGCGAGTGCTGGTGCTTCTGTCGTGGGCGCGGCGCGTGGCTCACACGCTCGGTGCCGCCGGCCGGTGCGCCAGAGACGGAGGACCTCGCGGCGTCAAGCTCCCTGGCCACGAGGACGATCGATCTTTCCCGAGGTGGCGACGTCTTCGAAGGGGACCGCGCGCCCAGTCGGTGGCTTTGGAGGAGGACGGCAGCGTCTTCGAAGGGCCGCGCGCCCCGCCGACGGTTTTGGAGAGGGACGGTGGAATCTTTGGAGGGGGGCGTGCGAGGCGACCTTGTGCGGGAGCCTGTGGAGGGCAAAATCGTCGTTTCGTATACCAGAAATTAATTTCAGCTGCGCGACTCTGCTTATTCGGATTTTCAGCTCGAGGACGAGCTGATTTCCGAGGGAGGGATATAATGTTATGTGCAGCAGCACAATTAGTTATGACTAATTAGATAAGATTTGTTATTTCTATTTTAAAGATATTGATAAGGCTAGCAGATTATATTATATTAGGACTATAAGTATCCCTTCAGAGCTATGGAATAAATGAAGCAGAAGGAATTAATCAATTACTCCTCTGCTCCTATCAGCGGCCCCTTCGGTTCTATTGGCCTTACAAGGCAGCTATTGAGCCCATCATGGATGGAGGGGTTTCTCCGTGCCCTTAGACCCCACCGACAAAGATCTCTTCGATGCAACGATGACGATCAAGGTCGGGAAAGGAGATAGTCTCTTTCTAGCACTCAGGATGGCTTAATGGCTGTGTTCCAAAGGATTTGGCCCCTATTCTCTTTCAGGATGAACAAGTCAGTGGAATTGAAACTCCATAATTCCAACTAGCTACACATTTTTTATGCCAAACATCTTGATACACATTTTTATAATAAAATCTTATAATAAAATCTTGATACACATTTTTTATTATGCCAAAATTCTAATATATTTTTTATACAAACTACTGAGCTTGAGCTGCAATTTTGTCGAACCGGAAGAAAGAAAACGCTGCAGAAAGTTGGCAGCCATTGGATTGGATGTCAATGGTATTGATTTTACTGACTGCAGAGAGACGTCCAGCGAGCGACATTAGAGGATATGTTTCCCTTTAAACAAGGTCGAGCACACGTGGTCTCCTTGTAAAAAAAATACGGTAATTTATAGTGTGGAAAATGTGTATGTGTGGCATACAAATTAACAGAGATTGGGGTATGTTTAGTTGGCAGCCACAATTTGTCACACTACGAGGAAAACTTGACAAATTGTGACTGTCAACCAAACGCGCCCCAAATCACATAAACATTTACAACAGGATGTATACTCTGTAACAAGGTCAGCAGAGTAGCAAGAACTCAACTACGGTGCCTCTAATCTAAACATGTACAAAACTACAAATTTATTGTGTGTGTTACACCGGCGGCAACAGCGATTCCGGCGGCAGCGGCAGCAGTTTGCCGCCCTTGTGCAGGGGCGGCTTGACGCGGCACCGGCAGACCGGGCATGTGACGTGCGATCCCAGCCACATGTCGATGCACGCGACGTGGAACGTGTGCGCGCAGGCCGGCAGCCGCCGCGCCGTCTCGCCGCCGAGAACAGCCTCCAGACACACCGCGCACCGCGCCTGCCCGTGCGCGCCACCGGCGTCGTACACTAACGTCGGGATGGAGGCCAGCGTCTCCCCGGACACGCCGCCTTGGAGCTCCTCCGCCGCGGTGACCGCGCCCGTCCCGGGCAGCGGCCCCGGCGCCACCGCCAGGCGGCGAGAGACGCACGTGAACAAGAGCAGGAGCGCGCAATAGATCGCCAGCGCGATCCACACGTACCTGACGAACGCGGCGAGCACGACGAGGAGCAGCAGCACGAGGTACGACCCGACCACCAGCGCGCTCCGCTGGCCGGCGCCCACGCCGCCGCCTCGCGCAGCCAGCCACGGGGACTCCACCGGCGCCGACGACAACATCCTAGTAGACATTCTTGGCCCCACGCCTGTGAGCAATGGCTACATCGGCGACGGAGTTCGAAGCTGTGGATTACAGCTAGTTTCCAAGAACACCTTTTTTTCGCTTCTTGGGCAGCTAGCTAACTTAAGCCCAGAGGCAGCAACTCAGGCAGAGTGTATTAGGGTTGCTTTCGTTGACATGGCAGGTAGAGCTAATGGTATATGTTTTTCTTCTTAATCCTGAGGATTAAGATAATGCTTGAATTGCAATTATTGTCGATGCTTTCTGTTTGTTGGATGGCTGTGTAGATGAACATGTAATCAAGTTATTGGTTTAGTGCTACTATTGTTGACTTTGAGGCTGTCACAAGATATATGGATGAGGAAACAAAGATGTTTTTTTGGTTTGTTACCGAGGTAGGATGAACCCTAGCAAATGTACATGAAACAGGGTACATGCCAACACACTTTATCGGTAGATTTTAGTGTCAACACACTTTTTGGCAACTCTGTTGGGGAAGCACATGCCAAGTTCAACCACGTCGGCGATGGGTACAATTACTACGACTACATCGACTACACCCTCTACGTTGACGGACATGGTGGGCAGTGCGGAAATCGATGGCAACAATATCATCCTCCCCACCCTGGAAGACATCTCCAAGGAGGATAGCGCTGAGATCGAGGCCAAGACGACAGAGCTACATGTCATCATGCTTGGGCGCTACACCAAGACGTGCGCAGGCTTCGTCAAGCGCAACACCGATCTCCCCAACATCTCCATGGGCAAGGTAATGTCTCCCCCCACTTTCTGCCCTAGATATCGAACAAAAAATAGCCACATCTATAGATCAATTCATCAACGCTATATTTGCAAACTCGCTAGGGCCCGAAGTCGATTCTAGGATGGAGGCGATGTTTAGGAGATTCGGCTTTTCCGAGGCCGCTTCTCCGACCCCAATTGCTAGTGTACCACGTGTTCATCACATATATGGTAGGACTGATGGGAGCGCCGGAAAAAATATCACATCTATGGCCTCGGCATCCACAACCGAGACCTCACATACCCCCGTCGGTCAGACCGGCCCTCAGGATGGTCAGACCGACGTGAGCTAGCCCGCAGCACATGGCATGAACCCTAGCGCGCTCGTACTGCCGACAACAGTTGGTCAGACCAGCTATCAGGCCGATCCGACTGGCTACTATACCCCCGGTCCGATCGGAGACCACCCCTGTCGCAAGTTTTTGCACCACCTACATCGATGCTAGCTTTGTTTATGCCTATTGCACCCCTCGCTGTCGCATATCCACATGGATCCAAGCACGTCGCCTACCATGAGTCGGCACAATAGGAGGATAACCAAGAAGATTTATACGACCGACACTCAAGGATTCCACCACGTGTCATGTCCTCGCACTTTAGGTGCTCCAAGGATAGAGGCGTAGATGACATAGATGAACACATCCACACGCTGTTCATGGAGTGCGTAGGCTACATACCCAGGGATCAGACTAGGGTTTATCACAAGTCGTAACCGAACTATTTTGACATAATCCCATATCCTCGCGATTTTAGGGTTCCAGAATTCACCAAATTCAACGGCAAGGATAATAAAACCACTTGGGAGCATATAGGCCAGTTTTTAGCATAGTGTGGTGAGGCGAGTGGGTTGGATGCTTTTAAACTTAGACTATTTTCGTTGTCTTTGACCGGCACCGCTTTCACTTTGTTTTCGTCACTACCACTTAACTCTGTGCAGAATTGAGCCTAGTTAGAGCAAAAATTCCATGATCATTTTTACATTGGAGAGACTGAGCTTAGACTCTCAAACTTGACATCAGTTAAACAAAAAATTAATGAGAGTCTCTCCGAGTACATTAGGAGGTTTAGAGACACAAGAAACCAATGTTTTAATTTAAACATTTCCGAGAGAGACCTAGCTGGCTTGGCTTTTAATGGTTTGCATTCCAAACTTAAGGAGAAGCTAGAGGGCTAGGATTTCCTAGAAGTAAACCAAGTCTTGCAGAAGTCTCTAGCCTAGGAAGGCCGAGTCAAGAGTAAAAATTCACTAAGACATTTAGTAAACCCAAAGCCAAGTTGCATGTCGTAGAGCATTCTGATGAGAAGTCATCGGAAAGCGAGGATGACTCGGCTGCCATGTACACAACTGAGTGGACTTGGTCCAATAAGTACAAGCCATTCACTTGCTCGGAATTACGGCCGCCTCCCACTAAGAGTCGGCCTAGTGAGGTCAATTACACTTATGACATGACTAAATGCGATAAAATATTTGATTTCTTGTTGAAACATAAGTTGCTCAGGTTGCCGAAGGGCCACGTCATCCCTATTGCCAACGATTTGAAGAAACGCGCTTACTCAGGTTACCGAAGGGCCACGTCAAACCTACTGCCAATGATTTGAAGAAACGCGCTTATTGTAAGTGGCATGATTCTCATTATCACTCTACTAATGATTGTAATGTCTTTCGTTGACAGGTTCAATCGGCCATAGATGAAGGACGATTGAAGGTGGACACTAGTCCCAAGATGAAACTGGATCAAGACCCTTTTCCCGTGAACACCATTGACCTTGACGAGAAGAAGTTGTTGATTTGGCCTGAACAGGTCGAGTCGTCCAAGGGGGAAGTGGTCATGGTTGGAGATACTCCCCCGCAAATACTCGTACTGAAGAATCTCGAGGTAGGAGTGTGGAAAGTGAACACCAATGCGACGTCTTCATCTAAGTCTCATAAAAAGCTGAAGGTGACACACGAGATGCTGCTTCAGAAGCACCAAAAGAGGGCCGAGAGAGCGAACACTCGTCCAAGACCTACGAGACCGGGCCGTCCACAGGGAGATAAGTTCAGTCACCACTACTCGAGGCCACTAGATGTGCCCATGCCTCTACCCCCGTATCAACTTCCTGTGGCGTAGTGGAACCCATGCTACTTCCTTCCTGCAGGATATCCATTTCCTTAGTTCTTCGTGTAAGCCCCTATCGTACCACCCGAGATTCATAACATGCAGGGACCAATGAGCACAATGGGAGGCAGCGTCTTTAGCCGGTTTTCCATCGCACCATGAGGTAAAGGACGAACACCTCGACAAGAAGATGAAAGAGGTGAATGTGAAGGCACAGGGGCACCGGAGAGGACCTCCAAGGTCATCGTCATCAAGGTGGGTTCCTAGGACATCCCAATCCCCGAGGGGACCCTTCTGGAGCAAGTTGGAGGTGATCCGGAGAAGGCAGCCGAGAGCAGCACTACCGATCTGACCGTCCATGGTACACCGGTCTGACCGGCCTACTATGGCCGGTCCGACTGCCAGTCCTTAGGGATCTAGCAACGGCCGGTCAGATCGGCCCGCTATGGCTGGTCCGACCGATAAGGCCTAGTCTGACTAGCCCAACATGGTCGGTCTGACCGACAGGGTACAGAAAAACCTCCACGGCAAATGAAAAATCGTTGAGGTTGATTCGGGAAATTTCCATTCGGCCAAAAATTCCAAAAGCAAGTTTGTGGCCCTTGGTTCGAAGCCACAACCTTTGTGGGCACCTTTAGGCATGACTAAGTCCTAGAAGAGGTGTCTGCAGCATCTTCGAGCGCAAGAGATGAGAGAGAAGAAGGCCGAAGACGAGAGGGATGCGATCTTCGAGGAGATTCTCCCTCGACTAGTACCCAAGCAAGTATGGAAGCCCAAGCCGTTTGTGTTGGATAACCCGACTCCTACTCCAAGTGATGACGATGATGATATGCTGGACAACGACTACACACCCGTCTCGATGGGACCTCTTCCCCAAGTGATGGATGTGAATGTAGTGATGCTTCCCGCTGAGTTTGGACTGCCAAGAGACGAGGCCGATGTCGCTCAACTAAACCTCGGCCCACGTGAAGCCGTGTTTGAGAATCCCAATGAGTCGGCTCGTCACTTGAAGACCCTCTACATTCGATGACATATTGACAACAAGCCGATCTCGAGGATGCTAGTAGACGGAGGCGCCACTGTCAACTTGATGTCGTACTCACTTCTAAAGAAGCTCAGCAAAAATGAAGAAGACATGATGAAGACCAACCTGAAACTGAATGGCTTCAACGGCGAGAGCTCTGAGGCGAAGGGTGTTCTATCACTAGAGCTTACAGTGGGTCACAAGACACTTTCCACAACATTCTTCGTGGTAGATGTGCAAGGTAACTACGGTGTATTACTTGGGCATGATTGGATTCATGCGAATTTCTTCATTCCTTCCACCTTGCACCAGTGTCTGATTCAGTGGGATGGCGATGAAGTGGAGGTCATACCAGCTGACACTCCGACCCAAGTTGCCTTGGCCAATGTGTCCATAGATGCCATACTTGATAAAGTAGTGTTTGTCAGTTAGGGACCTCTCAGACTTTGATTTTGTCAACGTCTCTGAGGGGAAGTTTGTTTATATTTTTGTGAAGTCGACTAGTGTAGCTCGGTTGTCCTTAAACTAGTTTTCATGTTAGGTAAAAGCAATCTTGATTGGCTAAAGTATTGTGTAGAGCAATATTGGTCTTCTAAAGACGGTATCATTGAAGCCATTGAAGATTTTAGTGAAGTAGAGAAATTAGGTCAAGGTTTTACATCAAACGATCCATTAGAAAAAGTAGACATAGGAGATGGTTGTGTTCCATGGCCAACTTTGGTAAATTAGAACCTACAAGCTAGTGATAAGGCTGAAATAATAAAGTTGCTTGAGTCATATATTTATTGCTTTGCATGGGAGTATAGTGAGATGTTCAGACTTAGCCGCGAGATCATGGAGCATTAGTTGCCTATCAAATATAGGTTTAGGCCTTATAAACAACCCCCTCATCACTTTAATTTGGTTGTATATGACCGAGTTAAAGAAGAGATAGACCGATTATTGAAAGCAGGGTTTATTAGGCCATGCAGATATGTCGAATGGGTTTGCTAACATTGTGCCTATGGAAAAGAAATGGAGTGGCAAGATTCGTATGTGTATTGATTTCAGAGACTTGAACAAGGACACTCCGAAGGATGAATATTCTATGCTGATAGCCGACATGTTGATCAATGATGCTTGAGGACACAATGTACTAAGTTTTCTTGATGGTAACGCTAGTTATAATCAAATTTTCATGGCCGATGAGGATGTTTACAAAACAACCTTTAGTTGTCCTGGTTTTGTTGACTTGTTTGAGTGGGTAGTGATGACTTTTGATCTAAAGAATGCTGGTGTTACATATCAACATGATATAAACCTGATCTTTCATGACTTGCTAAGAGTCATGCTAGAGGTCTATATAGATGATGTTGTAGTCAAATCAGATGCTATGGGTAACCATTTAGCCGATTTGAGAGTTGCTTTTGAAAGAATGCGCAATATGGTTTGAAAATGAACCCACTCAAGTGTGTTTTTGGCGTGTTAGTGGGAAATTCTTAGGATTCATGATCCATGAGAGAGGTATTGAAATTGATCCTAAGATACTTGAGAAGATTAGAGAGTTTGAAGCACCGACATGCAAGAGAAATGTGCAGAAGTTGCTAAGCAAGGTAAATTATTTACGTCATTTCATATCTAACTTGTCTAGCAAGATTGATGCTTTTGTCCCTATACTTTGGCTAAAGAACAAAGCCGAATTCACTTAGAGGATAAGTCAGCAACGTGCTTTTGACCAAAGCAAGAAGTTCTTATTGTCACCACTAGTGGTGAGGGCACCAAAAGACAGAATCTCGTTTCGGTTGTATGTTGTTGCAGAAGATAGCGTGATACACTACGGGAACTTGCATGTTTGCCGAGTGCCTAGGGCACTCGGTGAAGCCTCTTTTGCACTCGGCAAAGGCTTCGCCGAGTGCCACACTCGACGAACCCCACTCGGCACTAGCCTTGTCGGCGACGTGAGGTTTCGCCAAGTGCTTTTTATCGGGCACTCGGCGAAGTCTTTGCCGAGTGCAAAAGAGGCTTCGCCGAGTGCCACGCATAGCACTCGACAAACATGTGGCACTGACGGGCGGGGAGGCGTTAACGGCAGTTTGCCGAGTGTCTCACGTGGCACTCGGCGAAGGGGGTTTGCCGAGTGCCACGTGGGGCACTCGGCGAAGGGGGTCGGGGGGGCACGTGGCACAGGGGGGTTTGCCAAGTGCGCCACGTGGCACTCGGCGAAGGGGGTGTGCCGAGTGCCACGTGGGGCACTCGGCGAAGGGGGGCCGGGGGGCACGTGGCACAGGAACGGTTTGCCGAGTGCCCCCGTGGCACTCGACGAAGGGGGTTTGCCGAGTGCCACGTGGTGGCACTCGGCAAACCGTGCCTAGAATGCACAGAAACGTGCCACGTGGCACGTTTCTGTGCACTGTAGGTGGCTTTGCCGAGTGTAACACTCGGCAAATTTTTTTTTAAATTTTTTTCATTTATTTAATGCATATTTCATCCAAAAAACACATTCAATCACAAAATTCATCACAAATTCACATTTAGTCACAAAATTTGCCCCAAAATTCACATTGAATCACAGATATTCACATTCAATCACTATATGAATCAAAATTTCACTCACATCACAGAAATCACATACACATCACAAAAATCACATTCACATCACAAAATTCACGATCACATCACGAATTCACGTTCACGTCACAAATATAAGTTCAAATTGATATCACAAGTTCAAGTTCACGTTCATGGTGACAAGTTCAAGTTAATTAACAATTTCATAACGGCAACTCACACTACGCCTCACAAGTTAGCATTACCGCTATGACCAGTGTGTGGATATGGCTGCGTGTTTGATCCTGCTGCCGATGGATGAAACTAAAAAAAGAAAAATAGTTAGAACAATTGTATATAACAAAAACGACAAAAACAATATTAGAAACTCACATTGCCACTCTGTGGACTCCGTGGAGATTGTTGAGGTTGAGGAGGAAGTCCAGGCAGGCCCATATGATCTGAGAAAGATCCACCCATCTGCGCAAACCACTGCTGCATCTCGGCTTGCATCTGATCTTGCATCTGAGCCTGCAGCCGAGCTTCCATCTGGGTCTGCCACTCGGTCCTTTGTGATCTTTCTTCATTTAGTTGGGCTTACAAAACATTAATTCACAGTCATTAATGTTCTCAAACAAACAAATTGAAGTGTTCGATGATTGATGAAAATGAACTAACCTGTAGATCAGCAATCAGACCCATAGATGTGTCTCGGCGAGGGCGTATACCCGGACCGGAGGTCGAGTTCCGAGCTCTCACCTCAGATAGAGAGGGGGTACTACGGGTATCAATGGCGCTGTCGCCCATCAAATATCGCCCATGTCTCTTGCCTCCTCCAGCCCTCATGACCACCTCGCCATCAATGTCATGTGCGATTGGGTCATAATCGGCGCCATGCACTTCCCTTGCCATCTCTGAATAGTCTTGGAGGCGTTGATATGCGTTCCGATTGGTGTACGACTCAGCGGGGTCATTTGGATTGTAAGTATTGCCTTCAACCGCCCTCCCTTTGTGAGCCAGAGCATATGCCATGACTTGGGAGCATTCCTGACCCGTATTGGTCGTTGACTGAAACAAGAAGATAGTTAGAGTTATATTGTGCAATTAAGCGAAAAAAAGAAACATGTAACTACATACCCATCTCGCCCTGAACTGGTCGAGGTTCAGTGAGCCTTGATGGTGTGCTGCCCCCGACATGAGTACGCGTCTCTGGCGGCATGCATCGTGACTGCTCTGCCACTCGGCAGAACACCACCTATCAACAATTTGGCCCCAACACTCAAGATGAGCGGCACACCACTATGGAGGGACCTATTTGATGCAAGTGAAGTTGTTAATGACATAATATTAAGTATTAGAAGATACACGAGAATACACTTACCATCATGTATTCCTCTCGTGTCAGAAAGGTGGTCCGGGCATCCTTTTGTTCTTCCTCTCTCGGCGATGCTGAGCGTAGAAGTCAATAACAGCTTGAATGCGCGCCTCATAATGCATGTCGGTGACAAGCTTCTTGGCGGCTCTATTAATAACAGCGGCAGCCTGATCCGCATACCCCTCATCACATCTATAAAAATCCTGCATATAGATGTAAAGAGAATGTTATGTAATCCACATGTTAATAGTATTGACACATATATTAAGAAAATAAACTTACCCAGAGCTCAGCCCTGACTCGATCGGCTAGGTTGGCAAATTGTCTCCCTTCTCGGTCAGGGGCGTCCGGCGCACTTTCATAGTGCCTCCATGAGTACGCCGGCTCCATCCTCCCATCCAAAGATACCAAACCAGGGAACTTTTCCTTGATAAGAAGCCCGAGGATACCGTTTACATGGCGTGAGCACTCATGACCTCCTCGTTCAACCATAATCCAGTTCCTATCCCGATATCATTAAAAGTATTAGTATATATTAAAAAATAAACTAACGAAAATAATACATTATAGACTTTTACAGCAACTTACCTATTTCCATCGGGTCGAATGAGCGCACGATCAGCTACTGCCACTGGTCGCCTCGGGAGTGACGAAGGACCACGCAACCACACTGCAGCTGCTTCTGTAGCCTGCTCCTCTCCCTCTGCCCCAACCTCCCCACCCTCTGCCCCCACCTCCTCCTCCTCCACCCTAGCCTGCTCCTCCTCCTCATCCGGCACGTAATCATCGTCGCGACGGGATGCCGGTATATGGCTGGTAGTTTCACTCGAGGGCGCGGGTGCCTTTCCTCTCAATGCTGACTTCTTCGTTCTCCTACCTCGAGGTCTAGATGAGGACCCGACCTCATCTTGAGAGGGAGTGGATCTACCGCCTTTTCCTACTACTGCACTTATTAATTTCTTCAAACCCCCCACCATATTTCAATCACCTGCTACGAAAAAGAGTAAATCACTTTAGATAAACCGTGAAATGTGTTATAAACGCATTTATTCTAAAATTAAACATAATTCTCATACAGCTGCTAGAAATAGTCATCGTCGTCCGGATTTGCTGGATCATATGTATCGTCATCACTATCACGTGATATGATGTAATCGTCCAGCTGTTCAGGAGGTGGAATGTTGTCATCACTTTGAGTGCTTGAGTGCAATCTCTCTAGCAGTTCTAAGTCTCTTCCATTATGAATCTCGTCTCCTTCGTCGGCATCGGCACCACTTTTGTTATCTACTTCCATCGTCTCCGTCAAGTCAATAACAAACATGCCTGGTAGCCCATCTTCTTGAAAGAACTCTCCATCGTCTTCGTTATCTACTTCCATCGTCTATGTCAAGTCAATAACAAAATCAGACTTTGGCTTCGTCCAGGATTTCCCGCTTCTAGGAGGTATCATGTCGAGCTTAGGTCTGTTGCATATAGCCGCTTGATCTAGTCGGGCCTTGACATTGTCTTTCGTCTTCTCAGGAATATCCATGAGTGTGCCGAAAATGGCCTCGGCAACATTTTTCTCAGTGTGCATCACATCAATGTTGTGCGGAAGGAGAAGATCATCGAAATAAGGAAGATTCCATAAACATGGCTTGTGAGTCCATGCATGATGCTCACCATATCCGATAAAACCATCTCCTTGTGTATTAATTTGCAAAGACTCTAATTGAGCACGAACATCGTCTCCGGTCATTTTAATTGGTGCTGAGCCTTTAACAGACACATCTTTTGTAAAATTTTTCTTATCCTTCCTGAATGGATGGTTCCGAGGAAGGAATTGTCGGTGCTTGTCAAACGAGGAATATTTTCCACCCTTAGCCAGCCAAATGAACTTTAGAGTCGACCGACAAATCAGGCATGCGAACTTCCCATGCATGCACCAGCCGCAAAATATCGAATATGCTGGTAGGTCATGTAGAGAGTACATATACCAGACATGCATTATGAAGTTTGTCTTTGTACATCGATCATATGTCAACACACCGTCTTCCCACGCATGGACCAAATCATCCATCAAAGGCTCCATATACACACTCATATTTTTCCCCGGGTATTCAGGCCCTGGAATTATCAAGGACAAGAAAATATTCTGTCGTTGAAAGATGACGCCGGGAGGAAGGTTGAGGGGAATAACAAACATTGGCCAACAACTGTATGCGGCAGCCGTCATACCATATGGATTGAACCCATCTGTTGCTATAGCAATTCGTACATTACGTGGCTCTAAAGCTTTCTCGGGATGGAGTTGATCAAATTTTTTCCACGCTTCTCCATCTGATGGATGACCTAGCTTGTCTGGGTTGTAACGAATCCCATTTTTATGCCATGTCATCTGTTTAGCAGATTCCTCGGTCATGTACAGTCGTTGGATCCTCGGTACAAAGGGAAGGTACCGAAGGATCTTCACGGGAATTGAGAGTTGTTTCTTCGCACCATCATCGGAGTCTACCTCAAGATACCTAGAGGATTTGCATTTCACGCAGCAGGTTGCGTCTGCGTATTGTTTTCTGAATAAAATGCATCCGTTGGGACAAGCATGTATTTACTCATAAGGCATCTTAAGTACACGGAGTACTTTCTTAGACTCGTACATGCTCTTCGGAAGATTGTGACCTTCTGGAAGAAGGCTACCAACAACCGTCAGCATAACATCGAAGCATTCTCGACTCAAGCTAAACTGCGACTTGATGGCCAATAGCCATGCGATGGCATCCAGTTGAGAAACCTTAGTGTGACCGTGAAGAGGTTGCTTTGACGCGGACAACATGTCATAAAACGCTTTTGCCGTTGGCTCCGGCACTTCCTCTTCACGTGCTTCGTCAAAGTGCGCATCTTCAAAGTCATCTAGCATAAATCCAACCCCTCCCTCATCATCGTCCATGCGATGTCGCAACACCTCCTCTATAGGATGTTGGGACTCACCATGATACGTCCAACGGGTATAATTTGGCATGAACCCATATTTGCATAGGTTTTTACCCATAGCATCCTTTGTTTGTCGACGCTTATTCTCGCACCGACTACATAGACACCAGGTCTTGTCACGTACATTCCATCTACCAAACGCCTTCTCTAAGAATACTTCAGTGTTCTTGATCCAATCCATGGTCACCTCGGCCTGACTAGGGCAACCCGTGTACATCCACTCACGTTGATCCATCTTGAACTAAACTAGGAAACAACACTCGTGTTTAGGGGTTAGATAGGTAAGATAGGTCCTAATTCCACCAGAGAATGCGTAGATTGAGCTCGTTTTCACACTCCGTTCCGATCCAACCCAAAATTTCGGCAGCACCTCCCCGCTGCTCTCCAAACGCACGTTTGGGCAACATGCCAAGAGGATGTGCGTTCGGAGAATAACGAGGAGGTGCTGCCGAAACCATGAGTCGAATCGGAACGGGGCATGAAAACGAGCTCAATCTACGCATCTTCCGGCTGTCCAAACGTGGACAATTCGAAACAGTTACGGCCACAAATATGCAAAGACATGCATATTCCAAACCGTAACTCTTCCGAACGGGAGACGCCTAAGTTACGCGACAATAACAAGAAAAATTAAAATAGGACGACATAATGGTCATCACCCACATACACATATCACGATGCGATGGACGACATCCACATACACATATATATATCACGGCACGATGGCCGGCATCCACATACAAAATATATTAATCAACATAATCATTAAAACATAAAAACTATTACAACGATTATATTAAAATTTCTAAAACATGTATATTAGAACAACATGGTATATTCATGGCATTAAACATGTGATTACATATGTGATTAAACATTACATTAAATATGTCATTAATTTCAACTAACATGTATAAACTAACATCTATATATATTTAGACACACACACATGTATATATATATGAAATTTCAACAAATGAATAAACTAACATTTGATGTAATATAGCATCACCACAAAATTTAAACTAATTTCAAACAAAAATTTTAAACCCTAAATTTTAGGTGTCAAAAATACCGGAGGAGCTAAGGGTCGGGGGCGGAGGAGGCGGCGGGACCGGCGGCCGGAGCGAGGGGGCCGGCGGCCGGAGGAGGAGGGGCCGGTGGCGCTGGGGGAGGAGGTGGCGCCGGTCGGCGGGGGGGACGGTTTGCCGGCTGCGGGGTGCGGGGGAGGCCGGCGACGGGGGCTGAGGCGGGGGCGGCCGGCGGCGGGGGCGCCGGCGTGGCCAGCGGTGGGGCGCGAAGGAGTGCGCGACGGGGGCTGGGTGGCCGGCGGCGGGGGGCGCAGGGGGATGCCGGCGGCGGGGGAACAAGGGGCGCGGGGGAGCAGGCGCGCGATGGCGGGGGAGCGGGGGACCAGGCGCGCGGTGGCGGGGGAGCGGGGGACCAAGCGGCGGCGGCGGGGGGAGCTGCGCGCGGGGGAGCGGGGAGCAGATCTGGGCGCAGCGCCCAGATCTGCGGGCCCTTTTTTAGCATATTTCGAGGTTTGCCGAGTGCCAAATTGGGAGACACTCGGCAAATGAGTATTTTTTAAAAAAAAAATCCTTTGCCGAGTGCCATTAGTGAGGCACTCGGCATATATTACTTTTTAAAAAAACTTTTCTTTGCTGAGTGCCAGGGATAATTGCACTCGGCAAATATTTTTTATTTTTTTTAAAAAAAAACTAAAATAGAAAAAAGACAGTAAAAAATCCCATAATTTGGCATTATATAATATACAGTTATTTTTACTCCTACAAAATTTCTTAGTTCAAATAAACAAATTTAATGCACTTATAGTTCAAATTTGTGATCTTTTAATTAAATTCTATGAAGAATCAATTAACTAAAAATATACTAAAAAATCCCAAATTTGGACATGATATAAGATACATTGGGATTTATTAGTACAAAAAGTTTTAACGGCAAACAAAGATTTGAATATCGATTTGCTTCTAAACCTAGCTCATTCCATCCATAAACACATTTACCTTCTCGTGGATTCTCTAGTTTCCAAACGTCGTACATGAAAACTTTGTCGAAACATTATAAAATTTTTATCACAGTATATATGTATGATATAATGACACCATGTCAAGTATCATATTTTTTAGGCATCAATTTAATTTTATAGAATTAAAAAACCATTAAGCTCCATGTTGCCGCCCGAGCATCGTAAATTATATTTTAAATATTTAGATATATTTAGTTGTAAAAGATTAAAAATAGAATCATGAACATAAATATGTTTTTTCTACAATTTTCGAGTCATTATTTCATGTACATGCAGTTGTAATTTGACCCACTTCGAAGTAAATCCTAGAAATAGGATTAATTTATTAAAAATAGCAAGCCCACTCATAAAAGTATGAAAATTTTCCATGGATTAAGAGATGTTGAATTATGACTGTAAAAAAAATTCAAGTTCAGAACATGTTTTAAATGTGATATAGAGTCAAAATATGTTTTCACATGAAATAATGGGATCATCATACTTTGCCGAGTGCATTTAGATATGGCACTCGGCAAAAGTGATTTTTTTGGTCTTTGCCGAGTGCCATTTCTATTTGCACTCAGCAAAGATTTTTTATACTATTTTTTAAAAAAACTAAAATAGAATAAAGACAGTAAAAAATCCCATAATTTGGCATTATATAATATACACTAATATTTCATCCTAGAAAATTTCTAAGTTCAAATAATCAAATATAAGGCACTTGTAGTTTAAATTTGGGATCTTTTACTTAAAATCCTATAAACAACTTTTTTAACCAAAAATAGCAAACTAACTCTAAAAAATGCCAATTTTTGACATGGTATAAGATAAATTGACTTTTAGTAGTACAAAAAGTTTTAAGTTCAAACAAATATTTGAATATCGATTTGCTTCTAAACCTAACTCATTTCATCCCTAAACTCCTAAACGTTCTCGAAGGTTGTCCAATTTCTAAAGGTCATACTTGAAAACTTTGTCGAAACATTATGAATTTTTTACCATATTATATATGTATGATATAATGACACCATGTCAAGTGTCATATTTTTTAGGCATCAATTACATTTTCTATAATTAAAAAACCATTAACCTGCATTTTCCCGGTCTAGTGTCTTAAATTAGATTTTAAATATGTAGTTATATTTAGTTGTAAAAGATTACAAATGTAATCATGAACAAAAATATGATTTTTCCATAATTTTTGAGTCATTATTTCATGTACATGCATTTCAAATTTGACCCACTTGGAAGTAAATCCTAGAAATACGAATATTTTATTAAAAATACCGAACCCACTCATAAAAGTATGAAAATTTACCATGGATTAACAGATGTTGAATTATGACTGTAAAAAAAATTCAGGTTAAAAACATTTTAAAAATGTGATATGGACTAAAAATGTGTTTTCACATGAAATATTGGGAATACTTTGCCGAGTGTTTTCTGGGTGGCACTCGGCAAAGTCTAGGGTTTGCCGAGTGTCCGTTAGTGGCACTCGGCAAACCCAAAATTTCACCCGTGCCGCCGTCACGTCGTCAGCAAAAATTGGGCGAGATATTTTTTTGGCATGCAGGGCACTCGGCAAAGAGCTGGGTTTGCCGAGTGCCACGATGTTTGCCGAGTGCATGACATCGGGCACTCGGCAAAATAGTGTTTGCCGAGTGCCCGATGAAATGCACTCGGCAAACATCGTTGCACTCGGCAAACGTTCGTTTTCCGGTAGTGATAGGAGGGTACATGTTTCTAGAATGTTTATGTTTATCACTTTACTATGCATGTACCAAACTACGACACTATCTTCTATCTAGCACATGTATTGTTACTTGTCAGACCGATGTTATAAAATACATGCTGCAAAAACCGATTCTAAGTGGGATAATCGGAAAGTGGGCTTACGCTTTGATAGAATACGATTTGGCTTATGAACCCTTAAAATCTATGAAAGGTCAGGTCGTTGCAAATTTTATAGTTGATTACCATATAGATGTCAATTGGAGTAGTGATGTCGCTCTAATTGAGGTAGTGTCGTGGAAACTCTACTTTGATAGTTCGGCTTGCAAGAATAGCCAAGGTGTTGGAGTTATACTCATATCACCTAATAGTATGAGTTTCGAGACATTAGCCCGTTTAGAATTCCCTTACACTAATAATCAAGCCGAATATGAAGCTCTCTTGCTAGGACTTGAAGTTTTAGACTCCATGGGTGTAAAATATGTTCACGCGTATAGTGATTCTCTGTTAGTTGTGCAACAAGTGGCTAAAGATGCTCAGTGCTTCAATGGTTTATTAAATAGCTATTTGGATAAATGTCTATACATAATTGGCACTCTTGACGATTTTGAAATCTCTCATGTGTCTAGGGAAGCCAACTCATTGGCAAATGATTTAGCTCAGCAAGCATCGAACCATCAAGTCAAAAGAGGTAAACGTGCAAGAAAAGTCGGTGTTTGAAAAGGTTGCGCCGCGCGAATTATCAGATCACATCGTTCTACCGGCCCTAGTTGGTCGGTCCGACCGCAGGGATCCGGTCAGTCTGACCAGCCATGTCAGGACGGTCTGATTGCCCCTTGCTAGTTGTCCAACAACAATCGGTCCGACCAGTCTACCGTGGCCGGTCTGATCGCACTGTGTCAGGCTTGACCAAAAGTTGGGGTAGGGTGAGTCTCTAGTTTCGAATGTCGATTCAATTGAAAATACGGCAGGGGATTCCAGAAGTCACATGGATGATTGGAGAACTCAAATTATTCAGTATTTGAAGGATCCTAGTAAGAGAGTTGATCGGAAAGTTCGACGACAAGCGTTTAAATTTGTGTTGCTTGATGATATATTGTATCGCCGAATGGTTGATGGAGTATTTTTGAAAAGTTTGAATGCCGATCAATCTAAATTTGTTATGGGAGAAGTTCATGAAGAACTTTGCAGTACTCATCATTTGGCCCAAAATATGAATTGGATGCTAAAGCGAGCGGTTTTTATTGGTCGATGATGACCGAAGATTGTTTCAAGTACTACAGAGGATGTGAGGCATGTTAAAAGTTTGGTAATATTCAGCTTGCTCCCACATATTTGCTTAATCCTATTATCAAACCATGGTCGTTCCGAGGTTGGGGCTTGGACTACATCGGCTAAATTCATCCTCCTTCAAAAGGGCACCGGTTCATGTTGATGGCTACGGATTATTTCACCAAGTGGACCGAGACTGTGCCTCTTAAGAATATGACTCACAACGAGGTAATTGATTTCGTCTTGAAGCACATTATACATAGATTCGGTATTCCCCAAACTCTTACTACAGATCATGATACTTCATTTGTTTCTAAAGAAGTAAGAGATTTTGCCGAATCTTATGGTATAAAGTTGATAAACTCCTTACCATACTATGCTCAGTCAAATGGTTAGGTCGAGTCTAGTAATAAGATTGTGATTAAACTCATTAAGAAAAAGATTGAGGAGTTTCCTAGAAGGTGACATGAAGTGTTTTCTGAGACATTATGGGTATGTAGAATAGCGAAGCACGGTGCTACAAAGGTAAGTTCATATGAGTTGGTGTATGGAAAAGAAGTCATTTTACCAGTAGAGGCGAATCTTGTTTCTTTGAGATTGCTTAAACATGATGACTTATCAGTGGTGATTATGAAATTCTCTTGAAAGATAGTTTGGAGGAAGTGACCGATAAGAAATTGAGAGTTCTAGAAGCAATAGAAAGAGATAAGCGGAGAGTAGGTAGAGCTTATAATAGGAGAGTGAAAGCAAAATCGTTTCAGATTAGTGACTTAGTTTGGAAGACGATTTTTCCTTTAGACACTAAAAACGTAAAGTCTGGCAAGTGATCACCTAAGTAGGAAGGTCCTTTCAAAGTTGTCGAAATCGCTCCAAGTAACGCATATTTGTTAGAGTATTTGCAAGGAGAGCGATTTAGCAAAGCTCCTAATGGCAAGTATTTGAAAAAATAATTCCTAAGTGTGTGGTAAGATGCTTGAGGTTTTGTATGGCCGATATGAAGTGTATCACCCTTAGTCCGTAGTGCTTTTGGCTCACTAGTTTGCCAAAAGGTAGGGGACATGTCTTGATAGCAAAATTTGACGCTAATGGTCAAAATTATCAAAATTGGTATTTTTGGTCGAATATGTGTTTTTTCTGGCACAGACCGGTCCAACCAACCATAGTAGGCCGATCAGACCGGCCATGGTACCCCGGTTAGACCGGCCATATGGGCCCAATCAGATTGGCCCAATCCGAGTCCGAACCAATTTAGTTAAATCTCAAGATATTTTATCTCTAATTGAGTTTTAATGAGTTGGACTCGTACCTTAATCAATCTAAAATATAAATTAAGCCCAAGAATGACAAGATCACCCCTTATAAATATAGAGGCAATGCCGATTCAAAAGGAGACTTCAATGAGATCTAATCTACCCCTCGTAGAATCGTTTTTTTCAATCTATTACCTTTTTGCCTTAGGTTTAGCCATAGCACATTCATCTTTGTTGGTTTGTACTGGAAACCTTTTGTCAACCGCGTCGTAATCGTGGTAATCCTTGTCGATTCGCTCGTGAATCGTCCGTCTCACCCTCGTAATGGGTTTGTATCGGTTTACTCCGGTAATTCGGTCTCTACGCCGAGTTGCTATTGATTTTATGTGTTTTGCAAGAGCCGAGGCGACCATCTTCATCACCAAGGGCCCTTGCACCAATCTGTCATCGACAAGGTGATCACTGGCGACCCGGGGTCATTTTTGCCCTAGCCGCTGGTCTAACCGCTGGCACCTGCCAGTTCGACCGGGCCTTGTCGTCGGTCCAACTGCCGCAGCACGATCAGTCTGACCGATCGTGTGCAGTCAGTTTGATCGGTCGTGTGTAGTCGGTCTGACCGACCCCCTTCTAACCGGTCCGACCGCCCCCTCCCTTTTTGGCCAATTGAATCGCCCCTTTGCGATGCGATTTTGTTACCTAGCGACTCCACCCCTAAACTTCTGATCAAGATCAAGGATCACTGGAACACAAAGTCGATGTTGTTTGGCATTTAGCTAATCAAGCCAGACGTCTACGCACTTTTGGATCATCAAATCGACATCAGTGTTGATTGACGCTTTATCGGTAGATTTTAATATCAACAATTAGCATCCGAATATCCGACATGATAAAAGCTAAACTTTAACCCCGAGAATCCAAACAACCCTAATAAATATGGAAAAAATGATAATTTGTCACTCTCAAAATGTACACTTTGATTATGATACCACTTCTGAGACTGACATGTAGATCCACCTGAGTCAATGACAGTGGGTCCGAATGACAAAAATGCAAAATCACTTCTTGAAAGCGGCAAATTCTCTAATCTCTCCTAATATGAATGGCATGAAAACATTGCCTGAAAAGCTGAAAGATCATGTGGAAGCAAAGAGACAAACAAAGAATAGACGGATGATGCAACAGGTGAGTTGTAGAAAGGTGACCATCCTCATGAAACGTTGCACAGAGTATAGCTTTAATCATGGAAGGTGCAAATCGCGAAGCCTCCTTGGACCCGTTTTTAAGTTTCAGGAAACGGAAACCAACAGGTATCTCCGAATTGATCAGATTGGACTACCACAGTTCAATTGCATGGTCCATGCAAGTACGACGAGACAAGTAAGATGGATAGTCCAGCTACATAACTAAAAGCGGTAATTACAACTATCAGTAACTAGGTATAGCAGCTGCAGGAAAACTAATCAGTTTATGGACTGGTCATCTCGCAAAATGGGACGAGTACTCTGACAATGCCTTCATAGTGCGGATTGGAAAACAGGCAAAAAGACTGCAGCCATAACATTACTGCTACATACAAAAGCTGAAATCCAGGCCTCTGTCGCTAAGCAAAATGTTGAAGAGCGGACTGCCCAGCTTCCAAAGAACTTTAGTTCTCATAGCATTCCGAGAATGCTCTAACAAATTGTATGGGAATAAGGCTGTCTCAAATTGAATCAGGGGAAAGAAACGCCTTTGGCACTGACCAAGGATCAAGCTCCAAATAACCTCGAAGCTTGCCTCCTCTTTCATTTGTCAGACGGAAGCCAGGAATCTGGTGAGAAAACTTTGGGTACTCATCCTTCCTTATTGTCTTCACAGCTCCTTCCCTTCTGTCTTGTGTAAATACTGCCTTAAAGCCATCCACCTTCTTTAAAAGCTGAACTTGTATAGATGAATCAGTATGGCCAAATATCTCCACCAATTCATACTCACAGTTTTTATAATCTTCTGCGGCCCATCCAGTTCTCCAGTTCTTGAAAACAGCCCAAATCTCACCAAGACGAGGAATTATTTCATATTCATGTCTTCGACCAGTAGATATGGCCTGTACAGGATGAGATAAGTATTCTGTACCATTGAAAACTTCAGTAAAATTGGGACTAGAAAACCTAAAGGTTCCACACGCAACTGTCAGTTCTTCTTTTACCAATCTTTTCTCCTCTTCACTCTGAGGAAAAACATCAAGCCATC
The DNA here is from genome assembly GCA_019279435.1 of Zizania palustris. NCBI lineage: Eukaryota > Viridiplantae > Streptophyta > Magnoliopsida > Poales > Poaceae > Zizania > Zizania palustris. The sequence goes on from JAAALK010000080.1 coordinate 28,926,686, forward strand.
TTACATGTACTTCATTATTCTTCAGATCAACATTCTTAATGCTGGCATAGTAATTGGGGAACTTATCTGCATCACTATAGAGAGCCCATATCTGCCCAGGTTGAAACTTCTGAAGCAATCTTATTTCTGAAAATTCAAAGAATTCTGATTCAGGACATAATTCTGCTTGGAAAAAATCACCAGATTCCTCATCAGCATCTGCACCTTCTGCAGATCGAGCTTTATGCTCGCTGTTTTGTTCCTTTGTTGTCTTTGTAGCAATCCCTGTATTTGCGAATGTAGCATGTTGTCTCACCCCAACTCCCACCGGTTCCTTGTGACGGTTATTTCCACTGGATAAATCTACTTGTTGAGCAAAACCAAAATCCTGAGGCTTCACCGAACTACTTTCTGGAACAACAGAAACAAAAACCTCTTCAGAGTTAACGGGAAGCGCTGCAGGATCAAGTTCAATAGCTCCTTGTGGAATTCCTTCTCTTTCGGTTCCACTCATCAAATGATGAGGGACACAATGTGAAAACCTTAGTGCGTCATCCTGAGGTATCACATATGGGGTGGCCTCTTTAGACTGCATAAACAAGCTAACAAAGCCTTTTATCTTTGCAAGCGGCATGACAATGATGCTGGTGCTAGTAGAGAGATCAGAGAGGACTTGAACAACTTCATACTCATAATTTTTGTGTTTGTCAGCATCTGAACTCCAACCAATATCCCATCCCTTGAAAAGAGCCCAAACCTCGCCTTTCCTAGGATATATTTCACAGCAGTTTCTTGTCTTGCTTCTTTCCCAGGAAATAATTTGGGAGAACATACTAGTTTCTTTTGTTGTATCTATCATTCCATGCTTAAAACGTCCACAAGCAACAGGCAGGTCCCCACATGACCAGGCCATTTCCACTTTATTTTTTGGATCAAACTCTAGCCAAACAAATTGTACCATAAACTTTGGTGCAGTTTTTACCTTTGTAATTCGAGCATAGTACCTTGGCATACAGCTTTGATTATCGTAGCAAGCCCACATCTGATTGGCCTTAAACTGATTTACATGTCGAAGTTGATTAAAGTCAAAAAATTCAGAATCCACACAAACAACCTCATTTGGAGCATCATCAGAGTTTGAGCCTAGACCATTGTTGCTGACAGAATGGAATTTTTTTTCTTTCTCAACACTACATTCTACAGCAGACAGTGTTTCCCTCTTAGTTTGTTCAGCACAAGGAGCAGTACATCTCCTTTTGTCTTCTGTATTATTACAGTAATTAACACCATCTGCTGGACCATTATGCCCAGCTGCATCATCATTCAACTTTGTTTCATTGCTTTCATCACCATGGAACATATCACCTTTCCTTAACCTTTTCAAACTGGGAGAATTCACAAAACCATCATCAACATCAACATCATTAGTATCATCATCATCACTATCTTCATTATACTTAACTTCTTGCTTCTGCCTGCTTGATCTACGTGGACGCTGATCCAGCCCTACATTACTTTCAGCATGTCCATCTACAGTAATCTCTTCTTCATTACTGCTGCTTGTCTCTGAAATGCTAGATTCACTAGATTCAACCACTGCTCTTCTGCCCCTTTTCAATCCAGCCACTGACGAAGCTTTCGAAGAATTTCCTGTTGCCTGAGCAAATTTTCTTTTGTCCTTTAGCCCACCTGCAGCACTAGCCTGGTTGCCATTAACTTCCTTCCTTGTATTTACATCTGCATTATGAGAACTGAATTTAGCATGAAACCCTGGATTGGCAGAATTTTGAGCTTGCTGGCCTGCAATATTTGCTTGTGGACCTGGAAAGTTTTGCGGTGCTCCTGATCTTTTCCACATCCCAGCAGACCGCTGATTTGCCCCAGAAGGAACAGCTTGCTCATTTAAATCATGTGCAATAAAGGGCTTCAAGCAATTCTGACAACGGAGAGCTTTCTTCAATATTGAAAGGTAGTACTGATATCGCATGCCACAAGTTGGGCATAAGGTCCAAAATGTTTGTGACCCTGAAGGATTTGAGGGCATATGCTGTTGTTGTTGACGCATGTTATGGAGATTCACAGGTGTAGTGTTAGGTATAACAGGTGCATTTCTCCTTGATTGCTGATAAGGAACTCTTGCAGAACCAATTCTGACAGAGGCATTTCTTTTCATATCGTACACAGAACGCTTTGGGCGGTCTGTAAGAATCATGTTTGCTTCTCCCACTAATTTAAACGCTGCCTCTGCACCTGCAAAATTGTTCTTGTCTGGATGTAGCAAAAGAGCAAGCTTACGATATTGTTTCTTTATTAGTGTGTCATCGGCTGTGACAGGTACCTGAAGTATGGCATACCAGTCAATCTCTTCATTAACCTTTGTACTAGCTGCACAATGAATATCACAAACAGTTAACATTTGTGAAATGTTGCTGTCAACATCTTTGAAGAGTTGTTGTGCCTTGGTAATCATCCTTTTCGCACCAACAAAATCCTTCTCCAGCATCTTTTTTTCAGCCAAAGCTTTTGCCTTAACAGCCTCATCTTTGTTGCAATCCATGATAACTAGGACAAATAGATGTGCAAACTCTTAATCTCTTTTATGTAAGCATCACAGTGACAAAAGGGATTTCTCTCCCCATTTTTCTTGCTCACATGCTTAAGAAGGCACTTATTATTAAGGAGCTTAGATATGCTATGGTTTCAATTGGCAAAAAATACACCAATGTTATAACTTGCCAATCTGCACAAAACAAACAAGGAATTATGATAAGAAATTTGGTTCAAACCAAAAAACACTTTCTGTTACATAACAATCTACAAAAGAACAAATGCACCTTAGTAATAACACGAAAGGATGCTAGCATGAGTATTTCAAATGGTTTGGCCAGTTGTTCACTCATGTAGGGTAAGAGCTTCAAGTGATTTGTAGGTTAGGAATGAGTGAATGGCCCAAGTCTTGACTCTTTGTCACGGTTACATTTGAACACAGTTTCCCCCTATTTGCTAGTCGGCAGCCTAGGCACAGACCAGAAACTACCACAGAGCACCTTCCTAGCACATAACTCCTTTTAGAAAGCTAATTTACCAGTCAAATGTAACACATATTTCTTGATTTATTTAGGAGCAACTTTCAGCAAAACCTAGCATGGTCGAAGTTGTGGAAGACCCCAGGAATTATGATTTTTGGCACATAACCCCTACATTTTATGGTCTAAAGTTTAAAAAAACATTATTGAAATATCAGCTAATTTTAGCATATTTAAGACAATATTGTTCAAAATAATGAAGAGCTCAACCAATCCTCTTGATCAAAACTGTAATTTAAAATTTTATCTAAACTTTTTGACATGAAAAGAAAGTAAATGTGTGCCCAACATGATATACTCTATGGAATTTAAATAAGAGTGGGTTTTAAAGAAACCTTAGGATCATAATACCGAGGATTATGTGTCACAGGTTATAATACCTAGAGACTAGAGTTCTCTCAAACTTCAACCACTATAGTGCTATATGTTGGGGCTTTAAGGCTTTATGAAATTCACTCTTTAGTTAGACAAAAAATAAACATACTGGTTAATCATGTCACAGATCCATGACAAGAAATATGAGCTCAACTGATGAGAGAGAACTCTCTAGCAATGTTCAGTTTCATAGATTCCAGGTAAATCATGAAACCCAACAAGCTAGTCACTCAGGCACTCATTTTCCAGTGGGTTCTTCTAAAAGGTGCTCTCTTCTTTTTTATCTCCTTTTTTTCTAAGTTTTCTTAATATTCCCTCAGAAAACATTCCCTTAGGAGCAGAATTTTCTGCTCTTCTAGCACTTCAATTGCACATTTAGTTTATGCCACTGTCTTTTTGATAATATGATCCACGCACCAAAAAATTAAACTAGAATCAATACCTTTGGTTTCGGTTTCATCCAAATGTCAATGATCTAGAGTCAGCCAAAAGGTTTGAGAATCTGAATCTTGTTATCCAATCCACAGTATTGTGCCTGAAAGAAATCAAGAACATGATTGGTCATAAAAAATCAGTGCAAAAGCACTATACCTTGCATATCTTGTGATTTTTTCCAATTAGACAATGCTTACACAGTCACACCTTACAATAAATCATCATGCACAGTTACACACAATTCAAAATATGCAAATCATACAATAAATCACAAAAGGCTAAGTGCACAGTAGTTGCACACTGGCACTTGATTACAAAGCTGTGTTCAAAGTGTTTCACAAATTTGACCTCATGGCACTTGATACTTGCAATGGGGGCTCATTTATGGAAACACCGATTCCAGAGCACTCTGATGCATTTCCATGCTTACAGGCCTATTCTCATCACCCAAGATTAACAAATTAACACCCAAATATGATAAGGCTCATGGCGAAGGATCCTGATTCCTAGTTAGGCAAAGATAGGTACTTAATCGAATTTGAGGATATGTGGTTAAGGTTGGTTTTCATGCATTTGTACAGTTCCAAACAAAATTCTAACATCATTTCCCTATTGTTCTCCAAATACATGTCCTGAAAATAAAGTAAGATGGTGTGTATCCGGAGAACAACAGGGTGTTGCCACCAAACCAAATGTTTCTCTAGAGGTGTACGACAGGATAAAAACAAACCCAGATCACCCATATACCCAAACTGTCCAAAGGTTGTGAACAATTTGGAAGTTTTTGCTTATAAATATGACATGCTGTCATGTCGTATTTGTTAACAACAAACACTCTTGAATGGGAGACATAGGTTACACAATATATACTCTACATATGTCACCTAAGAGAGTAAGCAATTAGAATTCTTAAAAAAATGTAGATTAACAGAATGTACAAGTAATTAATTAAACATAAGGCCTACAATTGCAAATAGCAGAAATAGAACAACAGTATAATTATGACCCATATTCTTCTAAAGATAAAAAGATGCTATTAATTCTCAAATGATACCAATACCATGGTTGAAATCAGCTATGTAAGAAACCATCAAATTTAACTGGCTAATACTCCCTCTGTCCAAGAATATAAGGCAAGCATGCATTTGAAAAAAGGCAATCTTTTTAACTTTTGACTAATAATTAAACTAAAAGCATGTCATTTTTTTGTTGTGCGTGCGATATAATTCGTGTATGAGAATACTTTTATTTGATATTAATTTTATAGTTGTTAATGATATATCATGAAAGAAATTAATGGCCAAAGTTCTACATTGAAAACCGCGCCAAAAACTTATACACTTTATATTTTTGGACAATGAGAGTAATAATAGAAAAATCATGAACCTGGATACAATACTGCATGTTATTAAGTAAACCTTTAAAAGTATTGCATCCCCTAAAGGCTAATCTATTACTAATGGATTCAGCTTATTTTTTGTTTGTGGTTTGTCAAATAAATTTCCCTATCCACAATATGAAATTATTGTCTTAGGCAGGGGCAGGAGTTGTAATTGGAGGGTGGCAAGCACTGTTGGCAATGGAATACATGCAATTGTTGAAACCTGTAATTAATTATCAAAAGTTAAAGCCCGTTTTTGTTAACTAGATGAATGTGATTGCAAGAACCCTAGTGGCATTTCAGGTGCGGACCTAACAGTGGGGCATGGGGGCTCAGCTGAACCCTTTTTTGGAAACAAACTGCTATGAGTACTGCACCACGCACGCAACAAAGCAAAGAAAGAAAACCAGGATGAAACTGAATGGGCTACGGATCTCTAATCTAGAGAGATTTGATAATTTTTCCCTCTAATCTACCCACGCCGGCTCGTGAAGTGGAAGTTTAGTAAGTTTTTTTGGGTAGAAACTTACCTGATCCACCACCGATGGTCGACGCGGGCAAAGAGCGGAAATCTCGCCGGCGCGCCGTCGACCACTCAGCGCTGCTTCGCCGTCGACCTCCCGGGATGCTCCGCCGACGGCCGGCCCCAAGAGAATCAGGACAGGAACCTCTTGAAGACAAGTTGCAGTCGGGGAAGAAGGCGATAGAAACTTCGTCGGCGGATTTCGAGGAGGATGCGACGGCGGATTCCAAGGAGGCGCAGTCGGAGGCAAGAACGGGGGGGAGGGGGATTTGGAGGACCCGCTGCGGCAGCGGCCGGGGAGGGGAGGGGGGCGACGGCGGCGTGCGCGTCTCCGGAGTCTGACGAGGGTTTGGGAATGGGGAGACTCGACCTCTAGTATAAGACACACGAGCGCCACACCACAGGTCGGGCTCTGCCGCTCTGGAGTCCGGACCGTTTCGCACCGAAGATCGTCACTTCGTCAGCCGAAATGAGCCGACCGACCGACCGACCGACCGAACCACCGTAGGATTTTTTTTTCCCAATGGAACCACGGTTCGGTTTGGTTGTTGGCTACTTGGGTCAGGACCTGTTAAGGCCGAATGATTTTGGCACCAATTTAAACTACTGTAGAAGTCACAATGAATAGTGCCATGCGATAGTATTATTTACGATTTCATGTTATCTACGTTATTTGCATCATCGTTTTATGGTGATATTGTTAACGTGTATGCAAAGAAGACATGTATCATCATCGGTATAGTGTTATGTTCGTAGTGAAACTCTTAAATTTCTGTCTTCGATGATCAAGAAACAAAACCACGCAAACTCAGCCTCGACTCTGTCCTTGCGAGTTGTTTGCCCACCATCTAGCCCTCCAAGTGCCTCACGAACATATTTTCACCAATACAATGGTGAGGCCAATAAGACATCGGGATATATAAACAATACTTCTTTGGTCTCTATATAGTGTGAGCAAACGGATAGTGGATATGCTATATTTAAAGTGAAGAGAATAAATTAGTGATGCATGAGGCAATAGTTACTCTGGGTAGTACAACTAATATGACAAGGTGTGAGGTAGGAGTCACTTCAAGGCCTAGGCTATATGGTTGAGCTAGTAAGTTGTGAGTAGTTGGTCGTGGAGTTGCTCAGGGAAGTGGCGACAAGCTAATCAAGGAGGCGACACTCCTTCATGCTTTGCTCAGAGCCATGGCAACGTCTCTTTAGGTGCAATGCTTTGTTCAGAGCCATGGTGACATCTCTTTAGGTGCAATTCTAGATTTAGATAGCGAATAGAGAATGTAGGTATAGGAGAGGCAAAGAAAATAAAAAGGATAACATGGCAAAGTGGAGTATGGAGTTATATACATCTTTTTTATGATCCCTCATGCTATACTTTTGATATTTTTTATTAGTTAATAAACATCAACCATTGGCCTTAAAAGCATATCACACCCAATAGGAGGAGGATTGGGCTAGTTACCTAGCCCTATGATGAGCATTGTCCACCATAGGTTTAATAGAATAATTCATTATTATTTATTATTAGAGATCAATGATTAGGGCCCATTGCTATTTTTACTCGCATTTCATTGTTTGTACTCTTAATCATAAGTTGTGGAGAGCATGACATAATTGCTATCATCCTATATCCTTATACAAGCCTCCACATCACCTCAAAAAATCATGACCAGTTGGTTGTATCTCTGTCTTGGAAATCACTTCAGTCATTTGCCATTGAGACTCCATCCAATTGTATTTCTTAGAAGATCCATCAATATATTAACCATCATAAATCATTCGCCTTGCCTAGCCCACTTTCCTTTGGAGTCTAACGAGGGTTTCAAGAACAGAGAGTAGAGAACCTCGCCATATAATAAAAGGTTACAAGATCACCACACCATGGATCAAGCTCTGGGTCGTTTTGCACCCAAGATCCCGCCAACCAAAGTAACCAGACCAACCAAACCACAATATATTTTTCCAATGGAACAGTCGTTTGGTTGTTGGCGCAAGACTTGCTAATTAGGCCAACGGTTTTGGCACCAATTTAAACCACTATACAACGCACAATGAATGGCATGCACGTACCACATGATAGTATTGTCCACAATTTCGTGTTTTCTACATCACTTGCATGGTGATATTGTTATCATGTAAGCCAGGAAGATCTATACAACAGAAGACATGATGTCATGTTTATAGTGAAGCTTATCCTAAATGATATTAAATCCTTCTCTAAGAATTGAGAGGCAAAACTATCATAAAACCTAGCCCAACTCTTCCCCGATGAGTTGTTTGCCCACCATCTAGCCCCTCACAAGCCTATTTTCACCAATACGATGGTGAGGGAAATTAGACAAACGAGGATGTATATAATGTTAGCCATGCATGCATATGCCATGCATGGCAAGAGGTCCCACAATATTAGCAAAGAGAATTATCAGGAGTTTGTTTCCATGTTAGTTCATATCAGCTTTGGTATGTAATCACATGCTATAGTAATCATATTTGGCTAGACTCTATACTATATATTCTCATACTAATCAATGGAAACAACAAGTGCATGTTCTCCGACGCTTTCATGGTATCAGAGTAATTAAGATCATAATTATGCTTCCTCTTCTTCACTCTATGACTAGCACCTCTAAACCCACCTCATCGCTCATAGTGGACACCATTGCTAAATCCACTCAGATTGATCTTGATGCCAAGACAACCCTCTAGATGCAAGTTGTCATTATTTCTAATGTCAAGCTCCTTGTTCCCACATCACACTCGACCTCAAAGCAGGAAATTATGCCCTATGGTGTGGCTTGTTCAAGGTTGCGCTCTAGAAGTTTTCTCTATATGATCACATCACTGAGAAGATGTATAGTGGCTATAACTCGATTCCCTCGTTTGATCCTAGCTATATATGTAGCCATCTCCCCTGACCTTCTAAAGAGTGTAATGGACTCCACCGTCCCCATGCACATCATCTTGTCTTGCATCAAGGGTCTCTTTCGTGACAATGTCGAGACGTACTCGCTCAATCTATCTTGAGCAAGAATTCTATGGGATGATGCAAGGGTCCATGTCCATCATCGACTACGCACTGCAAGTAGAAAGATCTTGTTGATGCCCTCACCTCCATGAGGATGACGACTAGTGATTGCAAGCACATTCTCAACATGCTATGTGGCCTCAGTCCATAGCTCACACAAATGCGCACATTGATCTTCATGCAACACCCCATGTTGTCTTTTCTCAAGGCACGATCTACATTGCTCCTAGAAGAACTAGTATCTAGGAATGACACTAACCCACCAATGGTTTTTGTTGCTAGCTCTAGTTTTGGCTCCTCCACTGGTGGTTAATCAACCAACCACACCTCCGTTGCTTCCACTCCTGGTGGCTTGGGCAGTTAGAGCCACCCTCCCGTGCTGAACTCCACCAACTCTAGGGGCTCCTTCAACTATCGATACAACAACAGACTATGTAAGAATTATGGTGGTGAGCGGCATAATTATCGTGTACGTAGTGGCAACAACTATGGACCCATTTCAAGCTCTCAGTCTTGGCCATCATTCCAACATTCATAGGTTGGATCTATGATCTATCAAAATGTGGATTGGCCCCTTGATCCTTGACATGTGTTTTTCTCAACTATCCGACGCATCATCGAGGATATTGACGCCTTGATCTAACCACACATAAAATAATTATTTCTCACCATGTAATTTTTGATGAAAACTCATTTCCGTTCTCGACCATACAATCACCTCCAAAACCCTATGATAATGATTGTCTCACTGTTGCCTCCGACATACCAACCATTCCATGTCCCATTCAATGCCCAGTACCAGCAACTCTACATACTATTCTAGCAGCTAGCCACATTACACCAATTGACAGCTAACCCAGCTACACCTGCCACACCCATGCATGTCACTCGTCCTCTGCATGAGGTGCTCATTCTACAACACAACTTGCCATCGAACAACCATTCCAATGGTTAATAATCATCCCATGATTACTAAGGGATGGCATGGGTTCTACAAATCGGTGGAGCGATTAAACCTATATGCAACCACTTTGTCACCTATCCCATGTTTATTGTATCAAAGGTTGTATTTGAAGGAGACTAGAGGTCTTGGCCTAAACCTCATCAATTCGGCGGAGCAATGATGACAGGCACACCACTGAGGAAAGGCTCAAATCTCTAATATGAGTCTGATATAATCTCATATATTTCTCTCAAAACCTCTATCTTAATATTTCCTTTGAGATATTAACTGCCTAATCATATCTCTAAACTAATAATTTTTAAATTTCTATTACAATACCACATGGTATTGTTCATGCCCTATATTGGTCTATGTTGTAGGCCTTGGCCTCTAGGCCCATGCCCATGACACACCTAGCCTTGTTTGTTATAACCATGTTTGATACTATTTTCAATTTACACCTTTATTTGTATATATCTTTGTATTAATAAAATTATAGTGGATGCTTCTAGGAGTGATATGAATTGAGCATAGTTGTTATGGCATCACCATATCATCGATATATCAGTGTAACATTTTATCACATGTCACCACAAGGACACCATGGCACAAGGGTTTGTGGTGTCCGCCATATTCACGTGGTGTTCCTGTGGCACCAATATGGTGTCATGTGGTGCCCGTGAGTGACGTGTCATGTATCATAGAGAGTCACTACTACATAAATGACTTTTAATGACAAATAAAAGACACACATCACTAATATACCTTTAGTGATGAGCCTCAATGATGTCTATCACTAATGAGGGATCATAAACTACCAAATTCTAAACTGATCTTTAGCGAGAAGCTAACTAAAAGCCTACCTTTAGTGATGGGTGTGAGGTCCGTCAATAAAGACCGGCGCATATGATTTTTTTTTAAAAAAAATGGGTGGGCAAAAGAACACTAACTTTAAAACGCACACCACTATTATAAATTCACGTCTCTCCTCTCTGGTCTCTACTCTTAACCATTCTACACTTCCTTCCCTTTCTCTCTCTAGAACATTTGGAAGGAGAGAAATTGTCATATTTTTCAAGGAATCTAGTATTTGGTGCCTCATTTATTTCACTGAATCACCCAAGATGTTTCCCTCTAGCTCCAGGCTCTTGCTGTTGATGCGCATTAGCTGCCTGTTAGAGATGTTTTCCCCTCTCCCTTCCCCTTTCTTGGTCTCTTTGTTGCCTCTGTGCTCCTCCGCTGGAGTTTTCCATGCAGATGTTAACTTTGTAACCTCTCCTACTTTTAATACAAGTACATATCTCTTGTCTCTTTAAAAAAATATGACACGTGAACATATATTTTCGTCACTAATGGTCTATCTTTAGTGACAAATATAGATGTATGTCTATCACTAAATGTGGACCATTAATGATGGGCCATTAGTAACGTGATAAGAGCGACATGTGTAATGCCCGTCACTAATGACTTTTATGATCCGTTACTAATGATATTTTTAGGTACTAGGTTAGGGTTAGGAAGAAGATATGATTTTGAATGATGCTGATATAGATGAATTTGGTGAACAATCAATAGATCCTACTAAAGATGGTGGAGAGAACATGGATGCTTTTAACAATTTTGATAAGTTTGCATTGGATGGCTTTTAATAGTCATAGAGGATCGTCTTTCGTGCTACAATTGCACTGCTACTTTGATTTTATAATATCTTAGACTATAATGTTTGGGTTGCATTTACATATCCTAGTGTATTTTATTCGACCATTCGCTAGTACTTGTGTCTATGGTGTTGCCATGCCACATGCCATAGGCGATGTAAAGGTGTGAAGGCGGTGTGCCGGCGTGTCACCATGCTTAGCAACACTGCCATAATAACCTTGGAATGAAGCAATTTAGCATTCATGTTTGCAATTTATGTGGTCTTATAAGGTTTCATTGTATTTGAGTTCTTTCTGTGTCTACAGGTATTGTGGTTACTAATGTTGGCAATGCTATATTGCGTGAAATAGATATTGCACATCCTATTGCCAACATATGTACAATGTTAGGTGTTTTCTCTCTGCTGAATACTACCAATGAAATTATTAGTCTTCTTGTTAAATTGTCAATATTTGTTGCGGTTGTATCAATTAGTACTTAATCCAATGCTTTTTTGTCACTCTGAAGTCTATGATTGAGCTAAGCCGTATACAGGACGAAGAAGTGGGTGATGGCACAACATCTGTCACTCTTCTAGGTATGTATGTTCCAAGTGATTCATTCTTCTTTTGTGCCTGTGATGAACAGCAAGAGTGCAAGACCATTTTTAGTTGCATTTTAGCCCCAATATTGCCATAAATATCATATGAGGTCATCACACAATCGTATGACTATCACATAACTTTCTGGTCAAATTTAGCATTTGGCTATCAGTATGAGCTGCAAAATCATAAATATTTACTTGTGGTAAGTATTTGCAACAATTTTCACTGTAAATTTGAAGCTAAACCTGCATGATTTGGTCATAAGCCTATTTTGTTGTTTTGATACTTGATAATGGATAGAATAGCAGTAACTTGTAGGTGCTCCATCTGATCAATGGATTAATTTAAATTAGTGAACAGTATGCACACTACTTTAATTATCTGATTTGATCATTTCATTCTGTATGCACTAACTTCAATTTTTATTTTTTTAGCTGGCGAGATGCTCCATGTTGCAAAAGCATTCATTGACAAGCACTACCACCCAACTGTTATTTCCTAGCTAATGCTTGACTGGTCACTAGTTCTTAGGTCTCAAGAAATCAGTTGGTGTTATTCCTTTGTTGATTTCTCAGTCCATTCTTAAACTTTAGTGATTCTCGTTTTCAGCATACAACAAAGCTCTTGAGGATGCTTTAGCTGTCCTTGACAAAATTGCAATGCCTGTTGATGTGAATGACAATAAGAAAGTTTATTACAGATTTTGCAAAATTTATTTTGGAGAATGTACCTTAATGCAGGTGGAGCAATGAAAAATTTACTAGCATGTTTGCTGACCTTATTGCAGTAAGTATTTCATTTATGCAAAAATTGAGTGCTACACAACTTCTTTGGTAAATATATTCAATTTATGGTTTATCTGACATCTTGTTTTACTATGCTAAGTTAACCCACAAATCATCCTTCTGGATTGCCCTATTGATTGCAAGAACGGAGAAGACCAGACTAATGCTGAACTGAAGAAAGAAGAAGATTGGTAAGGATGCATAAATTCAGTGTTCTTTTAAGGGGAGCAAGCAAGGATGTCCTGAAAGAGGTTGAGAGGAACTTTGAGGGCTTGTTTGGCGGGCTAGAATTCCGGTCGATTCCACGTGAATGGGCCGGGATTCTAACCTGACAAACAAAACCTCAGGTATTTGTTTACATTTATACAATACATGCTATTTTGCATGGTTCAAGGTGTGTCTCCACCTTTTCTTTCTTTTTTCACAGGATGCCATGCCTGTTGCAAGGAACATTTTGAGAAATCCAAAACTTTTACCTGGAGGTGCTGCTACTGAGTTGATTGTGTTAGCAACATTAAAACAAAAGAGTTCTTTAGGTGAAGGTGCAGAAAAAGGTACTTTTTCAGCATATTCATGTCATTTGAATTTAAAGATCTGATGTTTGTATGTTTGTCTTAGTCATGCACCAGCACAACAATACTGAGTAGAAATTCTTGCTTCACAACTGCTTTCTGTTATGTGATTATGTTATTTCTTGATTAAAATCTTGGTTGTTTGGATCACTGGCCCTATGAAGCTGCTGCTTAAGCTTTTGAAGCTGAAATTTATCTTTTCTGTCCAACACCCTTCAAAGCTGAGCTAGTTGAGTAGACTTAGGGTCTTTTTGGTTTGGCTTCCGGGAGCAATTTTTGCTTCCTAAAAGCCAAAAGCCAAACCAAAGGGCATATTCCAAGCCAGCAGCTTTTAGTAAAAGCAGCTTTTGGTGCAGTGAAAATGTGAAAACTCTTTTGGACCTGTTTTCTGCGGCTTTTGGCTTTTGGCATCGTAACCATACAAAATTTCATAAATTGACATTTCAAATTTCATACAACCATACAAAATTCTATAAATTGACATTTTAAATTTCATACAACCATACAAAATTTCATAAATTGAAATTTCAAATTTCATATAACCATACAAAAATTCATAAATTGACATTTCAAATTTCATACAACCATACAAAATTTCATAAATTGACATTTCAAATTTCATACCATACAAAAATTCATAAATTGGCATTTCAAATTTCATACAACCATATAAAATTTCATAAATTGACATTTCAAATTTCATACAACCATACAAAATTTCATAAATTAACATTTCAAATTTCATACAACCATACAAAATTTCATAAATTGAATTTTTTACACAGCTCACAGCTCAAAGCAGTTTCACAGTCGTTTCAGCCAAACGACTTTCAGCTTTCTCACAGCTAACATCCAACAGTAGCACGGCGCGGCGTGGCACGGGCGCGACACGAGCGTGGCGTGGGCGAGGCTGGGGTGCGGGAGCGAGCTAGGGCGCGGCGTGGCGCGCTGCGGCATGTTCCGGCGCCAGTCGGCCATCCAACGGCCGATTGGCTGCCACGTGGCTCCAGTCGGCCGACCAAGTGCCGACTGACTCCAAGTCGGTACTTGGTCGTCCGACCAGATGCCATTTTTGCAATTTTTTTGAGTCTGACATACAAATTTGATTTTTTTTTTTAAAATATTATTTTAAAAAAATCGATTTTGGGCAGGCAGATACCCTGCTGCACATGCGCTGCGTCTCTCATGCTTAGGTGACCTGATTAGCTGCTTCTTTTTTTCATTATCTGTTCTTCTATGTCTTACTCTTTCTCATACTCAGTTTTTTTTTATTTTATCAATAACATTAGCACGAGTACACTAGAAAATTGTTGTTATGCCACGAATACTAAAAGAATCTAATTGTAAAAGGATAAGACAATAAATAAACTTAACAATTTTGTAACAAACTAACAAGTGTAATAAACTTTGTGATATTTGGAGAAATGTCACTCAGGCCCCGTTTGGACTGAGGTTGCTTATTTTTAGGGACTAAAGTTTAGTCACATTTAGTCCCTAAAATCCCAAACATGATTGGTTATTGGGACTAAACTTTTCCCTAAAGTTTAGTCTATTAGGATGTGTACAACCCCATTTAATAGGTGGTCTCTTGAGATGTCTTTAGGAGGTTAACTGAAAAAAATATAAAAGACGAGCTATTCGCGAAGAGCCCGTCTCTACACAATTCTCCATACGCATTGTCTCTTAACTGCATTTACGATTCAAGGGCTTAGGGTTGTACCATGCAGTTTCTTTGTTGTCTCTTGTACTTTAAAAACCGTTCCACCGTCTCAGGGTTGTACATGCCCTTAGTCTCTTGGATGTTGCTTATTGGGACTAAAAGTATCATGCACACTCTATCCTTATTTATGAACCTCTCATTAAATGATGTTTAATCCCTACATCCAAACAAGAGGACTAAAATTTAGTCTCTATTAAAATAAGCAAGTTTTAGTCCCTAAAAATAAGCAAGGTCATCCAAACGAGGTCTGAATTTCTTGGTAAAACAACATTTTTTCCTTTCTGAAAGGGGGAAATTTAACTATTTGCCACTCTTATCGTTGCCACCTCTTCAAATGCCACCCTCTTCGTTGCAATTAATTATTTGCCACTATCTTCATGGGCAATCTATTTTTTTGCCACTCTGTGCCCGGTTGGCGCCACATCACCTGCCACATCATTTTTTTTGCTATGTCACCATCTTCTTCCTCTTCCTCTCTCCCTAACCTCCAGCCACCG
The DNA here is from genome assembly GCA_019279435.1 of Zizania palustris. Taxonomy (NCBI): domain Eukaryota; kingdom Viridiplantae; phylum Streptophyta; class Magnoliopsida; order Poales; family Poaceae; genus Zizania; species Zizania palustris. Next base: position 28,942,253 of record JAAALK010000080.1, read on the forward strand.
CCACTGCCGTCCTCGTCGCCGCCCACCACCGGCCACGCAGCCGCCCGCCGCCGCCCACTGTCACTGCTACCTGTTGCGACGAGGCCGGGGGATGCGGGGTCGTCGGCTTAGGCCTTCGTGGTGGCCGATTTGGGGCTTCGGGGCGGACACGGGGCTTCGGGGCGCCGGCTTGGGGCTTCGGAGGTGAGGGCAGCGGAGCTGCCAGCGAGAGGCAGGGGGCGGCTCGGCCGGCAACGTGGCCAGTGGCAGAGGCCGGCGATAGTGGCCGACAGTGGGGGCGGCAGCGTGGCCGACGACGAGCGGCTGCGTGGCTGGCGGTGGGCGGCGACGAGGCCGGTAGTGGCGGTGGTCGGAGGTTGGGGAGAGAAGTTAGGGGAGAGAGGAAGAGGAAGAAGATGGTGACATGGCAAAAAATGACGTGGCAGGTGATGTGGCGCCAACTGGGCACAAAATGGCAAAAAAAAGACTGTCCATGAAGAGAGTGACAAATAATTAATTACAACGAAAAGGGTGATATTTGAAGAGGTGGCAACGATAAGAGTGGCAAATAGTTAAATTTCCCTCTCAAGGCTGGTTTGGGAGCCCATAATCCCGACCCATCCTCAAGGAATGGGCTGGGATTGTGGGCTCCCAAACAAGTCCTCGAAGGAGTTGTTTCCTTGTTCTATTGAACGTGTCTAATCGTTCAGAATATATAAATTAGAAGTAGTAATGTTTGAAAATTAGTTCTAAAGGGCAGTGGCAACGGGGCATGGCTTCCAAGGTAAAAGAGATAATTCAGTTTTATAAAATAGAAAAAAATATAAACAAAAAATGACAAGATAATAAATAAATTAGTAAATTTTATGATAAAATTAAAAACGGCGTCAACTTTATCTTTATGACATTCGAAAATATTAACGAGTTTGGTGGAAACAGCTCTCTTCCCCGGCCACCGCCGCCGACGCGAAGCCGATCCGGACATGCCGCCGCGGAAGCCCTCCGCCGGCGGCAAGCTGAAGAGGCCCCTCACCGAGAAGATGCGGGCCGCCGCGGAGCACCGCCTCGCGCACCTCCGCGCGCACCTCCGCTTCCACCCCCTGCCGCCGCCGCAGCGACCCCTCGCGCCGGATGGGTCGCCTCAAGAGGCAGCGCTCCGTGCCCTCGGCCTCCTCGACTTCGCGCGGCTCGATCTCCCATCCGACGCCCTACGGCCTGATCTCGTCTCCTCGCTCGTCGCCTACTACGACCCCGCCCAGCGCCGCAGCTTCGTCCGCGGCGTCCGCGTCGCTGTCTCCCGCAAAAGCTTCGCCGACGCGCTCTGCCTCCCGCCCAAGCCCGCCTCCACGGCGCCCCCGCCCGACGCGGACACCGCTGCTGCGGGTGTCGCCGCCACCCTAGAACTCATGCAGGCCTACGTACTGTCCCCGTTCCAGGGTGACGACATATTCATTCTGCCCCAGGAGGTGGCCGCTGTGGAGCAGGCGATGAGGGAGGGATCAGCGCACAGGGTTGACTGGGCTGGGTTAATCTGGGGCCTCGTCGAGAAGGAGATGCTCGAATTGCCCAAAAGGGACGATGGGTTGTGCTACTATGGGGCGTATCTGCAGAGGCTCATTTGGGCACAAAAGCCGAAGCTGTTCGAGCAGACAGAGGATGAAGACAAAGGAGAGGTTATCCTGGAGGTGTCTGACATGGATGAGGAGGATGGGGATGATGGTGCCATTGACTTGGATGCCAAGAACAAGAGCTTGGTGGAGTTGGAGTCAGGGGATACTAATGCTGACGTTAGCAGTAAGAGCTTGGACAAATTGGAGGCAGGGGGTGCAGATTTAAGGAGCAATGGCCTGGAGGAGCTGGAGTTGGGCAATGCAGGTGTAAGGGGAAACAGTGGGGAGGAATTGAAATTCAAAATTGAGGATAAGCAGAGCAATGTATCAGAGGATTTGGCAGAAGCAGATGAGGATGCAGAGCATATGGGCTTGGATGAATCAGATGCTGCAGATGAGGATGTGAAAAGCAGGAGCTTTGATAAATCGGAGCTGGGCATTGTGTCGATTGAAGCAATTTCTGTTCCGCGTGAGGTGATGCTTGCTAATGATGAGGATACGGCAGAGGTGGCAGCAGAGAGAGATGAAGATATATCAGTGGCTGAAGTAGAGAAAGATGCTGGTCCATTGGCAGAAGCAGTACTGATAACAGAGGAGGAATTTGTGGTGGTGCTGGAGGAGGATGAAGAGGAGGCAGATGTAGATGAAGAGAATGATACGACAGGGTTGAGCTTGGGGATTGGCTCTGCCAATGATTATGATAGGACAGATATGGAACATGATGCAAATGTGAACCTGAGTGAAGGTGATTGTGTCAATGAAGAAGCAGAGGAGGCAGAGGAAGATGCATTTGGGAAATATAGGAGTGATGATGTGAATTGGACAATGGGGGATGAAAAAGGGGACAGGAGTGCTTTTGTAACCATGGAGTTCGAGAATTTGAACAGAAGTAACGTTGAGATCAGGAGTGATGTCAGCTATAATGATGAATTCTCTGGAAAGTTGGAGGCAGGGTGTGTAGATTTAAGGAGCAATGGCCTGGAGGAGCTGGAGTTGGGCAATGCATGTGTAAGGGGAAACAGTGGGGAGGAATTGGAATTCAAAATTGAGGATAAGCGGAGCAAGGTATCAGAGGATTTGGCAGAAGCAGATGAGGATGCAGAGCATATGGGCTTGAATGAATCAGATGCTGCAGATGAGGATGTGAAAAGCAGGAGCTTTGATAAATCGGAGCTGGGGATTGTGTCGATGGAAGCAGTTTCTGTTACACGTGAGGTGATACTTGCTAATGACGAGGATACAGCAGAGGTGGCAGCAGAGAGAGATGAAGATACAGCAGTGGCTGAAATAGAGAAGGATGCTTGTCCATTGGCAGAAACAGTATTGATAACACAGGAGGAATTTGTGGCAGTGCCAGACGAGGATGAAGAGGAGGCAGATGGGGATGAAGAGAATGATGCAACAGGGTTGAGCTTGGGGATCGGCTCTGCCAGTGATTATGACAGTACTGATATGGAAGATGATGCAAATGTAGAGAACCTGGGTGAGGGTGATAGTGACAATGAAGAAGCAGAGGAGGCAGAGGAGTCAGAGGAAGATATATTTGGGAACTATAGGAGTAATGAGGTGAATTGGACAACGGGGGATGGAAAAGGGGACAGGAGTGCTTTTGTAACCATGGAGTTCGAGAATTTGAACAGAAGTAACGTTGAGATTAGGAATGAAGTCAGCTATGATGATTTCTCTGGAAAGATGGGATCTTTGCATGGGATGACATCAATAAACCTCCTGCAGGCAATGAGCTCAGTTCCTGCAACATACAATGTTTCAGAAAATGTACCTGACCTATCCTCTGGAGACTTCTTAGCTATAGGGGCTGATGCTCATAAGAATGGATTGGACCTAGCGGCCGGGAGCTCATTTTTCTTTGAGAATAATGGGAAGAGGCACATTGAAGAAATTGAAGGGTACAATGACCATATGCCAGGACAAGAGCAGTTTCCCCAGAGCAATCAACATAAGAGGATGCGAAACAGCAACAATAGTAGCATATCACCTGGATCAGCTGTCTTCAATGCAAATTTTGCAGAACCTTTTCAGAACTTGATTAACAAGGCTAGCATTTTCTATGAACAGAAAGAGAGAGAACTTCAAGATGTTTTGGTGCAGAAACAATATTTGGCTAACTTGCTACAGGAGAAGGAACAAATTATCCAATCAATGAACTCAGCCAGGTTTGAGCAAGAGAATAAGTGGCAATCAGAGCTTAGACGCTTTGAGCATGATCTAAATGTGATGGCTCAATTGGTCACCAGCTATAGGAGGGCATTGAAACAGAACAGGGCCTCTTTTGATGAGTACAGGAAGAAGTTCCCATGTGACAAGCCTCGTTATTGTGATGTTCCTGGTGGCGGTGGTCTTGTTCTTAGTGTCAAGGAGTTGGAGAGGAAGCAGTTGGAGAAGCAGCAGCAGAAACTTGCAGTAGCAAATGAAATGATCAAAAGTTTCGAGCATGAATGGTTTTCAAAGCTTGATGGTTGGTCACATGCTATCCATTTTCTGTGGAGCAGAACAGAAGCACTCTCTCTTGAGGTCAACCTTCTCAGGGGAGAAGGGAAAGAGAAAGTTACAATCCCAGCTAAAGAAGAATGAGTTCTCAATTCTCTGACATTCAGAGGTATGTAGATATCATGTAAACCAACTTCATGATTTCATGTCATCTGGATAAATTTAATGGTTACAACATAGGAGATAAAGTAATTAGTTGTATTAGGGATGAATGTAATGGCTGGTACTCTTGAGAGACTGTCTTTTGTATGTTTTTTAATAAATTCTTATTTTACTGTTGTTTTAAGAGTTTATGCATATTGTATTTTCATTGGAGCATTGTAATGCTAAGCTACGTTGCTTGGATACCTGGATACGAATACACTATGGTGATAATTCGACATGCCATTAAAAAAACTAATACGGCGATACACACACATATAATATATATACAGAAATTAACTGATGCTTTTACAATACCCCATACTCAATCTAATAAAACAATTCTTACTTCTATAGTTGTATAGTGCATATATGGTTGGCTTATGATACTTGATAGTTGATAGTTGATACATCATAATAACATAATCAGATCAAGACTCAGTCAATTGAACCCTTTTAGGTTATTAGTATCATAGCAAAACCTATTTCAAAATCTATTAGTATCAGCCTAGCAGACCAATCAGCAATACCAGTAATTACAAAGCCTATTTTTCAGTGTTGAAAAAAAGTCTGATTAACTTGTGATCGGTGGACTTCTAGTTAATTTAACATGAAATCAGACAATTAATCGATGGCCCATTAATCCAGCTATAATCCTGATTAATCGGTGGTCAACCCAATTAATCTGGTGACCACCGATTAATCAGCAGGAAAATCACGTGCTAGGTTACCTCACCTGGCTCCCTCACTCACATCGCGCAGGACGTGTTTGAGCATGCTGCCGTCGTGCAGGCTGTCTTCACGCGTGCTGCTGCTGGTTCTGTCCTTGCGCGTGCTGACGGCGCCATTCTTCCGCTCACCACCGCCGGATGCTGGTGCTGCCCTCTTGCCACCACCCGTGCTGCAGCTGCGTTCCACCCTCCTACTGCCGCCTGTGCTGCAGCTTGCACATGTCCTCTATTTGTAGCTGCATGTCATTTCCTCTGTTTGCAGCTTGTGTCCCTCTCACCCTCTGTTTGTGTTTTCAGTTTTGCATTTCAGCACACTGCTCAATGCATGAGTGAGAGTAAAGAGAGAAAAGGTTCACTGTTCAATGTGTGAATGTGTGAGTGAGAAGAAAAGATAAAAGGTTTGATGCTCAATGGGTGAGTGAGACAAAAGAGAGAAAAGGTTGGCATTAGAGATAGACAACCAATTGGGGTTTATTATTTCAGTTTCTCTGACTATTTGCATTTATATTTAGTTATACCTGCAAGGTAGTATAGCGTTGTCACCTTGTCGGTGACAAATCTTTCTCCTTGTGGCAGCAGCATGAGGTGAGCGACAAGTGGCAGCGGTGCTAGGCAGGGCGACACGATGTGAGTGACTGAGTTAAGTTTTACGTATCGGATGGTATCATATACATATCCAGTATTTATGTAATTATTTGAAAATAAAAAATCATAGGATATGTACAAGATACATAATCAGATACATATCAGTATCCATATACGTATCCTGTATCTGATACTGATACACCACTTAGGCCATATCGGTGCTTCGCAGATGCTAAGGTATCATTTGAAGCTTTTCCTATATTTTTTGTGTTCTATGTTTTCTTTAATTAGGTACTCCGTTTTTTATTAGATGTTTAAGAATGTTGATTTTGTTCTTAAATAGATGTCATTTTGAGTTTTCTAGGTGATGTTTCCCTAATTCCTCCTAGTAAATGCTTGTTGATATGAATGCCCTTAAGTTTAATAACTACCATACATGCTCTGCTTACCATGCCAAAACAGCAGGAAGGCTGAGTGAGTTGGAGGCTATTAATTAAAGGAGATAAGAAGACCTGGTCACAAAGTCTCCACCTTGGTCTCTTTTTTGAGGAAAATCAGTAGGAGAGGCTCCTACCCAAGATTTTATTAAAAAACAAACCGGTGAACGAAACAACACCTCGAGAGAGGGGGGGGAGAGAGAAGGTTACAAAGCCTCAATCCAACGTTTCAGATCTGCCTTAACCGAAGGGGGGAAACGCTGCGACTGGGCGGAGAAAGTAAGGAGGAAACGAATCTTCCAAGAGGAAATAGAGGGGGCTATCCCATCAAAGACCGACCTATTGCGGGTCAACCAGATGGTCCAAGCCCCCATTACAATGACATCCATAAAAAAAGACCTCCTAAATGTAGCCTTCAAAGCCTCCAATTTCTCCGGGATAGAGCCATTAGAGCTCCAATGGATCCCCAGCAAGGTCCAGCAAGACCGACTGAAGGGGCAGTCGAAGAAGAGATGAACTGTTGATTCTTCCACCCTCCAGGTGCAGAGGCAACAGAAAGTCTCATTAATTGTGTTGAGAATTCTTTTCCGGCGAAGAGCTTGTCTAGTGTTGAGGCCGTCCATCAGAAGGAGCCAGAAGAAGACCTTCAGCTTGTTGGAGCACCGAGCCTTCCAGAGCCAACGAAATGCACCAGGGGCTTGGATGAAATGGAATTGGTAGTGATAGAAACGAGCAGCACTATAAGAATTGGTGCGCCAGATGAAGGACCAGTTGTCCGGACTATCAGGCTGAATATTAATGGAGTCCAGCAAAGGAAGAAGGAGCTGATATTCGTTGTGGGCTTCAACGGACAGAGGGAGAAGGAAGTTGTCGGACAGAGAGTTACGCGAGAGGAAGTGCTTCACAGAGCAGGAGCTGAGCTTAGCAAAGGAAAAGAGGTGAGGGAAGAGGTACCGAAGAGGGGAGATGGCCCAACCGTCCTCCCAGAAGGCAGTGTTACGGCCGTTTCCAACGGAGGGGGAGGAAATTGCCCGGAAATGAGAGGAGAGAGCAAGAATGTCCCGCCACCAGCGGGAGCCACGCGCCGGAGCCAGGAGGGGAGGTGACTTAGCAGACGCGTAGTGCAGCTGAACTAGGCAAGCCCAGGGAGGGGGGGAGGGGCTCAGGAATTTATGTAAGTGCTTGAGCAGGAGTGCAGTATTGTGGGTGCGAAGATCAAAGACCCCAAGACCCCCATTGGCCTTTGGTTTACAGACCTTGTGCCAGGCCACTCTAGAGGATTTGCAGCTGGAAGAGTTGTGACCGTGCCAGAGAAAATTGCGCCGGGCTTTGTCAATACAAGAGATGACGGAAGAGGGAATTTTGAACGTGCACATAGCATAAGTGGGGATGGCAGAGAGAACTGAATTAACAATTTGAAGTCTGCCAGCCATGGATAACCAAGGGGAAAGGGAAGAAAGTTTACGTTCAATATTGTCAATGAGAAAGGCCAGGTCGTTATGCTTTGGCTTCAGGATCCCCAGAGGAAGCCCAAGATAGGGGAACGGAAGAGAGGCCAAGGGACACCCGAAAGTGGCAGCCAGGAGCACCCCTTTCTGAGGGGTCGCGTTAATGGGCGTGAGGGTTGATTTGGATAGGTTGATCTTGAGGCCAGTAGACTGGGAGAACGAGTTAAGGAGTCCACGAAGGCAGAAGAGGTTCTTCTGGTCGGCGTGGAGGAAGATGATGGTGTCATCAGCATATTGGGCAATTGGAAAATCAAGGTGCGGAGGATGACAAAGAGGCCCCCGTAAGATCTTCAAGGTTGAAGCTTTGTTAATGATGTGCTGGAGAAGGTCGCCCGCTAAGACGAAGAGGAGCGGGGAAAGAGGATCCCCTTGACGCACTCCTCTCTTGCAGTGGAAGAATTTCCCAGAAGAACCATTGAGCAGAACAGAGGAAAAGCCCGAGGAAAGTAAGAGATCAATCCAGCAGATCCAATTGTTGGGGAAACCCAGCTGAGGCAGCATGTGAAGGATTGTTGAATGCTCAATAGTGTCAAAGGCTTTTTCAAAATCCAGCTTAAGAATAGCAGACTCATGGGGCGACTGTTTGCATCTGTGAGTAAGCTCAAGGGCCCAAGCAAGACAATCCTGGATGTTTCTCCCTTTGATGAACCCGTATTGATTGGAGTGAATAAGGGAGGTGATGACTCCTTGCAACCTGTTAGCAAGGATTTTAGTGATGATTTTGATACTGGTATTCATGAGGGAGATAGGACGGTAGTCCTTGACGGAGCTGGGGCAGCTACCCTTGGGAATGAGGGCAATGTAAGAGCCATTGATCGGATGAAGCTGAATGTTACAGTTCGAGAAGTGGGAAATAAGGTCCACAAAGTCCTGCCGGATGATGGGCCAACAGGTTTTATAGAAGGTTCCATTGAAACCATCCGGGCCAGGTGCTTTGTCAGGGTGCAAAGAATTAATAACTGAGTCGAGCTCAGCCACAGAGAGGTCAGCTCCCAGGTGGTCCAAACCTTGGCTTCTAGGAATAAGGTGAGACAAGTCAAAATCCATGTTAGGTCGGCTAGAGAAGCCCATTTTACTAAGGAAGAAGTCAAGGAAAGCCTTAGCTTTGTCCTCGTGCGAAGAAACCCAGGTGCCATTGTCCAGCTTAACAGAAGCAATGGTATTGCGACGACATCTATTGGTGGCCGATGCATGGAAGAACTTGGTGTTAGCATCCCCCAACTTGGTCCAACGGGCAGTGTATCGCTGTTTCCAGTAACAGTTTTTAATATCAAGGAGAAAAGCCAGGTGAGTCTGGAGGAAGCTCCTGAAGCGAAGTTCCGAGTTGGAAAGGAGACGGAGCTCCTCCATCCTGTCCAAGAAGTTGATGAGGATAGCAGTGTTTTTGATCCAGAGGTTGAAACCGCGATGCTTACGCTGCCAAGTGGTGAGGGCTCGCTGGAGAAACTTGAACTTTTGGGCAATGCGGAGAGCAGGATCAAGCGGGGAAGGGCCCTTGCTCCAACAGGACTGAACCAGGGGAAGAAAATCCGGGAATTTTGTCCAGAAGTTCTCAAAGCGAAAAATGGAAGACTTGGGGATGGAGGTGGAAATCGAAGCGAGGCAAGGGCAGTGGTCCGAGCACCCGTTAGGTAGCGCCGAAAAGGAGGTGTTGGGGTACGAATCGGCCCAATGCATGGAGGTGAGGCACCAATCTAATTGGATTAGGGTAGGGGGATTTTGTCTGTTAGACCAGGTGAACTTCCGGTGCCGCAGGGGGACTTCGTGGAGACCCAAGGAGCTGATGGACTCATTGAAGGAGGCCATATTCCTCCTGTTGGGTGGCCCTCTGCTTTGTTGTCGTGAAAGCGGTAAAGATTGAAGTCTCCAATGAAAAGCCAATCCTCAATGGGAGGGATATGGAGGGAATTAAGCCAGGAGAAGAAAGGTGGGCGATCAGCAGCCCTACAGGGGCCATAAATGTTGGAAAGATTCCAGGAGGAGCCGTTAAGAAGGGAAGTAAGGGAAATGGTGAGCTGAAAGTGGGAAGAGGAAAGGAGGGACCCAGAGAACCTGGTGCTATCCCAAGCAATGAAGAGGCCGCCAGCAAGACCAAGGGCAGGGGAGTAGAGAAAACTGTCCAGGTGCTTAGGGCAGAATTGCCTGACGGAGGAGGGGATCAGCGTAGCCATCTTAGTCTCCTGAAGGCAGACAATGTCCACGTTAGAGGAGGCAAGTAGGTTGCGGACGGCTAACTTCTTGGAGGAGGAATTCAGCCCCCGGACATTCCAGCTAACAATATTCCAGGATTTAGTCTTTGTCATGGGGCGCGCAAGCTTATGAACAGGGGCAGGGGCAAGAGCCGGCCCGACCAGGAGAACTAGCAAGATAGAGCACATAACGAAGTGACGGAGCCAAATCAGGTTGACGGCCCAAGGGGGCCCACAAAAAATATTGTCCGCCAACATCAGAATCGGCACGCAGGCCGGGAAGAGTTTAAACAGCATAAGCAAAACACGGCGCGCAGGCCAGCAGAGGTTAAAATTCTTGCACATCATTGGGTCTGGGGAGCTGGGTCAGAAGGAGATGGGCCCATCAACATAGGAGCCGACGAGGGTTGAGCCGACGGAGACCCGGTCACAGCTCCCGCCGTCTGGGGGGGCAGCTCGTCCTCGGAATCGCTGGACACTTCGATGTATTTGTGCTAAAATAACACTAGATATGAAATGTGTGGAGTTTTAGAATAAGCAGTGAAACACATTGGATGAAGAGAATCCTTTCTTTGCCATCTAAATTCTGAAGTTGCACACTTTCCTTCTTGGATGGCAAATCAGGTATTTTCTCAAAACAAACTTCATAGCTGCTCCCGGGCACTATTTGGACCTGTTGTCATATTTAAGGGTAGAGTACCTGCTTTCATACTTTAGGGGGGTTAAGTATACCAACCACATTATTTAGGAAGTGAAGTGGACTTATTTTTTTAATATACTATATGGTTATGCACTTTCTGCTTAAATATGAAAGTCAATATGTTATGTGCAGTAGCACAATTAGTTAGATTAAGATAAGATTTGTTATTTCTGTTTTAAAGATAGAGATAATGTTAGCAGATTAGATTGTATTATGATTATAAATACCCCCTAAGGGTCATGGAATAAACCAAGCAGAAGGAATTAATTAATTCCTCTCCTGCTCCTACCAATTAGGTATCAGAGCAGCCAGGTTCCAAAGATCCGACGCCATGACGACATTTGTCCCAACTGCAAAAGATATGCAAGCCCTCGCAGATTTGCAGCAGGCTGTTGCCAACCTCTAGGCATACCTAGGCTTGGCTCCTGTGGCCTCCACGCTATCGAGTTTTCCCCACGACGTGACGGGTTTCACCATCGTGCCATCACCGTCGCCAATTGCGGCGGCAGGAGCGCAAAGGGGAGAAGGGGGAGGCGCAGACAGGAAACACCTCCACAGTTGCTGCTTCCGTCGTCGCAGGGTGGCGCACGTGGAGCTGAGTGGCGAAGTTGCTCGCCTCGGTTCCATGTCCGCACCGGCGTAGGGAGGGAGCCCGTCGCCGTCGTCTCCCACTCAGCCGCCTCCTAGTGCACCGGGCCCGTTTCCACCTGCTGCGCCGGTCGGTCCACCGCCAACACGACTGATGCCTGATCCGTCGCCGTCTTCGTCTCCCCCTCGGCCGCCCGTGACGCTGGCTGCTCTGCCGGCTTCTCCCAATCCGGCAGCTTCTCCCAAGACTGACCCACCTCAACCGTCAAAATCTCCGCTTCCGCAGGCTCCTCCAGTTGATCCTCCGGCATCTCCTCCACCATCGCAGCCGCCTGTATCTACTCCACTGGCATCTTCTCCTCCTCCACCGACGGTGCCGTTGCCAACCCCGTCGCCTCCTCCAGTAACGCCTGCACCGTCACCACTGTCCCCGGCGCCATCAACACTGTCTCTGTCACCGCCAGTCGCCTTCGTCGTCTCCTCTGGTTACACCGCCGTCGTCACTATATCCCCCAATGACACCACAACCGCTAACTCCATCTCCACCTTCTCTGGTGACACCAGAGCCGCCACTCCGTCTCCACCTTCTTCGGTGACACCATGGCCCTGTCGGTGGGAACAGTGGCGGTCGAGACGGAGAGGGCTTGCTCCCACAAGTTTTTTTTGCCCGACGCCTCTGCGTACAAAATCCACGTCACCGATCTGTCCACATGATATCAAGCCACAAAAGATCCAAAACTGTTCATGGAGTAAATTGTTACACGCACCCCGTTTCGTATACGTAGAAATTAATTCTTTAGGCAGTGGATGTCATCTTACCTGGTTTTCAGCTCGAGGACGAGCTGATTTCCGAGGGAGAGAATGTTATGTGCAACAGCACAATTAGTTAGATAAGATTAGTTAGATTAAGATAAGATTTTTTATTTCTATTTTAAAGATAGAGATAAGGTTAGCAAATTATATTGTATTAGGATTATAAATATCCCTAAGGGTCATGGAATAAACCAAGCAAAAGGAATTAATCAATTCCTCTCTTGCTCCTACCACAATAATACACAGCTTACTCGTACTTTCATGGTCAAACTCGAGGGGAAAATGGTTCTATAGCATTGACATACCACTGATTTAGTTATATACTATCGAAATGTTAATGTACACTTTAACACCACAAAAAATTGATCTGTTAATGTTTTTATTAATTCTGTCAACTTGATCATCTAATCTGCCTGAGCTCAGATCCCCTTTTCTTCCCCCTCTGAAAGCCGTATCAATGCCAGGTCAAGGTTAAACAAAGATGCACATGGGTGTTTTTGGCATTTCACAGGGCAGTTTGGCCTAAAGTAGCAAGATGGGAATATGACAGGCAACAACTAACTAAAAAGAATTGAACAACTTTTTGATGGTATTAAAGTGTACTGGGATTTTTCAATGATATACAATTAAATTCCTGAAACTTGAATGATATGTAGGTAATGTCCTGATCTTTCAATGATACCAAACCTTATTTGCTTGGTCATGTATTGAAATGTACTTCAATGAGAGGAAATATTTTTTCAGATGTTAGATGCTGATTATACATGTAAATAAAGCTTCAATTGAAAACCTCAAAACCATAATATTTTTTTACATTTTAAACAAGCTGAACTAAAGGTCCTGCTGATTTCATTAGCAACAGCACCCGCCAATTAAACGTCCTCTTGGAATTTCGAGGATTCTGCTAGAAGATTTGCTTTTGAAATTGTTGCTGCCAAGTTATCAAATTGTTAAAATACACATAAAACTGGACTGCTGATAATCTGCATGGTTCTGACCTTTTTCTGTCTGTGGGTTTTAACCTTTTTCTGTTTGTGCCATCCAATCACGTGGTCATGTATAAACAGGCAGTGTCCAGTATCACAAATATCCTTGTTGAGTTTTAGTCTTGCATAAATTTGTTCTGGTTTATATTGTATCAAAAGATTTAGTATGCTTTATGGAACTTATATGTTTGTTAGCAGCATGGTCTGGGCTTCAGGTTGTCCAGGAACTGAAATCATTCTCCATGGCAGGTATTATAATGTGAAGACTTAAGATGCTTCCTGGGTACCCGCTACAGCAGTATCCATGTGCATCTGACTAACTCTCCCTTGGAAATTCACCCCAATCGGTTGGGGTATTTCATTGTTTTTGTGTCGAGCCTGCGCATCAGCAATGTAGCTACCTGGTGGTACATTGCAGCAAAGATGACATTATTACCTGTAACTTAGATATATCATTATACAAAGACGCTTCAATGATTAATGCTTTAATTTAGATGCAGTTTTAACGCAATCACTTTGATGGGTTCTCCTGTTCGATCATTCAAAACTGTGCATTCTCATCCTCTGTATACAGTTGATAGATCAGTTGCAATGTGGATTCTCTTCCATTGTCACGTCTGGATTATAGCACTGGGTGAGAGACTGAGGTAATGCTTTTCTGCTTGTTCGGATGCGTTATTAGATTATGTATTCCTCTTTACCCCTATAATTTCATTGTTCCCATTGTCGTTGCAACCTGTGGAAGTCATAATTTGGAACCTACAGTTCAAATGTTCCCACAGTTGTTGCAACTTGTAGAAGTCGAAGTTTGCAAGTCAGTAAAAGTTAATCTTGAAAGTTCAGAATTCAGCTCAGTTTGGACTTGGAAGTAGTGTTATTTAAGGGTATTTTGCTTGTGCAGGCTGAGATGACATGCCTGAAAACCGGGTTTGATGGGGTTGCTTTAGCTTGTATAGTGTAAATAAGAGTTGACAGGGGAAGAAAATTACTAGCAGCTCCAACTGCAAGGAGTCTACTCCTGCACATTTGTCCATGGATGTTTGATTGGTCGCTGCTGCTGCTGCAGCCTGCAGATCACCAACGAATTAAAGGCTCTTATAAGTACATCAATGAAGATTACCAAAGTTTCTATGGCCGGGCAGAACTCTAGAACACGGAGTTGATGGAAATCTGTCAACCATCAGTGGCAATTACCACTTGGAGGAAAATACATCAGGTCCAAAAAAATTCTTTCCCATATCTCACTCTAATTCGAAGGAGTCCTACATGGTCTTCTGTATAAAGCTTCAAAAAAAGCTTCAAAAGGTGCTATGTGCAAACTTTCCTAGTAACTATTATTATAAGAGAACGTAGCATAATGTAGGTTATTTTGTCTCAAGAAGTAGAATAAGTCAATGCACAAGCTTGTAGCATATCCTCTATAATATCTGATTTACCCTCTGTCTGTTCATCAGTCTACAAATGGTATGTGGTGTTGAAATTTCTACAAGTACCCAGGCATGACCTGCCATAAACCACCATGAACAAGAGGTAAACTGAGACCCTCCATCTGAAACTATTTTCTGTGGTACCACATGTAAAAGTACTATTCAAGTCACATGTAGCTCTGCTAGCTTATCACCTAAGTGCATAGTCTTAAGTCTTAACTGGAATGAAATGGGCTACTTTAGTTAGATGGTCTACTATAATCTAAATAGAACCATATCTTGACCAAGTCTTGGGCAAACCAATGATAGAGTCCATACCAATCTTATCCCACTTTCACACTGGTACTTTCAAGGATTGTAAGAGCCTGACACATCGTTGATGCTCAGCTTGGACTCGATGGCATACACCACAAGGTACCACATATTCTGTGATTCCGTTGACGCCAAGATTTGATAAAGTCTAGATCCACTAAAGATGCCACACGGTCAACAGAAGTCAAAGAGGATCCGGTCAAGGAAAGTCAAGAAAGTCCGTCTATGGCGTATGCATGATCGGATAGGAAGAGCCGATGGAGATAGGAGCAGAAAGAAGATGAGGATTACTCGGGATCAGTTAAGATAGGATACTTGAACGATAAGTCTCCGAACTATAAATGTGTACCCCTAGTTAGCTTAGAGACACACAATTCTATCAAACAACTACCCGACGCATCGCCACTATTGGCTTCCAAGGTTATCTCGGCAGGATTTGGCACTCGGAGCTCGGCTGTATCGTTTCGATCTCCGGCGAAGAGGTGAGTCCCGACACCCTTGACGTCCGTATCGACTAGGTCAGTATCCTCACAGCTGCTTCAGTTTTGATCTCTAGAGGAGAACGTCGAAACAGTACGGTCGCCGGTTATTCTCGGTGTATTAGCTAGGTCTAAGGCTGCATCAGATTGATCTCTTATATTGATGTGATCTAGGTGTGGTAGTTTGAGGCTTCATCGGTTAAGTCCGACATCTCTTGCTATTGTATCTTTTTCATGTTGTATACTGTTCATCTAAATAAAGCATGCATGATATTTTGACATATTATTAAGATCATTGTGATTAGATACTGTCTTGGTTAGGTCCGATCCAGTTATTGTAATGATTTTCTTAATATAGACGTGTTATCTGGCACATTTTATTTATTTCCGTCGGAGTACAAGTCGGCGGGTTATCTTCAATTCAACGCTACATTTTATAAGCCATCAAAAAAGCACTCATCGGTCTATGCGGTAAACTGCCTATCTTATCGGCCGATGGCATGCTCGCCCGATTGCTTCATCTCTGGTCATCGGTCCTATGGCTGATAGACATGATATTACACGAATATCCCATCCTCATCGCGGTCATCGGTTCGATAGCCGATAGGCCATACTACTGATCGTCTTTTCTTCTTTAACCTTATCAGTTGAAGGGTCAAACTGATTGACATTTCTTGAACCTTTTTTCTGAGAACGTAGGACATGCACTGGAGTTAAGCAGATCTCTCAAGCCACGCGTGTGTCAAAGTGTGACCAAAAAATGCACCGACAGATTCTCTTCTCATACTAGGCCACCATAATCTCCTCTTGAGGTCCTAATTCCTAATACATCTTGAATTCTTGATGCTACTAGGTGAATGGAATAATGAGACTCATGGGCTTCTGACAATATAAGCTTCTTAAGATCAGGTTGATTAGGTACCACTAATTGATCATGTAGCCATACAACACCATTCTCCTCCTCGATGAAATCATGGGCTTTTCCTTTCTTCATATTGAGCTTGATTTCTTTTATATCTGCATCTTCTTCCTGCGCTTCTTTGATCTGATCAATGTGGGTCTAACTTCCAAATTAACCACACAACCTACTAGTACTATCTCCAAACATAACTTGTCAAACTCTTTATGAAGCGATAAGTCGACAACCAGTACGTTTTCCTTGACCTCAATGTTTTTGCAGTAGACTTTTGATTGCAAAATTTTTATTAAGCTATTTTAGTTGAATGAATGAAAAGTGAGTTTTGAAAAAACGACAAAACACAAAAGGCGGAAAAAATGGATGTCACAGGAGGTAGCTGGTGCTGATGTTAGAGATATGTCATTGCCTATGTAACGTACCGTGTTAACGAAGCTAACTTCAAAACCGCCTTATTAAGAGGATAGAATATCCTTTTTTGTATTTGCAGATTTTAAATACCTAAATCTAATAATCATAGTTGTTATGGTGATGCGGTGAAACGTGGTGACCTAGCATCTTCGTAACTTTACAACGCTTATGGTGTGGGGTGTGGCATCACTACATACACATCGGCATGGTGAACAATATAAAAAACAGCTTATAGTATTTAGAAAAATATATCAATATATAAGTAAATTGCAAATAACAATAGTAATATAGCATGATAAAAATAGCAATACAATATCCAATTATAATGTTATTATTTAGATACTTATAAGATAAAAAATATATAATTAAAATTTCAACAACACATTTAAAATTATGTCTAATATTATATTTAAAATTCATTTAATAATCTATTTATATAAATCTGTTTAAAGTCTTTATAGCATAGCCCATTTAAAGCTCATTAGGATTTTTATTTCTCAACCCTAACTTCTTTCCCACTCCATCTCTCTCATCTCCTCTTCCAGCCACTACCACACCCATTTCTCTTTCTCTCCTACATGCCTAGCTTTCTCGAATACTCTTCCAACTACCATCGTGCTCCCTCCTCTTCTCTCCTACCGTGTCTGGCTTTCTCGCACGTTCGTGTCGTGCCTGCTACATCGCGTCCGCTCGTGCTTGGCCACGACAAGCCTCACCGCTCCGCTTCTCATTGACCCCACCATTTCATGCTAGATCCCTGCCTCTCTGTGCTAGATCTCGCTTCTCTGCGCCACAGTATGGTGTTGTGTGGCGAATGGCAAAAAACCTCCATAGCGATATGGCAACGAGATATCATCGTCATAGCAACTATGCTAACAATTGAGGGCTAGTTACCCTAGATGCTAAGCAAGGGGAACTTCCCCATGCATGACAATCTCGAAGCTATGATATGTGTCATTGAGGGCTAGTTACCCCAGATGCTAACGCCCTTTACAATCAACATCATACAAAATCATATCTTTTTCCTCTTCTTCCTAATCCCACCCTAACCCTAACCGTCTATTTTGCCCGCCATATCACTCGTAGGTGCCATAGGATTCCATTTTGGCACCATGGGAACACCACGCGAATATGGTGGACACCAAAAACCCTTGCGGTATGGCGTCCCTGTGGTGACATGTGAAAAACGCCACACCGATATATCGATGATATGGCGACATTATGGTGATGCCTTAACTATGGTACTAAGTAGACTAGGTTGTTTGTATGTGCACATAGAATTAGTTGTCCCTACTCTGTCCTAGCATGGGAAGGGAGTGGTTCATATTGTATTTGTAAGGGAACACACGTATCATAGATGAGAAGATCATGTGCTTATAAGGAAATGCTTTTGAAAGTTGAAACTCATCCTTTGTGTTGTGCCATGAATTCTTAAGTTAATATTTATAGCTATATTTTTGAATGAAATCAGTAGGAGAGGCTCCTACTATGATTTGTATTAATAGGTAAAAAGGAGTACAAAGCAAACACCAAAAAATAAAAGAGTTACAAAAAGGAGTAAGGAAGGGTGGGAGGGGTTAGAGGAGAGTATAGTTGTTATGGTGTCATTGTATCATCGCTAAAGTGACGATATGTTGTTGTGACATTTTTCCCTTATTTGCCACTGCGACGCCACATATGTGACAAGCAGGGGTGGTGGTGGTAGCTAGATCCACGCCGAAGGTGGCAGTGGCGACTAGATTTGATGGGCAACGACCAACAAGGGGCTAGATCTGGTGGGCGATGGGCGGTGGGGGCCAGATCCGGTGGACAGCGAGCGACATGAACATAGATAAAAAGAAGGGAAGCTCTAGCCACACCTAGCCCGTGCCTAGGCTTTGCGGCACTCCGGTTAGTCTAGTGGGTGGTAGCGGAAGGTGGCAACAGAAGGCAACGTGGAGAGTGGCATCGATGATGGATGAATGCTAGAAGTGATGAAAAGAAAGAGAACATGGGAGAGAGAGAAGGAAGGAAAGAGTGGTCAGGAGTCACGGGTTGAAGAGGAAAGGAATAAGTCTATATAACCCCTCACATTGATGATTGATTACTTAATCCCTAACCTAATAAGCTAGGTATTTAACCCCCTAACCAACCCTAAGGTGGTTTTGTAAAGTTTTTTTAACTTGTTGACGTGCCACACTAAACAAGATTGTCATGTTGGTCACAACGCTTGCATCAAAAACTAACAGTCACACCCTTGGATTTCTCGTTCACTTCATCAGTGCCTTCTCGTTCAGTTTGGCGCCTTCTCCACATTAGACAATATTGTGTTGTATCCTATTTGTGTTATGTATAAATGCCTTAGAAATTCTATTGTGAGGCTTGAAATAACAAATCAGATAATAGTCATGGAAGTCTATATAACTCCATATGTATTATTGTCCAATGTGGCATGCCAATACGACAAAACTACTTTACAAAACTACCTTAGGAGGTTAAATAAATGATATTTAAAAGGTCAGGGGGTTAAACACTTGGTTTATTAGGCCAAGGGGTTAAGTAGTCAATCAGCAATATGTGAGGGTGTTATGAAGCCTTATTCCAAGAGGAAAAGAGTAGAGATAGTATGAAAAGCGTTTAGTGCTTCAAAGTCACGAGCTAGCCTGTTGAACATGGGAAAGAGAGGGCCTATAGGTTTGCTAGTTGCTGCTTGCTACAAATATAATATAGTACTACAAATTGTGAGAAATTTGAAACTTTAAGATAAAATGTATGATTTTATGCTATTTTATATTACTATTTTAATTTTTAATATCATAGTTTTTTGTCACGTTGATGTGTATATGGCCACGCTACGCCGCACGCCATAAGCGATGTAAAGTTGTGAAGGTGATAAGTCATTTTGCTTTCTCACGTCGCTGTAAGAACTATGGAGGATATTAATCCAATTAAGTAAAGATAAACGAAGGATAGTTGGAAACCTTTGAGCCTAGTTTGAGAGTTGAACTAGGAAAAGATAGGAGGAGGGCACATGGGAGAGGAAGGCACGGGAAGCACCAAGATCATGGTTGGATCCTAGATATTATATTCAGAATTGAAATTCAATTCTATGAGATGGGTTGTTTGGACCATTTTGAAATTAGAATTATGAAATCCTATCTTAAATTCAACCTAGAATTAATAGTTCAGTCCAATTCCTCTTCAATAAAAAAGAATTGTTCGGAATCCCTATCTATCCTCGCGTATTAGATGGACTTATATAGAGATGATGGTGTCTTTCTTGTAATAATGGAATTGATTCTATGGTTTGATCATCCAAACAAGTTTTAAAATTAGTTCTTATATTTTAATTCTATAGAATGTTGAAACAAAATATTAGATTTTAATTGAATTTGAGACAATTAAATGTTTTATTGTATATAAAATGCCTAGGATCCAAATGGGACCCAAGAGAAAAAGAGGCAAGAGAGGAAGAAAAAAGGAAAGAGGAAGAAAGGAAAAAGCGAGAAGGGAAAGAGAAAGAGAGGAAAGAGAAAAGGAAAGAAAAATAATTTTCTGAAAATTCGAATTTGGATTTTTTTAAGAAAAACAAGAAAGTTTACAAAGAATTGGATTTTGAATAAATTGAGGGATTTTCAAAGGATTTTAGATTTCGAAGAAATAGATCATGAATATTTTAAAGAACATTTGGTGATTCAAAAAAATTAGGAAATTTCGTATTCACAAAAAAATTGAAATTATGGTTTTGAATATGAAATCATGTATTTGAATTTAATTCAGGATTTCAACGGAAAAGAGGATTTCCAT
Organism: Zizania palustris; assembly: GCA_019279435.1. Taxonomy (NCBI): domain Eukaryota; kingdom Viridiplantae; phylum Streptophyta; class Magnoliopsida; order Poales; family Poaceae; genus Zizania; species Zizania palustris. The sequence continues at coordinate 28,962,359 of JAAALK010000080.1, forward strand.
AGAAAATTTTCATAGAATTTAAACTACGTGATGGAAAAGACAATTTCAACTTTATGGATGAAAGCATAATCAGTTCTTTGAGATTTACGATGAGAAAAGAGAGAGATGGTCGACGAAGAGGATTCAGACTCGATTGAAAAGAGAAAGAGATTTAATATATTTTCCAATCAAATTTATTCACTGAAATATTATTGTTTAATTATTCTAGTTAGAAAACCTTAATAGAAATAGAATTAAAACCCAAATTGATTTGAGATGGGAGAAATTTATTGAAAATTCCTTTAGCCAAATTTGATTTGGTCTTGAATTTTTTTAATTGAAATGATTTATCATTAATTTTATTCGTACAACAATCATGTTGAAATGTGTTTTATTAATTTATGTTAGACTTTCGGATGAAATGATATTGATTGCATCATAATTAATTCCTTTGCAACACAAATTCCGAAAGACTTTTCGGGCAATATTTATAGTAAGGAGAATTTTGAGAAAAGTACTCCGGCTGTGATTTATTTTTAAACAAAATTTTTAAGCCCATATTTTAGCTTTGTTGTATATAGCTTTACACTTAATCATTTTCTTGAAATTCATTTATTATTTCCTTTATTTTATTTTTAACGGGTGATGAAAATCAGGGCATTGCAAGTAAGCTCTTGTCGACCACATGTTTATGAACATCTCCTATACCGATCGACCAGATTGGTTCCGCATGGACTGCGTCGTACTCGCCTAGCTCTGTGGATCCATCTCCACCAAGCTTCTCAATATTGTGATGACTCCATCGGCGATAGCTTGCTTCGTTTGGCATGGTCTAGAACATCAATTTCTAGGCAATCGGGAACAACATGCTCTCAACCTCTCTACACAATTCCACTTCTTTGTACAAGGTGACCTGTAACACCCTGAATTTTCTAAATTAAATAAATCAGAGAAAATAAATTTTTTAAATGAATAAATTGAGTTTGGATAATAAAATGGTTGAATTAATTTGAAAACCTTAAGGAAGAATAAAATAAAGTAATCAAAATTTTACTTGGCTGAAGTCAATTAATTAGATTTGAACCTAAAGAGGCATCCAAGTAAAAATTTTGAGAAAATTTATTTTCCTAGGAAAAGAATTATTTTTTATTTTTGAATAAACTGAAAATGTCCAAATAAGTAAAAACATGAAGAAATAATTCAAATTTTGAGCTGAGAAAATTATGTTGGATTCATAAGACCAAAATACATTTCTGAGAGTTTTTACAAGATTTTAGAACCTTTGATGAAAGCTCGTATTTTATGAATGAATTTCTAGAATTATTTTAATTAGAAAATTAGATTTGAATCTTGATGGGCTGCCTCCCTCCATTCTCTTCTAGGTCGGCCCAACCCATATCGTCGCTCCCCACTAACACCGGGCCCCCACCTGTTAGCCTCCGCACCCCTTTCCCACGCCCCGGCCCCGCCTATCGGCGCAGAGCCCCGCGCCTGCGCCTCATCACCTCTCGCTGTCACTCAGGCTCACCTGTCAGTGCCGCCCGCTCAGTCCGCTCCCGCCCACGCTCGCTGGCAGCCGTCCCCACCCATCAGATGCTTCTTCCCTACGAGGACCGCACCCAAATCACTCCCCCCTCACCGGCTGGAGCCCTAGCCCCACCATTTTGCCACCGCCATGCTCAATCCCCCAAATTAAGCCCACCATTAACTTCCCCTAACTCCGGTGACCGTTTCCCCCTTGTTCCCATACCAGATTATGTCTCGATTCAAAGTACCCCGGACATTGAAGCCTCGCCGGAGTTATGATGCAATTCACCTTGTTCCCCCAATGGCGCCACCCTATGATCCCGCTAGAGACCTCTATTTAACCTCGGAGCCCCTCCGTGTCCAGCCCACCCTGTTTCACATCCAACCGTCGCTCACCGTCGCCGAAGCCTATCGTCTACCTCGCCGTTTACCCCATCGTGACCGCCATCACCCGCCCGTCCCCGGTCGCCGCACTGCTCGTGCTGCCGACCACCGGAGGACCGCCGTTGTAGTCGACTCGAGGAAGCTTCGCTGCCCCCTCTCGTCGTCGGCCTTGCTCCGCCACCGTCGACCCCCGATTTTGGTATATAAATGACCCCTGCGTTACTCTATTTCCATTTCTGCAATCGCCCGAGTCCCTAGGCCTTCACTGTCGCTGATGTGCTCACCGTCGCGTCTTGTTGTCGCCGGAGACGAAGCCCCCATGCCGGATTCCCCGCGCGCGTGCCGGATGCGATCACCACCGCCCGACTGTAGGTGAGTGGCTAGGATTAGATCGCGTAACCGAGCGCTCAGATTCCCTCTGACCGCCGTTGATCGGTATCGCGAGATCCTGACCATCGGTGTCCACTTAAATCCCCTCGCGGTCGTAGCCGTTGATTTGTACCGGTTAGATGTGATTTAATCGTGACCGTCTATTTTCACTTATCGCGCCTGCCTCGCCCACAACCGTCAGATGGCGATCGGACAACTCTGATTCACCCGGTCCACACGCCCAATTCTCGAGTTCACCACGAGCTCGGCTCACCATGGACTGGAGTCTGTTTGAAGATTTAAAATAAATTCATAAATTTTTTTAAACTTCAAAAATTCATATCTTCTTCAAATTAACTCCAAATTTGACCATTCAAATTTCATAAAGTTTATCTTTTTATTCTCTTCCCATTCATTGAATAAAATTTATTTGTTTATAGTAAACTTTTACATTGTTTTAATTGAAATTCAAATAAAAATTTAGAAATCATTTCAAACTTCAAATTCATAACTCCTTGGAATTAACTCTAAAATTTACCATTCAAATTTCAGAACATTTATCTATTTGTCTTCTACATTTTTACCAATTTAACTGATATGTGTGTACTCTTTATTAATCAAAATAAAACCAATAAAATTATTCTTAAACTTTAAAATTCCTATCTTCTCCATTTTTTCTCCAAAATTCACCATTTCAATTCTAGAAAATCCCTCCTTACATTCTCTACAACTTTAACCAACTTAATTAAAATGCTTGTACTATTTGTTTTATTGTTTCTCTTAATTGTTTATTATTCTCGTTTTGCGTACCTAGAAGATTATGACGTCGTCAAGGAGCCGGACTAATTTCCTGAGATTCCTCCATCTCCATTCACTGATCCAGGCAAGTCACCAATACAATTTTTGAGCATATTGAACCCAGTTTTATTTAAACTAGTGCTAAAATCCATAGGTTATAAATACATTAGTCAGATGGAAAGCCTTACATTATATTTATTTAGATCCCCGACCTTGATGTGCAAACCCAAGCCATGCTATTGAGCCTAAACTCCTTGTCACCTTTTATCTAGAATTATTAGATAGTGTCCAATGTATCGACACAACTACTATAGGCTAAAAAGAGAATGAGTCGTAGATACTTGGAATTCTGTTATATGATCCCCGTTATTCCTCTCATCTCTGGTATTCTGTTGGTCTCAGAGTTTTGGTTAAGTATGTTATCATGGTGGGTTCCAGGTGCAAGCGAGGGTATTGGTTAGTCGCACTCGGGGCACTATAAGGATCGGTCTGCGGGATCTGTTGCAAAGCACTTTCGTACTAACCACAAGTCTAATGGGTAAATCCTAACTGGAGGTATGGGACGTTCCAACTTGAGGCACCATTTGGAGATGGGTCAAGTAGCACCTGTGGGTGACTTGTACCGATGAGGCGCAAAAGGGGGTGCGACGTTGTCCACTGCGCTGGCGCGCCAGCGAAACCTAGAGTGGGTGGCATCGAATTGGAGCGTCTCATGCTAAAGGTTTTGGCACGAGTTTCTGTGACTTGGGTAATCTAAACACACTGCGGTGTGCAAGAATGAGTGCCTTATGGGTACAATAGTACACCTCTGATCAGAGTTTAAATCTTTTCGAAAAGCCGAGCCCACGGTCAAGGACGGGTTACGTGACATCTTGCAGTTAGTTTACATTTATGAGTATTGCATGATGAATTGACATGTAAGGACTGTTGAGCGAGGAGGGCTGACTGTAATCCTCGAGTTAGAAGATGTTGCATTGTTCATGTTTATTATTCTATGCAATCAAATTTGACTACATTAAATGCTACAACTTGAAAATGTACTTTTTTGCACTTCAAACCCTTATCATTGTCTTGTTATTACCCTACATTACTATTGCATTCTCGGTGGATTGTTGAGTACTTTTATACTCATACCCGTTGACTAAATCTTTTATACAATGAGTTCTACGAAGACAGAGGTCTGGAGTAGCCGTCCCGGTCAAGGATGCGAGTCCTGGAGCAAGATGTTCATCGCCAAGATTTTCCCCTTTTATTATTAATTCGGTGCAATAAAATAGCCTACGAGCTATACTTTGTTTGTCGTATGTACGAGGTCGTGTGATGAACATCTTGTATTTATTGTTTTTCTTTGGAAATTCAATAAAGTTCCGGTTTTATGTAAAATCGTGGCGTGACATGACCTCATTGTCACTAACTATTGTCATCGTCTAAAGTCCATGGCCAATAGTCTTGCTGATCTCGGGAGCCAATCATTGATTGCACTCTTGTTCTCACCATCCTCAAAGGTTTGAAAAAGAAGTTTGCTCATCTTCAGATCATTCTTCCACTTTAGAAATCGTTTTTGACATTTGTCGAAACTTGTTCTCAATTGTTACTGGAAGAAATCACCAAAGGTGGTCATACCACTAGTATCACTATTGCCTTTCTTGTTGTTGGGTGTGGCTCTCCTGTCATGAGTTTTTCAGGCTATAAATATTATCTAGTCATTCTAAATGATTTCTCTCATTGTGTTTGGACTTTTCCCTTATGGCTCAAATCTGACACATTCACTACACTGTCACATTGCTTCACTTATGTTCATGCACAAATTTCCATCACCATCCGCAAAATTCAATGTGACAATGGCCATGAGTTTGATAACTCGTCTACTCTTCATTTCTTTCTTTCTAAAGGAGTTGCTATGCATATATCATGTCCCCATTTTGTTGGGAAATAGGTAGGCTACGATAATAGTAAAATCAAAATTTTCTACCCTGTTTACCTAGGAACCATGTGAGTAATAGGATCATGGATCATTACCTCTATCCACGAGACGCGCTAGGGCAGTGGAAGTAGAGTTGGTGAAGCACATCCTTTCTTTATGTAGAGCCCACTCATGGGCCTTTAATCAGTATTAAAGCCCAATAGATCTAATTTGTTTGTCTGGTCCAGAAGTTCTAGTCAAGGCCCAAGACTTCCAAAAATAACCATCTATATGAATTTATTTATATCTAGAATTTCTAGTTCAATCAGAACTTCCAAAAATAACATTTTGTATTCAATTTATTTTGATCCGAAAATTCCGGTTCCACCTAGAACTTCCAGTTCATCCAGAAAATGTCTCTTAAGGTAGATCTGAAACTTCTGGTTCCTCTAGAAACAAAACTAGGGCTAGCCAACCCATAACTTTTGGTCAAACGGGAACATCCAGATGCTTCAGAACCCATAATTTTTGGTCTCAGGCCAGAACTTTCGATTCGCCGAAATTCTCTTGGGCATATTTCCATCACATACATCTTCCAAAAATGGGAAGGTCAAACGCATGCTTCATTCTCTTAATAACATCATGTGTTCTCTTCTATTTTAGGCTAGCCTTCCTATCTCCTTTTGCGTTGAGGCGCTTCACACTGCCACTTACCTCATCAATCATTAATACACTAAAGCTATCAACCATGCCACACGGTGTTTTTTCTCTAAAACATTACTACCTCCTATACTCACCTTCGTGTCTCCTATTGCGCATGTTATCATAACCTCTCCACCACCACCACCACACACAAGCTCTCCCCTCATTCCACATGGTGTGTCTTCCTTGGCTATCACCATAAACACAAAGGGTATCGGTGCTTTGACCCTGTTCCTAACCGGGTCATCATATTCCACAATGTGGTTTTTGATGAAGCCTCTTTTCCATTTGCCAATTTATCCTCTAGTGCAATAGGTGCTACTGATCTAGATTTTCTAGACAAATTTATAGGAGATGTATAGATAGGGAGCGTGCGTTAGGATAGCATGCCTATTTCCCAGGCTACAATAGTAATCAACTCTTATCCCATGTTGACACATGGTAAAGATGGAATCAGACAACCAAAACATAAAGAAAGTCTTCATGTTGCTACATTGGCACCTATTCCATGCAGTTATCGCATAGCTCTAGTGATCCATATTGGTGTGCTGCCAAGGAAGAAGAATTTGTATCTCTCAAGTCAAATAAAACATGGGATCTTGTTCCATGTCCACTAGGTGCTAATATTGTCACTATCAAATGGATTTTTTGTCATAAGTTCCACGTTGATGGTTCTCTTGACAGGTATAAAAGCTCGGTGGGTACTTCATGGCTTTATTCAATATCTTGGTATTGACTTCGATGAAACTTTCAGTCCTACAGTGAAACCTGATATAGTCTGCACTGTCCTTAGCTAAGTTGTGTCTCGAGATTGGCCCATTCACACGTCAAAAATGCTTTTCTTCATGACACTCTTGACGAGACTGTCTACTTTATTTAGCCATCTAGGTTTGCTGATCCTTCTCATCCTGATATGGTTTTCCATCTAAACAAGTCTCTTTACGGTCTCAAGCAAGCTCCTCGTGTCGGTACAACTCTTTTGCAACCTTTCTCCCATCGATTGGATTTCATGAGGCTGTCAGATACCTCCTTATTTATTTATTTATTTATCATCAAGGCGAGGATATCATCTATCTATTGCTCTATGTTGATGATAATGTTTTAACATCCTCCACTATTGCACTACTTACTTGGAATATCTCATCTCTTCAGTCCCAGTTCTCTATGAAGAACATGAGGCCTTAACACTATTTTTTTGGCATCAACGTCACTCGGCAGTATTCCAGTATATTCTTAAACCAATGACAATACTGCCTCGAGATTCTTGCATGCGCTGGTATGAGTGAATGCAAACCTTGCAGCATGCTAGTGGATGCCATAGACTACATAAGCTTGGATGGAGATCTTCAATATCTTACTTTCCCTAGGCCCGACATCACTTCAGTACAATAGGTGTGCCTTCACATACATGATCCTCGTGAACCTTATCTCACCACTCTCAAGCAAATTATTTGGTATGTTAGAGGAACATTGGATCATGGCTTGGTCATTAACTCTCATCTACTTAAGATCTGGTGGCCTACTCTAACGCATATTGGGCAGGTTGCCCTAATGCACGCCACTCTACATATGGATATGTAGTTTTCCTTGGTAACAACTTGATCTCTTGGTCTTCGACATGGTAGATCATAGTATCTCGCTCTAGCATAGAATCTAAGGAAAGGGTCATCGCTAATGCTATGGTCGTGACTTGTTGGTTGCGACAACTTCTATTTGAGCTCCATGCTCCTCCTATCCGTGCTAATTTGGTCTACTGTGATAATGTAAGTGATGCGTACCTCTCAACCAATATGGTTCAACACCAACGCACTAAGCATATTGAGATTGACCTTCACTTCATTCGAGAGAAGATTGCTCATGGAATGGTTCATGTTTTACAAGTTTCAACGACATCGCAGCATACCAACATCTTCACTAAGGGTCTTCTTACAACGGTGTCAATGAGTTTCATTCCGGTCTCAATGTCGGTCCTACTGACGCCGTAACTTCGGCGACGTGTTAGACAGCTCAACGTTATCTCTTTGCATGCATCAATATATATCTATTTATCTCCTTTGCATGCATATGTATCTTCAGTCGTGTATCTCCATGAATGTATTAGCGTGTCCTCTTATTGATCTGGTTGGTACCGACCGTATTTGTACATGCTTGAGTAATCAACACGAGCATTACATCGTGCCTCTCCGTACCTCACCTAACAACTAACACCTATCTTAGCAAACACTTATAGTTAGCCAAATGGGATGTGCCAAAACGAGTCGACCTAGGCCCATGTGTATATTCATAGCCTGAGCATAATTGCTTATGAGCATAGTGGAAAAAACAAGATCAGACCGATTGTTATACCGGAAAAAATAGGAACCAAGCAGTTAACCCGTTATGTTTTGTTAAAGGGTTAATTTTTTCTGTGCCATTACAATTTTTGCGGTTTGCCAATATGCCATCGATGTGTCACTGACACATGGGGGCCGCCACAGTCACTCACAGTGGCATATAGACAATTTATGAAAATTATAATGACATGTGAGTAATTTTCCCTTTGTTAAAAGATCGTTCAAGCAATCGAACTGGGAAAAATCGGTCCGGTAAAAACCAACCGGTTTTTTATTGAACCGGTGTTGTTTTAAAGAAATTCGGTGTTAGCATAAAAAATATTTTTGAGAGGATTAAATGTACATAATTTTTTATTTATCTTTGATAACCATTCTAGCTTATCATTTAGCATGTAATAATTAACAAAATAATTATTTATATAATAAGAAAATGATAATAACATTGTCAAAAAGAATGCACAACCTAGAAATATCTTAAATAAACTTTGTTTAAAATGTTTTAATATTATAATTATTATGTTGTTTGTAGACTATGATATTATAATCATAACACTTTCTTAAATCATAATATTATATTATAATTATAATATTATACTTAAATTGTATTTTAATATCTAATTATATATATTCAACTTCTGAAGCATGCTATACCATGCAAGGCTGGCATCATCCCTAGCTATCAACGAGAGTTTGGGGGGATATCCTGTGCAATCGTGCAATCATGCAATCGTGTGATCTGGTGCATCTAATAAAGATCCAACAGTTACATATGAAAAAAAATAAAAAGTACTAGATTTCATATGTAACCATTGGATCTTGATTGGATGCACCAGATCGCACGATTGCACGATTACACAGGATATTTCCCCAGAGTTGGGCTGCCATGAACATGAATAGGCTCAAGGAGGAAGGCTTGTTTTCTGCTAGGATGGCTCTGGCTTCATTGTCTATAAACATGGGCCGGGTCTCTTCGCTTTGCGACCCGGAGTCTTCTTCACCAGGGCCTCATCCATGGTTGTCGGGGCGAGGAAGCTTCGTGAACCACATCCTGTCCCTGACCGATGCAGGTGATGGGTTCAACTTAGAAGATGTTTGTAATCATTTGTGGTCTCTAGTTGAGTCGCGTTGGGTGTGGGTGCCTCGCGGCGCTTCGCTTTCTCTCCCCAACTTGGATTTAGGGTTTTCGGCGTTGGCGGAGGATATTAGGCAATTTGACTCTCCGGAGATTAAGTTGCAGAGATCGATCCTCAGGTTCGTTGATTCCTGATCCTTTGCTGCTGTGGTGAGTGGATCTGAGATGGATCACAAGTGGAACGAGGGCAAAGGGGGTGGTAAGCATCGAATGTTTGAAAGGGAAGCTAGTTAATCACTCCACAGTTAGTATCAGCATTGACTGGGATATGGAATCTTGTTGGCCATCCAGAATCTTCTAGCACAGCTCAAAGATCTGAGATATTGCATAAAGAAGACCCTGTGTGCTCCAGCAGAGAGCAAAAAGAACACCCACTAACATCTTGTTGTGCTGAAAACTCAATTGCTCTGGGCTCCCAAAACTTTTTGTCAACACCAAAATCAAATTTTGAAGATCTTAGTCTGATGAAGAAAACGTTAATGCTTACATCATGCAGCAGCATGGCTGGTGCCTCTTCCATATCATATGGAGACATGTGCATGTTGGAAGTGCCTATTATTTGCAAAATCAGAATATATACCCCATGCAAGCCAGAATGATGTACAAATATGTCGTTTCTAGCAGTATGGAATTTAAGGAGGATCAGTGCTTCGAAAGAGATGATAACCGTTCCAGTCAAACAAGAAACACGCCAACTAAGCTATGTACTAGATCAAGTGAAGAGGCTATTACACGGAGTTGTGAAAGTTCTCTACATGGTACTAGATCCAATCTAGAGATAATTCCAGAATATTGTAGTTCTTCAGCATGCTCATCTCAACAAATGGCGACTGATGAAGAGTCAAGGCTAATGAATAATGCCAGCAGACCAGATTTTGAGTAACACATGCACACTTGTTCGGTGTTGGCGCAATGGATTACGCTAACATGTTCTCTAAGATTAAGAACTAACAAACGAAGTGTTTGTGGAAGCGGACTATCTCAAGCCTCTCTATTGGATAATAGTTCGAAGTAGTTTGAAGTTGTGTATTGAATATCTGAATATTCGATGCCTATTACAGGATGGAAAGAAGGTATTTATAGGTAAAAACTCTAAGGAAAAGATCTTTTTACCCCTCAATTACAACCGACATAGCGGAAACTATGTCGGTACTCCGAATAGGGCTAAAATGGTAAAGTATGTTCGAATGAGGTAGATAAGGTAGACGTCTCATCCTTCTAGCTATTTTTCACTGTTGTGGTGAAGTCTTCGGAGGGTATCTTCGGATCGGAGTCTGAACGGACTCTTCGACTTTAACCCTTTGTCAGTTTGGAGACAAGTCTTGGACTCGGAACTTATGACTTGTCTTTGTCTCGTAATCTTGAAGATCCTGGGGATAAAGTATTTCCCCCCAACATTCGGATTGAGGACTTAATGCCCACATCTTGTCTGGTGGGTGATGTTGTAGTTGTTAATTCACCACATACAGATGAGACCTTGTTTGGGAACATAGTTTTTGGAAATTACAGTATTTTAAAAACTACACTATAATACATCCATGACAATACCACAGTTTATAATACCACACTTTTGGAAAAAGTGTTTTGTACCAAAGTTTTCAATACTGTAGATTGAGTACAATATTTCTAATACTGTAGTTTATTTTACAGAGATTTTAGATGGAGTTGCCAAACACTTTTCAGTATATAATACTGTAGTATTGCTCAATACTACAATATTGCTTCCAAAACTAAAAAAACTATGTTTTCAAACAGGACCTTAGCATGCTGATGGGTTCATGTCTTAGAAGCATTCCCCATAGGCAAGTTTTCACAAGAATTGTCTGTTCAACATCCATTTTATGGTGCTGTTACCCTAAACAAAATATATTGTTGTTTAAAATGATACTAAATTTGATAACTCCTTTCTTGCTTTTTTACATATACAGTTTTTTTTTGTTTCTTTGTGTTATATAACAAGGTCACATAGTGTCACGGGGAGGAGCAGCAGGTCTAGCAAGCCCCTACTGGACAGGGCAGATTAGATAAGTCATAACTGTTTGAACATATTAGATTAGTCAGGAAGTGGGACGGGCTCTCCAGCGTGTGAACAGTACCACAATACTGTAGCAGATTGATTGGTTAAAGAGTCTAATTATTTATTAAGATACTTGTTAGAATAAGTTGGTTAAAGAAAGTTGGTTAAATAGTTCAGTTATGATATTTCTGTTTAGATTTAGCAGATTAGATCAATTGCTTAACTTCTATAATAGTTAGATGAATATATGTCCTAACCCTAGCTGTCGCAGCGCCGTGCGCTAGCCGCCGACCGCCTCCTTCACGCCTTCCTCCTCCTTGCCGACGCGCAGCAGGGTTTCCTGGAGGTCATCCTCACGCTTAGTCAGGACATCGCCGAGGCACGGGCCGCACTCTGGAGGGGCGCCACCACCAAACTCACGTCCGTAGTCAGGTCTCAACGCAAGATCGATAAGGAGCTCTCCCACCTTGCCTCCACCGTCAACACCATCTCAGCCGGTGCAGCCACCAAGTACGTGCGTCGAGACAATATATTATATTCACACTCCTATACACGTTAAAGTCTCGTATTCCCTTTTACATCTTAAGCATTGAACATATATTCATCGTCTAAATCTAACTAGATCTTCAATCTCAACAGTAAATTGTAGATATTGCGTGGTATATCTTGTGAACCCATCGTGATAACTTCGGTCGGTTAAGCTTGGCCAACGGAAGTGGCCGACGATTTTCTTGTAAAAATGCTTTTCGAGATTATTCTACTGAGATATCTCTGCTCTTCATTCTGCTACCATATGAATGTTAAAAATAGGATATTTCCTATGTATAGTCTAGAATCCTTTGTATATGGTAGTTCCTTTGATTAAGGCATAGATTGTTGATTTGTATCCAACCAAGTATGGTTGTTGTAATCTCGTGTACACCACCGCAGGAGGGTGATTCTCCTTGCCTATATTAACACGGAACCGAGGGCCGGCAAGTGCATCCTCGTTAACATAATTTTTCATGGTATCAGAGCCTCATAGTCCAAGCGGACATCCATGGCGTTTGCATCTTCTTCTGCAGCGCAGGCAGCCGCCCTCGGCATCTTCCTCATTCCACCTGCAGAGAAACTCTCGCGCAACAACCATGTGCTTTGGAAAGCACAAATCCTAGCTGCCATCAAGGGGGCTCAACTCGATGGCTTCATCGAGCTGACGACGACGGCTCCAGATCGGTTCCTCCCGGCGAAGGCTGATGCGAAGGAAGGTGATCCTCTGGTGGTAAATCCAGAGTACTCGTCCTGGGTAGCAAAGGACCAGACGGTCCTGAGTTATCTCCTGTCCAATCTTGGACGGGACATCGCCGCACAAGTCTCCATGAAGGTGACAGCGGCATCTGCATGGGCGCACATCGAAGAGATGTTCGCCTCTCAAAGCCGTGCGCGTCTGATCTCCACACGCATGGCGCTGGCAACGACGACGAAGGCGACCTCCACCATGAACGAGTACTTCACGAAAATGAAGAGCTTGGCTGATGACATGGCATCGCCCGACAAAAGAATTGAAGATGATGAGCTCGTAGCCTACATCCTCACTGGGCTAAATGACCCTGAGTATGACTCGATCGTCACGGGCGTGAGTAATAGGACTCAGCCAATCTCTGTTGGGGAACTGTACACCCAACTGGCGAGTCATGAGCAGAGGGTGGAGATGAGAAGCGATGGAAGCTAGTCGTCCGCCAACATTGCTGCGAAGGGGAATCGCAGCAACTTCAAGCCAAATCAAGGAAGTAGTGGCCGCCCTAATGGTGGCCGTGGAGGCTTCAACCGTGGCCCCAAGGGCGGTCGTACCGGTGCTCGGACTCCCTTCCCCGAGTACCAGGACGGTGTCAAGTGCCAGATCTGTGGCATCAAGGGCCACCCTGCCTGGAAGTGCTACAATCGATTCGATGAGCGCTACAACGGCAGTCGTCCACAAAAATCTGCATCTACTGCATCAACCAACTACGGGGTGGACACCAACTGGTACATGGACTCTGGTGCTACCGACCACATCACTGGAGAGCTGAACAAGATGACCGTTCGTGATAAATATCACGGAGGTGAGCAGGTGCATGCGGCCAACGGCTCAGGTATGGAGATCTCACATGTTGGTCATAGTACTTTGCAGTCCCCTTCGCATAAAATTCATCTCAGAAATATTCTTCATGTTCCAAGTGCTAACAAAAGTCTAGTTTCTGTTAATCGTCTCACCCGAGACAACAATGTCTTTGTTGAGTTTCATCCTGAACATTTTCTTATAAAAGATCAGGGGACGAAGCAAACACTCCATAGAGGCAAGTGCGAGGTTGGCCTCTATCCCATCAAACTATCCTCCAGTAAGTCATCATCAAATAAGCAGGCCCTTGGTGTTGCAAAGGTGTCATCGTCATTGTGGCACCATAGGCTTGGTCACCCCTCTACTCCAGTCGTTCAGCATATTCTTAGTCATCACAGTCTCCCTGTTAGTCAAGATAAGAACAATAATCATGTTTGTGATTCGTGTCAACAGGGCAAAATGCATCAATTGCCCTATCCAAAGTCAACTAGTGTGTCCACTAGTCCTTTGGAGCTCGTGTTTTCAGATGTTTGGGGACCTGCTCCAACATCAATCGGTCGTTTTCAGTACTATGTGAGTTTCATCGATGATTATTCTAAATTTACTTGGATTTATTTGCTTCGACATAAATCAGATGTGTTTCAATGTTTCCGTGAGTTTCAAAATCTAGTAGAACGTCAATTTGACAATAAAATTCTTGCACTGCAAAGTGATTGGGGTGGAGAGTATCAATCTCTTAATTCTTTTTTCAAAAATGTGGGCATTACTCATTATGTCTCCTGTCCCCATGCTCATCAACAAAATGGTGCAGCCGAGCGTAAACATCGTCATATAGTTGAAATGGGAATCACTCTTCTAGCCCATGCATCTATGCCTTTGAAGTTCTGGGATGAAGCCTTCCTCACTTCTGTTTTTTTAATCAATCGATTACCATCAAAAGTAATTGATAATCAAACCCCCATTGAGAGGCTTTATGGGCGCGTACCAGATTATACTTTTCTTTGCACATTTGGATGTGCAGTATGGCCAAATCTTAGGCCATACAACTCACGGAAACTAGAGTTTCGTTCCAAACAATGTGTGTTCATTGGGTATAGCAACTCTCACAAAGGGTTCAAATGTCTGGACCCAAAAGAAGGTCGTGTTTATATCTCACGAGATGTTGTTTTCGATGAGAGTGTCTTCCCCTTTGCATCTCTTCATAAAAATGCCGGTGCACGTTTAAGGGCCGAGCTTCATCTTTTACCAGACATTCTTCGCAATCCTTCTATGCACTTTGGGGATGCAACTGTACATGATCAACAGATGGGTTCTCCTGGTAATACTAATGGAAGTTCTAGTACTGTTGATGTGCAGGTACCTCCTGAAAAAAATTTGAACTCCACCAATTCACCATATGCGTCAACCGGTGGGTCACCCGATCGTCATTTTCTGTGTCGGATCCCGGGAGACAGCACTGATTCCGTAGCTGATTCACCTGCACGGCGGCAGACGACATCAACCTTATCCTCCGCTCAGTATTCGTCTGATGTAGGGGCAGACAGCGGGACTGATCCAGGTGGATCTTCTGTACAAGCCTCTTCTCCCCAACACACAGCGCATCACGCTGATCCGATCGAGGGGGAGCAACGACATCAGCCAACAGCGTCAATACCTGTTCCGCAGCATGAAGCAGCTGTGACTGACCATGGATCATCCAATTCTACGGCGCCGGTTCATCCTGCTGCTACACGACCTGCTACACGATCACAACATGGCATCACTCGGCCAAAGCAGTATACTGATGGCACAGTAGGTGGTGTATGCATAGTATTTTATCTACTGATGAACCTAACAGTGTTGGTGAAGCTCTTAAGAGTCATCAGTGGGTGCAAGCTATGGAGAATGAACATCAAGCCTTGCTCAGAAACGGCACCTGACATCTTGTTCCTAGGCCCAAAGGGAAGAATGTGATTGGGTGCAAATGGGTGTATAAAGTAAAGAGAAAAGCAGATGGTTCAGTTGAACGTTACAAAGCTCGGCTAGTGGCAAAAGGCTACAAGCAAAGGTATGGAATTGATTATGAGGACACTTTTAGTCCAGTTGTAAAAGTTGCTACTATTCGACTAGTATTGTCAGTTGTTGTGTCAAAGGGTTGGATCTTAAGGCAGTTGGATGTTCAAAATGCCTTTCTCCACGGCATCCTAGAGGAGGAAGTTTACATGCAGCAACCTCCAGGATATGAAGACCATAGATACCCCAACTATGTTTGCAAGCTCGATAAAGCCATTTATGGTCTAAAACAAGCCCCAAGAGCCTGGTATGCTCGACTATGTGCTAAACTAGTATCTTTGGGATTCATACCATCCAAGTCAGATACTTCCTTATTCTATTTTATTCAGGGAAATCTGAGCATCTTTGTTCTGGTATATGTTGATGATATAATTGTTGCAAGCTCATCATCTGAAGCTATTGGTCCATTGCTCAAGAATTTGCAGAAGGACTTTGCCTTGAAGGATCTTGGGGAGTTGCACTTCTTCCTCGGCATTGAAGTAAAAAAAGTACAAAATGGTCTAGTACTAAATCAAGAGAGGTATGCTAGAGATATCTTGGCTAGATTAGGGATGAACAAATGCAAAGCAATTGATACCCCTCTCTCTAGTAGTGAAAAATTGATTTTGGAGGATGGCAATCCTCTCGGATCTGAAGATTGTACAAGGTACAGAAGTATGGTAGGAGCACTGCAGTACCTAACATTGACTCGACCTGATATATCTTTTGCAGTGAATAAAGTTTGTCAGTTTCTTCATTCACCCACTACAGCCCATTGGAGTGCAGTTAAAAGAATTCTCAGATATGTTCAAGGAACATTGAATATGGGGTTAAGATTTGGTAAGTCCAAATCCATGATAGTAAGTGCTTTCTCTGATGCTGATTGGGCAGGGTGTGTTGATGATAGAAGATCAACTGGAGGATTTGCAGTATTCCTAGGGAGTAATTTAATCTCTTGGAGTTCCAGGAAACAGGCAACTGTGTCAAGGTCTAGTACTGAGGCTGAATACAAGTCATTGGCCAATGCAACAGCAGAGATGATTTGGATCCAAAAGTTGTTGAATGAGTTGAGGATTCCACATGCTCCTACGACTTTGCTATGGTGTGACAACTTAGGTGCAACTTATCTCTCAGCTAATCCAGTTTTTCATGCAAGAACTAAACATATAGAGATTGATTATCACTTTGTGAGAGAAAGAGTAGCATCAAAATTGTTGGACATCAAATTTGTAAGTTCAAGTGACCAAGTGGCGGATGGTTTTACTAAAGCTCTACCACGTGTGAAATTGTTGGACTTTAGGAACAATCTCAACCTTGTTTGTGGCTGAGATTGAGGGGGAGTGTTAAAAATAGGATATTTCCTATGTATAGTCTAGAATCCTTTGTATATGGTAGTTCCTTTGATTAAGGCATAGATTGTTGATTTGTATCCAACCAAGTATGGTTGCTGTAATCTTTGTAATCTCGTGTACACCACCGCAGGAGGGTGATTCTCCTTGCCTATATTAACACGAAACCGAGGGCCGGCAAGTGCATCCTCGTTAACATAATTTTTCAATGAAATTCATTCATTTTACCTACGTATCCTCCATAACTCAAATTTTGTCCTTCTACGTTTATGAACCCCAGTATAAATGTCACATTTTTTTCACACTTGACAAATAGGAAGGTTACTTGCTTCAATTAAAAAGGAATATCAGTGTACAGCTCCTGCTCTATAACTATGCACGTACTTTGCCTACTAATTAATGCCACCCAATTAGCATGACTAAAAATTATTGTTCACATCCTTACATTCTTCTCTATAAAGAAGATCAAGAATCCTAACTACAAGGGTAAACACAAGATCCCATTGATTATTAATCCAGGTATGCTAATAAATGTGGTAATTGAAATCATACGATTCTAACTTGCTTATCCACAAAATTGTTGTTATTAACGTTTACAATATAGGTGCTAACAAAAATAATAATTATTTTAGTTATGAACTTTATTTTTTAATTTTTTATGAAATATTTTTGTATTATATTTTGTCAAAACAACAGCTACTTGTAAAAATAAAATTAGGGGGTGTTTGGATGGGGCTAGCCTCAGTCACATCCAATGTTTAAATACTATTTTGGAGTATTAAATGTAAACTATTTACAAAACCTATTCATAATCGGAGGATTATTCACGAGACGAATCTAATAAGTCTAATTACACCATGATTTGACAATGTGATGCTACAGTAAATATTTGTTAATTATGGATTAATTAGGCTTAAAAAATTCGTCTCACAATTTAGTCTCCAATTCTGCAATTATTTTTATAATTAGTTCACGTTTAGTCCTTCAAATTAATGTCGAAACATCCGATGTGACACGGGCTAAGATTTAGCCCCTGAATTCAAACACCCCCTTAGGCTTGGCGCCTCAATTAGGGCTTGTTTGGTAGGTAGGGAAGAAAAACCATGGGGTTAATAATCCCAATGAGGATTTTTTATGTGTATATGACACCCCGTATTAACCGGGTTATAAATCTCGGTCACTGTTTGGAAGATACAGGGATATAAAATCCCGACCATTCAAAAAACCTTCAAAAGTATAGAATAAAAAAATGTTTGCATGTCTTAGTAATGAGACATTGTCAGCAACCCTTTGCCAACCCAAAAAGTATCAGATCTATATTTTTACAACAAGAAAAGGAAAATGACAGCATTAAAAAACAAATTTTTATGTGAAGTCTGACATATGTTGTCAACTATTTGGATCATCATGCTAACATGATGGTTTGACTCTCTCCTAGCTCAATCACAACACTGGTATGATAAAGAGTTCTAGAAGGAACACATCTAATTACAGTGAAGATATGATGTTTAGATTGCAAGCAAACAAAACCATAATAAATTGGTAACCAGTATAACAAAACCAAGGAATGTGCCTACAAGAGAAATTGTTGGCACATAGAAGCCAAGACAGTGTTGTTTCATGCCTACAAGCTGGGGCACAGAACCAATAAATCAATCATTGAACAATTGCAATATCCTATTCAATAGTCCAATATGCTGGGATTGCTTGGCCTTTCCCAAATCATAGGAAATCCAGCATGTAGACAAGCATGAACTCAAAACAATCCTAAAAAACAGATATGTGAGCTGGACAGCTATGGAAATAGCATTCAGATTAAGGGCCTGTTTGGATCCAAGGGGCTAAAGCAAAATGACTAAAAAAAGGGCTAAAATTTTAGTCAACTCCTGTTTGGATTCAAGAGCTAAAAAGGGCTAAAGCATTTATTGCTGTGTATAATGACTGAAATATCCCTCATTTATTACTCTTGCTTTTCATGCATGCATGCATGGTGGAGGTATGGGTGGAAAAGAGGCATTTTAGCCCCTCTTTAGCTCCTCCTTGAGGGCTAATAGGCTAAAAATTTTTAGCCCCTTTTTAGTCTTGGTGTTTGGATTTTAGTCCCTAAAGTAGCTAAATTTTAGCCCCTTTTACTTTATCCCTTGGATTCAAACACCCCCTAAATGCTCCGGCTATCATAACCATGGCCATAGACCTAATCGAGCGAGAACGATAAAACACCAACTTCCATGGGGGCTAATATTACTGCTTCTAGCAATTGATACATGAATTATCGATCCACCTCATCATAGCTCACCTAATAACCTTGTTCCGTTAGATCAACCATACACCAGATCATAGAAGTGGGGGAGGAAGGACGACACAACATAGCGGGAGTGCACCTTCTGCTTGTCAACGAGACTCTTGTTGTCGAGACGGTTGAGGACGAAGTCAGCCACTGGGAATCCCCAGCCACTGAGCCACCTCCATGAGATGATGCTAACATCAGAGGCGGGCAACAGCTCGTAGATCTCCTCAAGTCAAGCTTGTAGATGGGGGCTGGCCACCTTGTCGTCGTCTGCTAATACGACTCGACCGACTGTCTTCTCTAATCCATTGCCCCCATTGTCTTCCCCTCCTCCTCCCTCCGATTGGGGATGGTGAAACCTTGTGGCCCAACAACCAGAGGCTCCCATGGCAGCACCACCGGATCTGGCAGGAGAGCCTTGTTGAAGAGGCCCCTCCATCGGTTGGAAAAGGTGACCATGCGGATCTGGCCAACGGTGGGTGGATCTAGCCAGCGATGGGCATAGCGGCAAGCAACAACGTCCAATAGAGGGAGAGGAAGCTGACGCGCAGCGCAAGCAGCGAACAAAATCCACACTCTGATAGGAGTTTTTTTTTTCTAAACCCATGGATTGACCGAGATAGAGCACAAGAGGCCCGTAAAAATTTCGACCCATCCAACATCCAAATGACCACCGTGGCCCAACAAGGAATCAAAGCCCCAAGCTAAAATATCCCCATGGATTGGATGGAAATCCGGAGGGTTTTGGGTTTCCCAAACAAGCCCTTAGGGATCAACTTCCATCCGAGGATCTCATTTCCCATCTGCTACCGGATGAACAGCTCGCCGTTGGGTCTTTGGAGAAGTAAGAGCATTCTTTTTTCTTTTGGAATAGGAAAAAAAGGCGAAGCGGCCACTAATGATGGCGTCCTCACGGTAGCAGGCAGCAAACCAGCCATCCCGCCAGCAGCAGCGGCGAAGCAGCCTCACCAGTCACCCCCTCATCGAGGAGAGAGAGGTAGTGTCTGTGTGTGTGAGAGAGAGGGAGAGGAGCTGTCTACGCCGCCGCCGCCGCAGCAGCAGAGCAGTGCGGCCGTCGTCTGCCCCCGCCTCACATGGCCACAATGCCGGGTGGGCCCCAAGTTGCCGGCGGCGACACCGTGGACGCGATGCAGGTCGACCTGCCGCGTGCATCCACCGACGAGAAGGTGAGCATAGCCCTCCTCCGCCGCCGATGCCCGGGGTGGCAACCGGCTAGGGTTTCTCCGCTTTGCCCTCCTCCGTATCTGGATCTGTTAGCTGCTGTGGGTTAGTTAGTTGGTGGTAGCTGGGGCGCGAGATGGATCTGCCTACTCCCGTATGCGGAGATCGAGGGTCTGCTCGGTTTTTCCATCCCTTGGATTACTCCATTTCTGTCATTTTTCGGACTAATCCTGGGTGATTAGCGTTGGCATTAGACCGTTTGTGATACGCCAGCTTTTCTTTGCGGAGAGGAAAACGTGCTGACCGCTTTGCGTGGGTGCCATAGGAGCGTGCTTCTCTCCGGTGGTTGAAACGGTTGCTGACTTTTGTGTTTTCCAAGCATCTTTAGTTAGCATCGATTGTCATGTTTGGATGGGAGGATTCATGAGAAATGTCAGTTCACTTAGGCCTTACGGTGTTGGATTGTTAAGACCACTGTGTTTCAAACTTTCGTTGTCCCATTCACCTGTCAGGACGGTGTTGCTTGATAGTTGCATGTGGTTTTTGTTTGGGTAGTCGTTTAGTTGTGGAGATTCGAAATGCTCATTAATATTTATGTCATTTCATGTGGTATACTTGATTTCGTTGGCAATGTGATTCTGACATGGTGTGTCCATATAGGTTTGGTCATTTGGTTTTGCAACTAGTGCATCCACCCTAGTATTTAGGTAATGTTTCGAATCAGATAAAGCTTCCTATTGCTAATGCCAAAATAGCTCATCTGTTAGTTCTGGGTTCTATGAATTATGGATATCATGAGCATGACTGTTTGTGTCGAGTTTGTTCTCTTACTTTTGCTTATGTCTTGCCTGTTCTTATGGTTGGTTTGCATTGCATAGCAGCATGGTCCTACTATAATAAGAGGAAGTGATCCAGCCACTGGTCACATAATTTCAACCACTATTGGGGGGGAAGAATGATGAGCCCAAGCGGGTATGTTATTATTTTTGAAGAATGCCACATGGTGTTGCTGATAGCATGGAGATATTAATTGCATTCTAGCTTCTAACTTTGTGCCCTTTAGACCATTAGCTATATGGCTGAACGAGTTGTTGGAACTGGATCCTTTGGTGTTGTCTTCCAGGTCAGAGATATCTTCCTCATGTTGTCTTCTGATTCTGACTTACACAACTTTGCCACATTAATGTTGTGCTTGTTCATGCAGGCAAAATGCCTAGAGACTGGTGAAACTGTTGCCATTAAGAAGGTCCTACAGGACAAGCGATATAAGAACAGGGAGTTGCAGATAATGCGGTCAATGGATCATTGCAATGTCATTTCCCTGAAGCATTGTTTCTTCTCTACCACAAGCAGAGATGAACTTTTCCTCAACTTAGTGATGGAGTTTGTTCCTGAGTCACTTTATCGTGTCCTGAAACACTACAAAGATATGAAGCAGAGAATGCCACTTATATATGTCAAACTTTACATGTACCAGGTGGGCGATGTTGGTGGTATTTGTTATCTTGATGCTTAACATAAAATAATAATGTTAATTACTTGATATGTTAACAGTGTTTTGTATCTCATGCAGATATTTCAGGGGTTGGCCTACATTCACATTGTTCCTGGAGTCTGTCACCGAGATATAAAGCCACAAAATATCTTGGTATGCCCTTTTATCGCCTTACCATGCATCTCAAACATTCACCGAGCTTTCACTGAAAATTCGTGGTTTTTATTTGTGTTGATTTGATTGGCTTGATAGGTTGATCCTCTTACCCACCAAGTGAAGGTCTGTGATTTTGGGAGTGCTAAAATGCTGGTACGCTGATGCTTTAATGATTAAATCGATAATTTTATTCTCTTTCCTATCTAGAAATGGAATTTTATTTGTTATTTCAAGCAGAACTGGAGTTAGTTACAAGCTATAGGCAATATAGCATTTTAATTTATTTGGCATGACATTACATATGTATGCATGTTGGTTATTCTGCTAGCTATGTCATTTATGTTTTTTACTTAAAGGAGCTTAACAATATGTTGCTTCTAGTTTGTTAATGCTTTAATGTTAGTTAAACTGTACAGTAATTGGTGACATATCCTTGTCAGACTAAACCATACATTAATTTTCTGGGTTGAAATTGAATTTTTCATTTGGAAGAACCTTAACATTCTGATTTTAGTATTTTACTCATATGAGCATTCCAAAATCTATTTTAACTTACTCCACACAGGAAAAAATAAATTACTTAATCATATATAAATAATTATATGTTCTAAAAATAGAAAGTAAAACACATATTAGTAAAGATGGTGGTAGTAGTGTCTTTAAAATTCAATGCTATTTATATATTTTCATGTCAACTTCCAATTAATAAAATCATTATCATCTGGTTTTGGTCTGTTGAAATTTTCTCCTTAGACCTGTAGCCCTGTAGACACACTATTCCTAAAAGATCTAGTGGTTGAAACTTGTCGAATGGTACTGTTGGTAGTGTTCAGATTGGTCATGCCCTTTTGGTGTCCATACACGTATTTGTAAATTAATCGCATGAAATACTTTAGTGTTCTCAAAATGGAAGTTGACTAGTTGATTGAACAATCCTCTAGAGAAAATGCTTCTATACAGTCTAGGAAGATTAGGTGCATGCGAGTAATATGGATAGGATACACTCAAGGAAGTGACTTTTTAGCAGTATGTAATAAGATATGAAAAGAAAATGAGCTTATGTGATGTTTACTATTTAAATGTTCATGAATAGTAATTATCGTTAGCTTTCTATCCTTCAAATTACTAATTTGATTACATTCCACATATTTCATTTGAATAATTGCACAAGTTCTTTCTTATCCACTTGTACCTATTTAATGCTGTATTTAAATGATAAACTATCAGATTAAAGGTGAAGCAAATATATCATATATATGCTCACGTTACTACCGTGCTCCTGAGCTCATATTTGGTGCAACTGAATATACGACATCAATTGATATATGGTCTGCTGGATGTGTTCTTGCTGAGCTGCTTCTTGGTCAAGTAAATGCTCCTCTTTGTGTTTTTATGATATCTCTTACCTGTTCAGTTATTGCAGTAACATCCCGACAGTGAACTTCTACTAAATGTATCCTTCTCTTTTACAATTTATTAGCCTCTGTTTCCTGGAGAAAGTGCTGTGGACCAGCTTGTTGAGATAATCAAGGTACTTAATTTCATATAAGTTTGTTATAAATTTACTATGTTATTTTCAAAGGAACTGAACAGTGTTAGAAAAATCGGTGATCGGTAGCTGATCGGCCAACCACTGAGTAAGGATTAATCGGTTAATCGGGGATTAACTGAATTAATCGGTCGATCAATTAATCGGTTAAATGAATAAATGTTGAATATTAAATTTATAGTTAACATATTATTCTAGTCAAACCATATCTATATAACCCCTCAAACCCTAGAGTATATAATGCCCTCAATCCCTTCTCCACTCCTCTCCTCCAAGCCTCCCGCCGCCAGCCTTTCACCTCCTCCCCAACCACCCGTTCAGCTGCTATCTACTTCTCTTCCTCTCTTCAGTTCTGTGACTTCTCTCCCTCACGTAGCTCCTCTCCTCCAAGCACCTCCCTCCGGCCAACCTTCACACCGCTGCCCTCCATGTCGCAAGAGTCAATCCTCCAGCAAACAGGAGGGGAGCCGGCGGCGCGCGGCGGGAGGGGAGCCGGCGACGCGCGGCGGGCGGGAGGGGAGCCGGCGACGCGCGCTCGGCGTCCAGACTCCAGCCGGGGACCGCGGGAGGGGAGCCGGGCGACGACGGCGGGGCGGCGGACGGCGTCAGATCTGGCGTCGCGAAGAAGGGGAAGCTGGCTCTGGCTTCAGATCTGGCGTCGCGAAGAGGAAAGAGGGGGGAAAACCCATTTTTTTCAGCCCCCCCAGGCCGGACCGATTAATCGGTTGGCACCGATTAATCGGTTTGACCGACCGATTAATCGGGTTGACCACCGATTAATCGGTTGACCGATTAATGGCCGATTTCAGTGAAAATTAAATGGTACATGGCCGATCACCGATTAATCGGCCGATTAATCGGCTGATCGGCCGATTTTTTCAACACTGGAACTGAACAATGATGATTTCTTGCAGGTTTTAGGTACTCCAACGCGAGAGGAAATCCGGTGTATGAATCCCAATTACACAGAGTTCAAGTTTCCTCAGATAAAAGCATGCCCATGGCATAAGGTATGTGCACCACTTCCCTATCCCAGTTATACTCAATGATCAATTGAGAAAATATCTTTGGTTGTGCATAAAGATTTTGGATATGCTACCTCTACAAGATTTCACACAATTTGAGTGGAATCCCTCCTAGTACTTTCATCTAAAGTAATGTACACTTCTCGATACTGAAGGCTATTTAGCAATAAAATA
This sequence comes from Zizania palustris, assembly GCA_019279435.1. Classification (NCBI taxonomy): domain Eukaryota; kingdom Viridiplantae; phylum Streptophyta; class Magnoliopsida; order Poales; family Poaceae; genus Zizania; species Zizania palustris. Next base: position 28,986,828 of record JAAALK010000080.1, read on the forward strand.
CAAATGAAGACTTGATTTCATTGTTTGCACTGTGTGACATATAACTTGTCTCATTCTCATTGTTCAAGAAGGTGCTAGGCGCTAGTCGGGTGGTGCCCTAGCGCCTATAGGAGCCTAGGTCTGCAGACTAGGCAACAAAAATTTGGAGCACATGTTTCACAAAAATAGCATTCAAAACACATGTTTTTGCAAAGTTTCATGCCAACATAAAGAATAGTGCCATGTGAGAACTCTTGACGTGCACCATCCCCTCGAAGGTGGCACAACACAGTCAGAGGTCAGTGGCTGTGGAGCTCAGCTCGGCAGCAGCGACCTCAGTGAGCACCGCGAGGAGGTGCTGAGGCTGTGGGCACTGTAGCCTGGTGGTGGCTTGAAGCAGTAAGTGGCAGCATGGCTTGACCTCGGTGCCCACCCAGCAGCCTCAGCACCTAGCTGCCTAGGCGCTCTATCTGCCAAGCTCACTGGCTCATCGCCAAGGGCCAAGTCGTGGTGCCCAATCAGCGCCTAGCGCCTAGACCAGATTTTTAGAACACTGCTCATTCGTTTGGAGTTACTTATGAAATATGTTTTTTGTGTTGGTGTTGCTGTCAGATCTTTCACAAGCGAATGCCTCCAGAAGCAATAGATCTTGTGTCCCGTCTCCTTCAGTATTCACCAAATCTGCGATCTACTGCAGTAAGATTCTCATGATTACTGCCTGATTGAATATATGTTGTACATTAAAGTTGCTTCACATATGTGAAATGATACTCATAGTTCTGTTCACTAAAAATGGAGTGTTGCTTTGTCTATAAAATTAACAAATAAATGTCTGTCAACTCAAAAGCTTCTACTATGATGCAAGTAGGGCTGTCAAATGTTCTTTGTACACTCTTCTTTTGTTTCAAATTAAGTCACCCATCTGTTGTGTTTTTGTTGACACTCTGGTTCTGGTATATATGTTTCGAAGTTGATTGTGATGTTAAGAGTTAAAATGTTAGATGTATGACGAAAATATTTGACATGTCCTGGAGGCCTCTTCATTGCTATTTGCACTATTATTACAGCTGGATGCATGTGCTCATTCATTTTTTGATGAGCTGCGAGAACCACATGCAAGACTACCAAATGGTCGTCCATTTCCTCCACTGTTCAACTTTAAACAACAAGTAAGTGCTTTGAAACAATTTTATTCTGTTCCATACTTCGGTAGTATCTGACTATCATTATACCTAGTGTCAGGCTAGGGTTTTGGGCCTGCAGTTAGAGTCAGTTTTCCCTAGAAATAAGGAGACCCCTGCCCTATATAAAGAGGTCCATAGTTTGTAATTAGGAAGTCAAGAATTAGTCAAGAAAGATTAGATAAAAAAAAGCCAGGTTGGAGCCCTACGCCACCTCCTGTCGACCTGCCCCTGTACGAGCACGCCAATGATTCTGCCTTACCTGTTGCTGATTCGCCCAAGCCGCTGCCGCAATTTCCATATTGCTTGGGTTCGTCCCCGTCCATGGCATCACCATGTTTTGCACCAGATGACGGCGTCAAGGCGCTGGACAGTCCGTCAAATAAGGTACAGGCGTTGCAAGCCTCTAATTTTGATAAAGTCTAGGAGGATTGCGTGCTGAACTAGACGGGGCAAGGTCGAGCAGATCAAGGTGTGTTGCCCACATCATGGGTCTCCCACGTTGAGTACGTGCGGTGATACCACACTATCCAGCTCATGCTTATTAAGGCGTCGCTAAAGCGTCGCTGAAGCGCTAGAGCGGTGCGGAGGGGCAAGGCGTCCCGACGCCTTACTCCCAGAGTTGCAAACCCAGTGGCCCACGCGTCAGAGACATATTTACCGCTAGGTTTTTATGCCCCTGTCCAGAACCGGTCGAGAGAGAGACCAAGCGGCGGCGCGGTGTGGAGACGTGGTGGAGCGCAGATCCGGCGAGGCACGACGCAGATCCGGCGAGGCGCGGCGCAGCCCCGGCGAGGCGCGGTGCAGACCCAGCGAGTGCGCGTCCCCGGAGAGAGAAGAGGGAAGTCGTGGCGGCTAGAGTGAGGGGAGGATAGGGTGGCGGCTGGAGTGAGGGGAGAGGGAACTGTGCTGAGAGTGTGCATAGTGTGGGAGATAGTTTAGGGTTTGTAACTAGGCCTTGGGCCTGGTTTGTAACTGGGTCTTGGGCCTGGTTTGTAACTGGGTCTTGGGCCTGGTTTGTAACTGGGCTGAGTTTGACTAAAATTATATGAATAATCTGAATTGAGCTTTAAATATATTATTATACATACTTTTATATTTATTATTGTAATTTTAACTATATATATATAGTTTTTAGTTTTGTAAGTTAAATAAAGTGATAACATTGCAATTTGTTATTATATCATTATTTTATGATGCTATATTGCTATTACATTTAAAATTTACTAGTTATCTATTAATATTTAGTCATAAATACTATTTTTTATATGGGCATAAGGCGTCGCCTCGCCTTACGCCTTACCGCTTAAGCGGTAAGGCGGTAGTCCACCGCCTCGCCTCGCCTTACCGCCTTAATAACTATGATCCAGCTCGAGGATGAGTTGCTTTTCAACGGTAGGGGAGATGTCAGGTGTGGGTGGGTGGGCTAGGCCACAGTTTGGAGTTGTCTTGTCTCTACAAGGGATGTGATGGGGTCCACCTCAAGGTGAGATGTAAAAGGTTTGAGTTATATTCGTGTTAGGTGTTGAGTTAGGTTTAATGCCGTCTGACAACTCAAGGGTGAGCTACTCAAAAGAGGGGTATAGATGTCATGGGTTAGGGTTTTGGGACTGTATTTAGAGTCAGGTTGTCTTAGAAATAAGGGGGTCTCTACCCTATATAAAGAGGTCCATAGTTTGTAATTAGGAAGTCAAGAATCAGTCAAGAAAGTTTAGATCATCTTCAATGGGGTCTGCTCTTTTTTTGGGAGAGTATGTCAATATGATCTTAATGAGGTCTTCCGTTTCGTCAACCCCCACCTTATCAATTATCATGCACGTGACAACTTGGTTGTTGCATTTTACTTGACATCCTAAATCACAAGTCAAACTTTCTAAAGTTTGATGACTTATATCTATATTTGTTTCTTATGAAAACTATATCATTTGACTTGTCTTCAAAAATGCTTTTATAATATTGTGAATTTATTATGGGATGGTACTTACCTATTTCTCTTTTTTATTACATCTTGATGCAAAAATATGGTCAATTGCATTTTGAAGACACTGAAAAGTAAAAAATGTCAATTAAAAAAGAACAGAGGTAGTATTAATAGTGTTGGAAAAAACTGCTACTCAGCTAGCAGTTTTTTTTATGTTTTGGGCATTCACACGTGGGCCCCAGATTTTCCTATCACAACATTTTCTCGTATAGTATATTAATATGGGAAGATTATCAGGTAGCAGTAATTCTTATAGTAAAAGTTAATGAACAGAAAACAATTTAATGACCTGTTTTGCAGCTAGCAAATGCACACCCAGAGCTCGTGAGCAGGCTGTTACCAGAACATGCTCGACGGCATTCAGAATTTTAATTCTATATTTCGCACTGAACCACATGATGACATCTTCTTGCAAAGGGCAAACCACTTTTCTCACCTTTTAGTTTTAGGACCTGATCATCTTCTTGTAAAGCTGAACACCGGCTCCCCCCTAACAAGGTAGTGTGTGGTACGCCGCACAATCTAATGTTGAAACTTGAGGAGGCCATTGTGTCCGGTGCTCTGCCAAGAGCAGCCGGAATAGCTGGAGGGATGGTGGTGTATTGTTAAGCTATGGAGCGTGACTTTGTTCATTTTCACAACTGATGTAATCATGTAAGTGTTACTGATACAAATGGATGTCACTATGATGGTTGATTCGCATGCCATTACAGCCAATTGGCTGTTTATTATTGCGTTCTATTAGTATCATGTGGCTGATGAGGATGTTAGAGCAGCACGAAGTGTGTTGGAGTTTGATTTTTTCCGCTGTGCGCTGCTGCCTGTTGGGTTGGACCTATGGCGTTTGCGGTGAAAATGAGACACTGGCTGTGGTGTTCTCAAGGACCGACAAGTGCAGTAAAAAAACTAAAAACTCCAGGACAGTGTAGGATTGGGCAAGGCTCCAGACAAGACATGCCCGATAGGGCTGTGAATGGGTCAAGTATTTGACCTATATGTATATCGCTTTGAAGCCTCGCATCAAACCATGGGAATGGTTCATTGTTTAACGCGTAGGTCACAGCTACGGCTAAAAAAAGCCTAATAGGTGAATATAAAAACCCTAGATTATCTCCGCCTTACCGATCGATGCCTCGATGGTGTGTTTGGTTGAGTCGTGGATTTTAAAAATACTATTGTGAGCTATAGAAAAACTATTTGTGAGTGATGAGTTTTGAGAAAGCTGAAAGTTATTTGATTAGAATAGTTGTGAATTTATGTTTGATAGTAATATCTATAATACTCATGTTTTTTAGTTGCAGTATTAATATACACTCAATATAAATATTGATTTTTTAATGATGTGCATTTAAATCATTATTGTAGTAAGAAACTAAAATGAAATTATTTATAACTGAAATGTATTTATGTTTTTCAACAATCATATATTAATTTTTATTCTTAGAAAACTATTTAGTTTCAAGTACTCTATATTAATAGAAGGGATATTTCATTAATGGCAAATGTGGTTAATTTCCACTAAAAGTTAGTTTCGAGAATCTGGGGTACCCAAATTTTCTATTTACACTGTGAAAATCTGTAGATTTTAGAAAAACTAGGTGTCTAAAAGAGTTATTTAGTTCAGATTTCAGCTTCGAGCCAGGAAGCTGGTTCAAAAATCTGAACCAAACAAACCCTAGTCACCGCATGGAATCCTAGCCTCCTAGGTAAGTCTATTCGACTCTAGATCTTTAGTGGGAACTATTGTAGATATGTATTTGTTGGGTTAGTTGTATCTATGTTAATGTGGTTTCTCGACTTCTAAAATAGGGTTAATTGTTTTTGGATCATCGTTATTTGTCAATTCATCAAATATACCATTAATATTCTTCTATTTGCCAGCATGCCATTACTATTTCACAATACTCACCTTTATGTCATTTGTACGTTTTCAGCGCATGCATGCCCTCTTATAGTGCTCACCTTTTTTGTGTTACCAATCTGTTGACGGCAAAAATTAGTTAAGCCCAGACCCGATAGGAGTACAATATGGTCAACATAAGTCAAAGAAATCTGGTCAAAGGTTGGTCAAAGAAGTTCGTTCGTATTGTTGTGCATGACTGGATATGAAGGAACCGATAGAGATGAAGAGATATATATAAGAGCTAGAATCGATTACGATACAAATCGTATCAGACGACAAGTCTCCAAACTATAAATATGTACATATTAGGTAGAGAGAAAAAAGAGAATGAATCCAAAAACTACTATGCACGCATCACCACCCTTGTTATTCAAGGTTCAATCTCGGCGGGGCTTGGCAGCCGGATCTTGACTGCATCGCTTTGATCTTCGGTGAAGGGGTAAATCCCGCCACCCAACGATTGTATCGACTAGATTGGTGGTGTTCAAGGCTGTATCGCTTTGATCTCTTGACGTGCACTGGATCAGTCAATACAATCGTCAGTTTATCTCGGTGTATCAATTACATGTAAGGCTCCATCGTTACGATCTCTTAGATTGATTTAGATTAGATATCATATTTTGAGGCTTTATCGGTTAGGTCTGACATCTTAATCTAATGTATCTGATTTTTTATTGTACATCATTAATCTGAATAAAGTATGCCCGATATATCGAAATATTATGAGTCATTCGTGATTTAGCAACTATCTTGGTTAAGTCCAATCTTGTTGTTATGATGATTTAATAGTATGGATGCATCTTCTGATATGCTAGATTTAAGTTCTATCGGAGTATAAGTCGGTAGGTTATCTTTAATTCCGTGTCAAATCTCATCGGCATGGGGATCAATCGGCCTAACTGCATAGCGCAATTGCTTGCCCGATCATCGGCCCGATGGTATGAGTTCTGCGTATCGGCCGATTACCTAATCGGCCCTGATGGTCCGACCCATATTTTAAGTCATCCGATGGTTTACATGTATTGCATGCTTGAGATTTTCTCACTCTATATGTGCAACCTGATGCGTATCGTGGCCATCGGCTCAATAGCCGATGTGCGTTGCTACTAACATTTTTCCATACCTCATTAGTTGTAGGGCTAAACTAATTGGCATGCTCAAAATTCCAAGTTTTTAGAACCTTCATTGAAGTTAAGCAGACCTCTCAAGACACGTGTGTGACCAAAAACGACACCAACACAATCCTACTCATCTTCCTTCTGTGGCTCGACGGGGATGAAGAGCTGCCACCCTACTACTCTATCCCTGCGACGATGCCATCACTCTCGTACTGAGCTGTCGTCGTCGCTGTTCCCGCCCAGCGCCGATGCCGGCGACAACCATGGTGGTCGACAGTGCACGCCCTTCGCTAGTAGCCGAGCGGTTGCAGCAGATGGACCCTATGGGACGACACACTAGGAAGTGGAGGTCACATGCTGCTGCGTTCGCCCATGCTCGCCATGGGGGCACGCTTGTGGCGGGATCAATTAGGTGAACGACCCAATGGGTTCTACGGCCAGTGGTCTTTCGATAGAGGCAAGTACATAGAGTTCAACGTCACCATCACCGGCTTCTTAGGCCTCGACCTCGTGCGGCCCACTGTTGACACCATGTTTGGCCTCACCATCCGCATCAAGGAGCTGCATATGTACATCACGATGTGCATCGAGCATGATGAGGTGGCAGACGTGTCCTACCGCGGTGTGCCACTAGCATAGGAGCCCGTGTCAGCGTTCTGCGGGAAGAACGAGAACCGCCGCTTGTGCTGAAGCCGCATCGGATCGGCGTCGCTGATCTGGCTAAGGGAAGAAGGCCTTGCGGGTAGGACAGGCAATACATAAATTTGCGAGGCTATAGGTAGGTTTGTAGCCACCGTAAGTGTATAAAATGGCATGTGAGAATAGTAATAGCATGAAAGAAAATAGGTGAATATTAATGGAATAACTGGCGTTTCAGACAATAACGGTGGGACATAAGCAATTAATCCTCTAAATACACCATTGCTACTTTTTAAGCTATTATAATTTTAGCATACTTGAAATTATATACATGTCGTTGAATCACCGGTCATTCCACCCAAGAGGTATCCGAGGTGATGATTAGATGTGTAGTATGTAAAGGAAGCGCAATACTTTCGAACTCGATAGTCGACTCTAGATACAAGAACTAAGATTTATACTAGTTCAGACCTTTCTGGGATAATAGCCTTATGTCTATTGTATTTGATGTGTACTATGATGGTGGATCTTACAATATGACACGATCAAGCTACGGAGGCTTAGGGCATCGAAGACGAAAAAAATATGATAGTTGGCTAAAAGTTTGAATGATCAAATGCCTCTAAGTGCCTCACCTCTTTTACATAGAGAGTAAGAGACACCCACATATAAGATTCAGAGTCAAATGCGACAGTTTGAACCAAACTAATATTCTCTCCAATTTTATAATTCTTAACATTATATATATTTTTACATATATTAAGAAATAACTAATTATTGTGTATATTTACTGTTTTATTTGTATTAAATATGATTATGCTATATTTATAGTTAATAAGTTCATAATTTGGTATATATACGACTCCAAGTAATATTTTAATCGTCAAAATATTAATAATTAGCATAAAAACTTCAAATCTTAAATATGAAACCGAAAGAGCAGTGGCTAGGTGAGCAGCCTAGCGGCAACCACACATTTCTCTTATCTTCAAATAAAATAAACACAGAATAGAAGGTAATAGTAGTACACAGCCCGCAACCACGCATGCATCGAATTAACTAATTTTTAAGCATATTGAACCTAGTTTTCTTAAAATATCGCTAAAACCCATAGATTATAAATGCATTATGCAAATTGAAAGCCTTACATTATATTTATTTAGATTCCGGTCTTGAAGTGCAAACCCAAGCCATGCTATTGAGCCAAAAACTCCTTGTCACCATAATAGTATTATTATTAGATAATGTCCAATGTATCAACACAATCGCTATAGGATAAAAACGAGTCGTAGAGATTTGGATACTATTATATGATCCCGTTACTCTCTCATCCCTGGAATTCTCTTGGTCTATGGAGTTTTGGTTTAGTATGTTAGCATGGTGGGTTCTGGGTGCAAGCGAGGGCATTGGTTAGTCGCACCTGGGGCACTATAAGGACCGGTCTGTGGGATCCGTTGCAATACACTTCCGTACTAACCACAAGTCTAGTGGGTAAGTCTTAACTGGAGGTATGGGGCATTCCAACTTGAAGCACCATTTGGAGATGGGTCAAGCAGCACCTATGGGTGGCTTGTACCGACGAGGTGCAAAAGGGGTGCGACATTGGTCTAATGCACTGGCACGCCGGTGAAACCTAGTGTGGGTGTTATTGGGTTGGAGCGTCTCATGCTAAAGGTTTTGGCATGAGTTCCCGTGGTATGGGTCATATCGTTACACTTTGGTGTGCGGTGATGAGTACATACCTTGTGGGTACAATATTACACCCCTGATCAGAGTTTAAATATTTTCAAAAAGCCGAGCCCACGGTCAAGAGCGGGTTGCGTGACATCTCGCAGTTAGTTTATATTTATGAGTGTTACATGATGAATTGGCATGTAAGGACCGTTGAGCGAGGAGGGCTGACTGTACTCCTCAAGTTAGAAGATGTTGCATTGTTCAAGTTTATTATTTTGTACAATTAAATTTGACTACATTAAATACTGCAACTTGAAATATACTTTTCCGCACTTTAAAGCCTTATCATTCCCTTGTTGTTACCCTGCGTTACTATTGCATTCTCGGTGGCTTGTTGAGTACTTCTGTACTCATACCCGTTGGAAAACACTTCAGAGACTGCATACTATGAGGAGGATGGTCTAGAGTAGCGACCTAGTCAAGGACGCGAGACTGCCAGAGATGTTCATCGCCAGTTTTATTCTTATAGTTTCTTTTAATTTTACACTTATGTAATAATGTAGTCTGTGAACCACGGATGATTGATCGTATGTACGTTGTCGCATGATGGACATCTTGTTATTATTGTTTTTCTGTGGAAATTTAATAATGTCTGGATTTTATTAAATCTGAGCGCCCCACAAGATGGTATCAGAGCCGACTTGACTATAGGAAGCCAAACAAACCAGCCTAACACTTAGCTTTACAAAATTTATTTCATAAAAACCTACACATTTTTCTCTCCCTTACTCTTTAAACTTGTTTTATTTGTAGATGCCTGTCCACCACATCCACAGCTTTTGCTAGGACCACGAGGGATTCATCCAGGAGCTCCGGATGATAGAGACCTTCCTCGGGTTCACGTTAGAGCCAGAGTTCCATGGGTGTACATGGAGGAGTTCGCGGGTCCTTGTGACATTTCCGTCACAATCCACGCATCCGAAGAGCACCTCCCCGTTGATAGCAAAAAAGGCATCAATGGCTGAGATTGTCAAAATATCAATTTTGGTGATTTGGGCCAAAAATACACAGGTCCCGAGTCAGGCCGAAGCCCTATAGGGCTGAAGGTCCATTGGGCTATGGGCTCCGAAAGCTCCCGACCAGCCCACGACCTTCGGCCAGGAAGCCTTCGGAGGCCCACGCTGCCGAAGCTTTGGCCCGAGGAGCAGGCTTCGACGGGCCTGGCCGAAGCCCACTTCAGCAAAGATAGAGTTGGATACAATTCCGGCTAAGTCTTTATCTCTATCCAAGCCAAATTATAGAAGATTAGATCAGATTTTTAGCCCCTATAAATAGAGAGGCGAGGCCAGCTTAGAGGCCCCAACACAAATCAAACACAAAGCCCTAGCTTTGATCGCATTTATTTACCTTTACTTTTCTATACCTCTTCGTGGGTTTGCCTGGAAGCCCTCCGCCGGCCACTTCAGAACAGTGGTAATCCTTGTTACTTTGCTTGTGAAGTATCCGCTAATCTACATAATAGATTGATATCGCCTTGTTACTTCGCCTGTGAAGTATCCGCTAATCTGCGTAACAGATTGCTACCTTCGCTACTAGTGCAACACTTAGCAGAATTCGGTCCTCAGGCCGAATTAGTACTTCGAACCCTCTTTGTTGCAGGTTTCCACATTCGGAGCTACTTCGTTGGAAGTGTCTGGAGCTGAGAGATCAGTTTCGGAGGTTGCCAGCACTACAACAAAACAGGCAACTTCCGTCGGCCAAAGCCGACGGAAGTTAGCCCTTTCCCGACGGAAGAAGCCAACTTCCGTCGGCAAAACGCTATCTTCCGTCGGCCTTTGGCCGACGGAAGCGCGGCGACGGAAGTTAGCTAACTTCCGTCGGCCGCCGACGGAAGTTAGCTAACTTCCGTCGGCTTGACGTGGCCGACGGAAGTTAGCGCCGAACACTGCCACGTCAGCAGGGGGGCGCTAACTTCCGTCGGCCAGCCTGGCCGACGGAAGTTAGGGGCATCTAACTTCCGTCGGCTATGGCCCTAGCCGACGGAAGTTAGCCTTTCTGCCCACGTGGCCGAAACCATGGCATCCGGCGGTGACCGCCTGGACGTCTAGTCGGCGCAGGCGACGCCATGGCAACCATGGTCTATAGGAAAAGATAGGTCCTAAACCCACCCAAGAGTGACCGACAAAACGTGGTATTTATGACGAGCCATGAGTCCGAACGAAATTTCAGCAGCATAACACCGCTGTTCTCCAATTGCACGCCTGATAGTGGTGCAATGGAGAACAACAAGGTTATGTTACTGAAATCCCATTCGGACTCATGACTCATCATAAAACCACGCTCTGTCGCCCACTCCGAGGCTGTCCAAAAAGGGACAATTCCGGACCTACACATCTCACACGCATGACACGTGTGAGACATGTTGGTCCGAAACGGGTGACGCATAGGTTTCGTTACACTATCTACGTTGTTGTCAAATAAAAAATTGCATACGAAAAGAAAAATATATAAGAAAGTATATATAGATATAATACTAATCACCCAATGAAATCATAAAAAAACTATAAATTAATAGAATAATATAATTAGAATCATATATACATAATATCACAACATATATTGCATATTAAAACAAAACATCACATATGAAACATATTTAAAAGCGTGAAACATACATAAAATCTCAATATTAATACATGACAAAATTCATATATGTAGCAAAAAATACCAAGAAGCAAGTCATACTAAAAACATCTAAGAAACCTTTATAAAGCAAGATGCATACTACTCATTCCACATTTCAATATATTGCAATCCAGTACAACGACAAATTCAGAAATAAGTTAACTTTCAACTATACTAACAATATCATATCATGCACAAATAAAAAGCGAAAAAAATTAAAGCCGAAAAAAAATTACTTAATCGTCGGGCGGCGACGAGTGGTGGGTGATGGTGTCCGGAGGCCGGCGGTGATCACAGTGGCACCACGCGACGGATGGCGATGGCCGAATTGGGGGCGGCGGTGGATCCTGAAAATTCACACATCTGATCATGCAAATTCAGAGTTCCTAAAAATTATTCTAAATGACAACACTGGTTTTGATGTGTCAAGGCACAAAACTCTTGACAGGAAGTCACTAGTGCAAAAACCTAAACAGATGATCAGGTAGGACTGTAATGTTAATTCAGTTCAACTATTTATAAGGAACAAGAGCATCAACACATTTAATTCCACAGCATCAGAACCAGAAATATGCCTTTTAGCTCAAACAGACAACTCACATACAGACAACATGACACATGACAAACAACTCACATACAAGACAACATGACAACAAGAATTTCCCCCATGTCTATGACAACACGAGCTTTAGATGGTGGTGATAAACTGATACCTCGTAGGATGGCAGGAATGGCGATGAATTGGGTGTCAAAACCAGGCAGGCAGGGCCGGGTGGGCGGCCGAGCTAGGCGGCGGGCGGGCGGCCGGGCGGGCGGGCGGCCGAGGCGGCGGCCGGGCGGGCGGCCGGGCGGGCGAGGGCGGCCGGGCGGCGGCCGGGCGGCGAAGCGGCGGCGGCGGGCGGGCGGCGGCCGAGGCGGCGAAGCGGCGGCGGCGGGGAACGTACGGGCGGGAGTGCGCGCGTGTACAGGGAGTTAGGGCTCCCTGTACGCGCGCGCGGTTGGGTGAAAAGCCCCCTAACTTCCGTCGGCCAGCATTAAAGCCGACGGAAGTTAGCTAACTTCCGTCGGCTTTAATGCTGGCCGACGGAAGTTAGGGGGATCCGGGCGGTCGCGGAAAACCCCCACTAACTTCCGTCGGCCACTGTCAGAAGCCGACGGAAGTTAAGTTAACTTCCGTCGGCTTGTGGAGGCCGACGGAAGTTATTTAACTTCCGTCGGCTTGCCCAAAAGCCGACGGAAGTTAACTTGGCCGACGAAAATGTTCTGTTTTGTTGTAGTGCAGGACACCCTTCGCCGAAGATTCTGCTTCGACCGCACGCTCTGCCAGCACACTTCATCACGACAGGCTTCGCCACGGTCGTACTCCGCTCTCGACGAAGTCCCGCCCACGCGCGGCCCTCGAGTCACCATTTTGTATCTTGCTGTATCAGAGACCTCACGCCGAACCCCACCGTTCGGAGGTGATCATCGCGTCCAGATCCGTTCGGAGCTCACCTTTGACCAGATCAGTCCGAACGCCGAAGGCACCCTTCGATGGGATACTTCGCACCAGACGCTAAAGGTATACTTCGGCGACCCCCTTCGCATCACACTCCGAAGCAGACAGGCTCCGACCAGTTTACTGATTTATTCTATTCAAATATATTTCTTTCGGCTAATTTGATTATTTTGTGTGATCTGATTGCCTGGCGACTCCACCCCCTTATCACGACTTAGGGTAGTCGGAACGCGACATTGGTGCTGCGTCACACTTAGGCTTGTCCCTAAGTATCCGCACACTTTTGGATCGTCGAACTGACCCAAGTGCGGGGGCAGGTTTTCATGTCAACACACTTTTTGGCGACTCCGCTGGGGAAAGCTATGCCAACATGACGAGTACGTCTACATCGGCCACCGGTACATCTACATCGACTACTACGTCTACACTACTGATGGACACAATAGGAGGCACGGATATCGACGACCGCAACATCTTAAAACCCACTCTTGAAGATATTCCCGCGGAAAACCGAGCAGAGATCGAGGCGAAGCTGAAAGCACTCCAGGACATGATGCTTGGGGGCTACGTCAAGACACGCGCAAGCTTCATCAAGCGTGACATCGTCACCCCCAACCTCGCTCAGGTCCAAGTAACACCTGTATCGCCCCGTTTATCTTCTTTAGAGATTGATTAGAAAATAGCCGCATCAGTAGATCAGGCCGTTAGCGCTTCGCTAGCCAACCATTTAGATTCGGCAGTCAGCTCCCAAGTAGAGGAAACTCTTAGAAGGTTCGGCTTTCCTGAGGCCGTACCCCCTGTTCCTATTGATAGTGCACCTCCGGTAAACCATGTGTACGGCAGAACTGACGGCAGCACTAGCACGACCGTGATGTCTCTGGCCTCAACACTTATGGCCGAGACTAATCATTATACTTATGGCCAAACTAGCACTGCATACCATGTGCCACCACCTGCACCGGTACCCACGCTACCTGCACCACATGCACAGGCACCCGTACACAAGCACGTCACGTAGATAGCACGCATGGAAGAGGCCCATGGCAGACACACCGATATCCCACCGCGTGTCGTGCCCCCGCATGAGAGGCACACACAGGCGACATGCCAAGATGACATAGAGGAGCAGGTCCGCGCACTATTTAGAGAGTGTGCCGGCTTCGTGCCCAAGGGACGGGTTAGGGTTTACCATAAGCCATACCCCGACCATCTTGATACAATACCCTACCCCCCGCGGCTATGGAATCTCTGAGTTCACTAAGTTCCACGGCGAGGGTAGCAAAACCACACTTGAGCACGTTAGTCAATTTTTGGCACAATGTGGAGAAGTTAGCGGAATAGATGCCCTAAAAGTTAGACTATTTTCTCTCTCGCTATCCGCCACCGCTTTCACTTGGTTTTCCGGCGCTCCCGCCGAACTCCATTCAGACATGGGATGATTAGAGCGGAAATTCCATGATTAATTTTACACGGGTGAGACAGAACTTAGGCTTTCACACTTGACATCGGTTAAGCAGAAATCTAACAAGAACACCTCTGAGTACATCAAGCATTTTAGGGATACTAGAAACCGATGTTTAGCCTTAATATTTCGGAAAGGGACTTGGCGGAACTTGCTTTTAATGGGTTACGTTTCGAGATTAAAGAAAGGTTAGACAACCAGAACTTTTTAGAAGTTAGCCAAGTTTTACAACAGGCTCTGATCCAAGAAGGCCGAACCAAAGATAAAAGTTTATTAAAACGTTTAACAAGCCTAGGGCTAAATCCACATCATGGGACGCTCTGACGAGGAGGAATCAGAAGAAGAGGATTCAGCCGACATGTACGCGGCCGAATGAGTTTGGAACGCTAAGAGTAAACCTATCACTTGCTCCAAATTACGACCATCTCGCACCAAGAGTTAGCCTAGTGAGGTCAAGTACTCGTTCGATATAACTAAGTGTGATAAAATATTTGATTTTCTCTTGAAGAACCAACTTCTCAGGTTGCATAAAGGTCAAGTCATTCCATCTGCCGATGAGTTAAAGAAGCATCCGTACTGTAAGTGTCATGATTCCCATTCACATAACACTAACGACTGCAATGTTTTTCGACGACAGGTCCAATCGGCCATAGAAGAAGGACGATTGAAGATAGACCATAATCCAAAGATGAAGCTGGACAAAGATCCTTTTCCCGTAAACGCCGCTGACCTCGACGAGAAGAAGGTATTGATTCGGCCAGAACAGGCCAAGTCGGCTAAAGGGAAGGATGTAATTGTTGGAGAACTGCGCACTCATATGCTCATACCAAAGAACCCCGAGGTAGGAGTGTGGAAAACAGAACATTAACACCCCTTCGGCTAAGGCTCGCAAGAGGCCGCAGGTGACGTACAATATGCTGTTAAACAAGCATCAAAGAAAAACCAAGGAAGCAGGTCCTCACACTAAGAAGCTAAAGCAGTCGAAGGGACCAAGACTTTCGGAGGGCGACTTCGGACCAAAGCAGCTGAGCCCTCCGCACAACGGTTTCGGGCCACAGTGGCCTGACACCCCAGTACGGTGGCTTCGAGCCTCGATGGCCGGACCCCCCGCACGGTGGCTTTGAGCCTCGATGGTCGAACCCCCTATACAGCAACTTCGACCCCCAATGGCCGAACCCCGCACCGGTTTGGATAGGCTCTCCGACAGGGGGCTTCGGCCCGCATTGGCCGAACATGCCTCCAGACTGGCAGGATCCTTTGCTGATATGGTCTGAGACGCGGTCGACCCTGCTGAACCCCTCTCCAGGTAACGGGTACGGCTCACAGTGGGCGAGGCCACTGGAACCGCCGATTCCTCCGCCATACGACTGGGCAGGAACCTTGTGGGCTCCGTACGTATCTGGGTCAGAGTACCCTCCGCAATTAACACTATGCCTTGTTTTCCTTAGGAGTATTATGGATGGCAGGGACAAACAGACGCAGTGGAGAGGGCATCATCCACATACTATCCATGGTGCCTCCGAATCAGACCATGTAGAGCGAAGCCGAAGGGTACAGGCACGAGGAGGCCGAGGAAATGGAGTCCGAAGCCATCACCATCAGAGTGGGGTCTCAGGAAGTCCCAATCCCGAAGGCTTCATCACCGAAGTCTGACGGAGGGGAGTCCCATGCTTCGACCGGGGTCCGGACTAGAGCCTAGTTCGATCGAACGAACAAGGCCAGGTCCATCCGCCGGGGTTCGCGGCGAAGGCCCCTTCGAGCGCAGGGTGCACAAGGCCGAAGGTGTCAGTACCACTTCGGCCAGAGTTGATAGGAGCTGGGAAGTAGCACCCGACACCAAGCCGCAGCCATCTTGGGCACCTCCAGGCATGTCCAAATCACAGAAGAGACGCCTACAACGACTACGGGCATAGGAGATGTGCGAGAAGAAAGCCGAGGACGAGCGCGACGCTATCTTCGAGGAAATCCGCCCTCGGCCAGCTACAAGACAAGTATGGAGGGAGAAGCCGGTTGAGATAACCAACCCGGCTCCTAGTCCGAGCAACGACGATGACGACATACTCGACGACGATTACTCGCCCGTCTCCGAAGTGCCCGCATCCCAGGTGATGGACATCAACATCATCACAATGCCCGCTGAGTTCGCCCTACCACAGGACGAGGCCGAGGTCGCTCAATTAAACCTCGACCCACACAATGCCATCTTCGAGAAGCCCGAGGACTCGACTCACCATCTGAAACCCCTCTACGTTAGAGGTCACATTGATGGAAAGCCGATTTCCCGAATGCTCGTCGACGGTGGCACCACTGTTAACTTAATGCCTTACTCGTTATTGAAGAAACTTGGCAGGGGTGAGGATGATCTGAAGAAGACTAACTTGATGCTCAATGGCTTCAACGGCGAGAGCTCTGAGGCCAAGGGCGTACTCTCCATGGAGTTGACGGTGGGCAATAAGACATTGCCAACAACATTTTTCGTCGTCGATGTACAAGGTAACTACAGTGTGCTTCTCGAGCGTGACTGGATTCACGTGAATTTCTGCATTCCTTCTACTCTACACCAGTGCCTGATACAGTGGGACGGCGATGAGATAGAGGTCATTCCCGCAGATACTTCGGCCCAAGTAGCATTGGCCGATGTATTGGTTGACGCCATCCATAACAAAGTAAAGTGTCTGTCAGGTAGAGATCTTTTGGATTACGATTTTGTTAGCGTATCCGGAGGATGTTTTGTTCCAGTGTCTGTAAAGCCGGCTGGAGTAGCACATCTGTTTTTGTATTAATAGTCATGTCTAGCAAGAGTAATCTAGATTGGCTAAAGTCTCGTGTGGAGCAATATCGGTCTAGTAAAGACGGTATTGCCGAGGCCATCAGGGACTTTAGCGAAATAGAGAAATTAGGACAAGGTTTTGCGTCAGCCGATCCCTTGAGAAGTTGACATAGGTAATGGTAGCATCCCAAGGCCGACTTTTGTAAACCAACATTTACAGCCTGATGAAAAGGCTGAAGTAATAAAGTTAATTCGGTCAAATGTCGATTGTTTCGCATGGGAGTATAGTGAGATGCCAGGACTAAGCCGCGAGCTCGTGGAGCATCGGCTACCTATCAAGTCCGGATTTAGGCCTTATAAGCAGCCTCCTCTCTGCTTTAACTTGGCCGTCTATGACCGAGTTAAAGAAGAAGTAGAGTGACTACTCAAGGCTGAGTTTATTAGGCCATGCAGGTACGCGGAATGGGTCGCTAACATTGTGCCTGTAGAGAAGAAAGAGAGCAGCAAGATACGGGTATGCATTGATTTCAGAGATCTGAACAGAGGCACTCCGAAAGACGAGTATCCAATGCCGATAGCTGACATGCTAATCAACGATGCTTCAGGACACAAGGTACTGAGTTTTCTTGATGACAATGCTGGTTATAATCAAATCTTTATAGCCGAAGAGGACGTCTACAAGACTGCCTTTCGATGCCCTGGTTTTGTCAGTTTATTTGAGTGGGTCGTCATGACTTTCGGTTTGAAGAATGTTGACGCCACGTACCAGCGCGCCATGAACTTAATCTTTCATGACTTGCTAGGGGTTATGCTAGAAGTTTACATCGATGATGTTGTAGTCAAATCGGACGCTATTGGAAACCATTTAGCCGATTTGAAGGTTGCTTTTGATAGAATGCGACAGTATGGTTTGAAAATGAACCCACTCAAGTGTGCTTTTGGTGTGCCGGCGGGTAAGTTCTTAGGTTTCATGATTCACGAGAGAGGCATAGAAATTGATCCTAAGAGGCTTGAGAATATTAGAAACATTTCAGCGCCGACGTGCAAAAAGGACGTACATAAGTCGCTAGGTAAGATGAACTATTTGCGTCACTTTATATCCAACTTGTCCAGCAAGATTGATGCCTTTGTTCCCATACTCCAGCTAAAGTACAAGCCGAGTTCACTTGGGGGGCAAGCCAGCAAAGTGCCTTTGAGAAAATCAAGGAGTGCTTGTCATCACCGCCTGTGGTGAGAGAACCTAAAGCTGGGATTCCGTTTCGGCTATACATCGCTGCTGAAGATAGCATGATTGGGGCCGTGCTAACCCAGGAGGTAGAGGGAAAAGAGTACATCATCACGTTCTTGAGCCGTCACATGCTGGATGCCGAAACCAGGTATGCGTTTGTGGAACGTTTGTGTTTATCACTTTACTACGCGTGCACCAAATTACGCCATTATCTTCTCCCTACTACATGTGTTGTCGTTTGTCAAACCGATGTTATAAAGCACATGTTACAGAAGCCGATTCTAAGTGGAAGAATCGGAAAATGGGCTTATGCGTTGATTGAGTACGATTTGCCCTACGAACCCCTGAGAGCAATGAAAGGCCAAATCGTAGCCAACTTTATAGTTGATCACCACATAGATGTCAGCTGGAGTGACAATATTGCTCTAGTTGAGATAGTGCCATGGAAACTTTATTTTGATGGTTCAGGCTTGCAAGAGTGGCCAAGGTATTGGAGTGGTTCTCATATCACCTAATGGAATGCACTTTGAGACTTCAGCCCGTCTAGAATTTCCTTCCACTAATAACCAAGCTGAATACAAAGCTTTTATTGCTAGGTCTTGAATTACTAGAATCTGTAGGTGCTAGACATGTCCACGCATATGGTGATTCCTTGTTAGTAGTGCAACAAGTAGCTAAACGTGCTCAATGCTTTAACGTCTTGCTGAATAGTTACTTGGATAAATGTCTAGACATAGTTGTTGCTTTTGATGACTACAAAATATCTCACGTGTCAAGAGAAGCCAATTCAGTCGCAAATGATTTGGCTCATCAAGCGTCTGGCTACCAAGTCAGGAGAGGAAAATTTTCTGTATGGGAAAAGACGATGCTTGGTCTCAATGCCGAAGCCAGTGACGGTGGGCAAGCGCACCCTCCGGGTCAGACCCCTCCGGCCGTCGAAGGCCACTGCGAGCCGAGGTCCTTAGACCGAGTACTCTGCCAACCGAGGGACCTGGCACGCCAGAGGCCATAAGCCGAAGAATCCCACACGGTGAGGGTTCCGGGTAGTCCGAACCCTCCGGAGGGCTTCGTCCCAGCACGCTCCGAACGGCCAGCCCGACCAAATTTGGTAGGAGCAGGAATGGCTCGGGGGCATCCCGAAGTCAGTAGTTTAGAAATTTTCTCGGAGGGTGAGCTAGCAAGACCCTCTGAAGCCCATAAGGGCGATTGGAGAATACCAATCGTCTGGTATTTGAGAGACCCTAGTCAAAGGGTTGATCGGAAGGTTCGATGACAAGCGTTCAAGTTCGTGTTGATAGACGACACATTGTATCGCCGAACCATCGATGGAGTACTATTAAAGTGTTTAGACCATGAACATTCCCAAGTGGCTACGGGAGAAGTCCATGAAGGACTTTGTGGCACTCATCAGTCGGCCCAGAAAATGAGTTGGATGCTCAAAAGAGTAGGTTTTTATTGGCCGACCATGACCGAAGATTGTTTTAAGTATTATAGAGGGTGTGAAGCATGTCAGAAGTTTGGCAATATTCAGTTAGCTCCTTCCTCATTACTCAACCCTATTGTCAAGCCATGGCCATTTCGAGGTTGGGGTTTATACTTCATCGGCCAGATTCACCCTCCTTCCTCAAAAGGGCATCGATTCGTGTTGATGGCGACATATTACTTCACTAAGTGGACCGAGGCCGTACCTCTCAAGAACATGACTCATAATGCAGGTACGTGATTTTATCTTGAAGCACATCATACATAGATTTGACATTCCTCAAACTCTTACCATGGATCAAGGTAGTTCATTTGTTTCCGGAGAAGTGAGGAACTTCGTGAATATTATGGTATTAAGTTGATAAACTCTTCACCTTACTATGCTCAGGCCAATGGTCAGGTCGAGTCTAGTAATAAAACAGTGATTAAGCTCTTTAAGAAGAAAATTGAAGAGTTTCCTAAAAGGTGGCATGAAGTGCTTTCCGAGGCGCTATGGGCTTGTAGAATTGCAAAGCACGGTGCTACCAAAGTCAGTCCATATGAGTTGGTGTATAGATAAGAAGTTGTTTTGCTTGTAGTGGTAGATCTTGACTCCTTAAGAGTGTTAAAGCAAGATGACTTATCGGTCAACGAGTATGAAACTCTTTTGAAGGATAATCTAGAGGAAGTGACCGATAAGAGACTAAGGGCTTTAGAAGCCATAGAAGTAGACAAGAGGAGAGTAGCTAAAGCCTACAATAAGAAGGTTAGACCAAAATCATTTCAAGTAGGAGATTTTGTTTGGAAGACGATTTTACCCTTAGGTACGAAGAGTCTCAAATTTGGTAAATGGTCACCTAGTTGGGAAGGTCCTTTTAAGATAGCCGAAATTGCTCTTGGCAATGCATACGTGTTGGAATCTCTGCAAGGAGAGCGGTTTTGAAGAGCTTTGAATGATAGGTACTTGAAAAGGTATTTCCCAAGCGTGTGGCAAACAACGTAAAAGGTGTCGAAAATCCGATATGGACGGTATCGTCTTTAGCTCGTTGTGCTTTTAGTTCACTTAGTTCACTAAAAGGCAGGGGGGCATGTGTTGATAGCAAAAAAAGGCATCAATGGCTAGATTGTCAAAATATCAATTTTGGTGATTTGGGCCAAAAATACACAGATCTCGGGTCAGGCCGAAGCCCTATAGGGCCGAAGGTCCATTGGGCTATGGGCTCCGAAAGCTCTCGGCCAGTCCACGGCCTTCGACCAGGAAGCCTTCGGAGGCCCACGCTGCCAAAGCTTTGGCCCGAGGAGCAGGCTTCGACGGGCCTAGTCGAAGCCCACTTCGGCAGAGATAGAGTTGGATACAATTCAAGCTAAGTCATTATCTCTATCCAAGCCAAATTATAGCAGATTAGATCAGAAGTTTAGCCCCTATAAATAGATAGGCGAGGCCAGCTTAGAGGCCCCACAACACAAATCAAACACCAATCCCTAACTTTGATCGCATTTATTTACCTTTCTTTTCTGTACCTCTTCGTGGGTTTGCCTAGAAGCCCTCCGTCGGCCACTTTGGAATAGTGGTAATCCTTGTTACTTTGCTTGTGAAGTATCCGCTAATCTACGTAATAGATTGCTATCTCCTTGTTACTTAGCCTGTGAAGTATCCGCTAATTCGGCATAACAGATTGCTACCTTCGCTACTAGTGCAACACTTAGCAGAATTCGGTCCTCAGGCCGAATTAGTACTTCGAACCCTCTTTGTTGTACAGTTTCCACGTTCGGAGCTACTTCGTCGTAGGTGTCCAGAGCTGAGATATCGGTTTCGGACGTCGCCAGGACACCCTTTGCCGAAGATTCTGCTTCGACCGCACGCTCCGCCAGCACACTTTGTCACGATAGGCTTCGTCATGCTCGTACTCCGCTCTAGACAAAGTCCCGCCCGTGCGCGGCCCTCGAGTCATCATTCTGTATCTTGCTGTATCAGATACCTCACGCCGAACCCCACCGTTCGGAGGTGATCGTCGCGTCCAGATCCGTTCGAAGCTCACCTTCGACCAGATCAGTCCGAATGCCGAAGACACCCTTCGGCGGGATACTTCGCACCAGACGCCGAAGGTATACTTCGGCGACCCCCTTCGCATCACGCTCCGAAGCAGATAGGCTCCGACCGGTTTGCTGATTTATTCTGTTCAAATATATTTCTTTCGGCTAATTGGATTATTTTGTGTGATCTGATTGCCTGGCGACTCCACCCCCCTTATCATGACTAAGGGTAGTCGGAACGCGACGTCGGTGCTGCGTCACACTTAGGCTTGTCCCTAAGTATCCGCACACTTTTGGATCATCGAACTGACCCAAGTGTGGGGACACGTTTTCGTGTCAACACTCCCCTTCTTCACAACGACACTCGGAGGCCCGACCTTCGATGTTGCTTGTCAGCGCTCTGTGTTCCAGGCCCTCACGGAATTGAGGATGATCTACGATGATCATATTTGGGACTCTTCCTTCCACCTTGTGCCGATGCGTACCTCTAGCGCCCACTGTAGCATCTACGTCGGCTTCCTCTCCGACCGTGATCCGGTCATGGCCAGGCACACCCGTCTCCTCTAGGCCATGGATGATCTTCACACCGAGGTCTTGCTCGACATCGAGGAGCACCACAAGGCGATTGAGTTATTTCGTTATGAGACAAAGAGCTTGATCCAACAAAACAGTGAGTTGCAGCGCAAGATCATCCAACTGCACAAGGACATCGCAGAGATGCTTACCCTCGCTCCGAGGCGGAAGAAGCCCATCTGGGAGCCCGCCCTCGGCCCAAGAGGGTTACTCTGCCGCTAGCACCTCCAGGACCATCCAACTCCAGTGCCGCTGCTCTGAGGCCCGCCATCGTCCCCGACCCACTGATCGAGAACTTCACCGAGCCCAACAGTTCCCCAGGATACTCCTTGTTCCGAGAGCATTGAGACTGCCTCGGGCAACGAGTAGATTACATCAGGCGATAGTCCTCGATTGATTGTTTTATATTTATTTGTTTAATGTGGTACCCTCTATAGCGAATTGAGCTATAGAAGGGATAAAAATAAGAGCTTCTGTGCAATGAACAATCTAGTACCAGCTTATAATGAACTATGAATTATTTTGGGGAAAATATTCTAAGTCCTTTTTCTTATACTTGGGAATGTTGTTGTCTTCAGATATGGCTGACAACCAGAACTCGGGTTCCAACAACAATGAGGAGGGAGCTGCCAACGGTCTGCCCGGGAGCATTATGCCCAAATAGGGTGCAACGGGCCAAGCGCCAATCAGGGCCGCCGACCGCCAATCATCCCACTCTAGCAGAGATGATGGCTAACCAGAACCAGCTGATCACCGCCCTCTCGATGTAGATGCAGCAGCAGCAGGCTCAATTGGACCATCTACAACAGTAGAACATGGAACCTGCCCCTCATCAGCAAGCGCCCGCACCCGTCCCCGCGCCTCAACTCTCTGATTTTTTGTGCATAAGCCCCCCGTTTTTTCAAGCACAACAAACCCAATAGAGGCAGGCGATTGGCTAAGGACCATTGGAAAGGAGTTGGATCTCCTCCCGTGTTCAGAATGAGAGTGAGTAGCGTTTGCCGCTCACCAGCTTCAAGGACCCACCATGGAATAGTCGGATAACAATCGTGAATCTCAACCTGAGGATCACACGGTGTCGTGGGCAGAATTCACTATTGCCTTCTGAGCCGCTCACGTCCCCGCCGGAGTCATCGTTGTGAAGCAACAAGAGTTCCGGGATCTGCAACAGGGGAACCAGACCGTCATGGAGTATCTCCATGAGTTCAACCGGCTGGCCTGATATGCGCTAGAGGAAGTTTGTATGGATGTCGCTCGTCAGGCCAAGTTCCTTATGGGACTAAAGGATGAGATCTCTATCCAGCTCGTCGCCGCAGACTATGCCGACCTCAACGGTTGGTAAACAAGGCTATTCTTCAAGAGACCGAAGAGAACAAGTTGGATCTCAAGAAGAGAAAGATGATCGCCTTCAAGCATCACCAGGGGAATATCTAGAGGCCTCGCTTCGTCCCTCCACCTCAAACACCCACCTACTATCCTCGACCCGTCTATAGAACACCGTACACTGCCAGTGGCTCAAGTACTGGGAATCCTCAACCCGCTCCACCATCTTCAACCGCTCCACCAGCACCGGTCGCGAAGACCACCATGTTGAGAGACCGGAATGGCAAACCAGTCGTCTGACTTCAACTGCCGAAAGGAGGGGCACTACTCCCACCAGTGCCCTCGCCCCAAGCAACCCCAAGGCGCTGCACCCAACTAGGCAGTTCATGCCTGGGTCAACCACATCAGTGTTGAAGAAGCCTAGGAGGACCCCGAAGTCATGCTCGGTATGTTCACCACAAATTTCATACCTGCATTAGTTATGTTTGACTCTGGGCAACACATTCTTTCGTATCCGAAGATTTTGTGAAAATAAATAACCTAAAAGTACTCCCTCTGCCCGCACCCATGATGATCGCCACCCCAACAAGAAAACCCTAGCTAATCTATTCAGCCCAAGGATAAGGATATAAATCCAAGGGGTGTTATTTTGGGCCGACCTAGTCCTTATAGATTGCAAGGGCCTAGATCTCATCCTAGGTATGGATTGGTTGATGAAGCACAAGGGAATGATAGACTGCGCCAGCAAGTCCGTCACCGTGACTAGCTATGAAGGAGTCTCTATCACCTTCAAGATGGCTACCTGTGGCCCAAAAGGAGTGTCGCTTCACTAGATGACGTTAGAAGAGGTGCTTGTGGCCCGGCAATACCCAAACGTCTTCCTAGAGGATCTGCCAGGGATGCCACCTAAGAGGGACATCGAGTTCAGGATTGAGCTTGTACCCAGAACCACACCCATCTCCAAGCAGCCGTACCGTATGGCCGCAAATGAGCTAGCTAAAGTGAAGAGTAATATTGAGGAGCTTGAGCAAAAGGGATACATCCGACTGAGTACCTCACCTTGGGGTGCACCGGTCATTTTCGCCATGAAGAAGGACAAAACCAAGAGGATGTGTGTGGATTACAGAGCTTTGAATGAGGTAACCATCAAGAATAAATACCCTGTGCCTTGAATCGATGACCTGTTTCATCAATTGAAAGGATCCTCAGTGTTCTACAAAATCGATCTCCGGTCAAGCTACCATCAGCTAAGAATCAGAGAAGAGGACATCCCAAGACTACCTTCACGTCTCGTTATGGACTATATGAGTATACCGTGATGTCCGTCGAACTCACGAATGCCCCCACATTCTTCATGAACATGATGAACAATGTCTTCATGGAATTCTTGGATGAGTTCATTGTGGTCTTCTTCGACAATATCCTAGTCTATTCCAAGACCAAGGAAGAACACAAAGTCCACCTCCATCTGACCCTGGGGAAGTTAAGGGAACAACAGTTGTATGCTAAGTATAGCAAGTGTGAGTTTTAGTCGTCTGAGGTGAAATTTTCGGCCACGTCATATCTATCAGAGGGATAGCAGTGGAGCCGACCACCGTGGAAGCAGTGACCAATTGGTTGCAGCCAACAAATGTGTCCTAAATTCAGAGTTTTCTAGGACTGGCCGGATATTACCGTAGATTCATTGAGAACTTCTCTAAGATAGCCAAGCCTATGACCAGGTTGTTGCAGAAAGAAGTAAAGTTAAATGGACTCCAGACTGTGAGGAATGCTTCTAGACCCTCAAGAAGAAGCTTGTGTCAGCCTCGATCCTGACCTTGCCCGATATACAAAAGGACTTCCTCGTCTACTGGGATGCCTCTCATCAGGGATTGGGGTGTGTATTGATGCAGGGTGGGAAGGTGATATCATACGTCTCTCGTCAACTGAGGCCCCACGAGTTAAACTAATCGACTCATGACTTGGAGTTAACAGTAGTGGTTCATGCACTAAAGATATGGAGGCATTACCTTGTGGGTAACAGGTGTGAAGTCTTCACCGACCACAAGAGTCTTAAGTACATATTCACCCAGCCAGATTTAAACCTTAGACAGAGAAGGTGGTTGGAACTGATTAAGGATTATGACTTAGGCATCCATTACCATCCTGGCAAAGCGAATGTAGTGGCAGATGCTCTGAGTCGGAAGGGGTATTGTAATGCCATCATGGTACAAGATCAGGCCCCGCTGCTATACAAAGAGATGGAAAGGTTGAACTTAGGGATCACCACCAAGGAGTACCTCGCTGCACTAGAAGAAACACCCGTCTTGATGGACCATATCCATGAGACACAAAGGGAAGACCCCGATATTTTAGAAATCCAAAAGAATATAAGGAGGGGTAAAGCCTCGGGGTTCTCCGAAGATGAGAATGGCACCGTATGGTTCGGAAATAGGATGTGTGCCCAACAAGCCCGAGCTGAAAGATCTCATTCTCGAGGAAGCCCATGAGACATTGTACTCCATACATCCCAGGAGTACTAAGATGTACCGGGACTTGAAAGAGAAATATTAGTGGGTCAGCATAAAGAGAGAAATAGCTGAGTATGTGGCAAGGTGTGACACTTGTCAGCGAGTCAAGGCAGAGTACCAGAGACCTGCCAGATTATTGCAGCCCCTCAAGGTTCCCGAATGGAACTGGGAAGAAGTAGTAATGGACTTCATCACGGGACTGCCAAGGACCCAAGCCGGATATGATTCTATCTGGGTGATCATCGATCGACTCACCAAGGTGGCTCATTTCATTCCCGTTAAGATGACGTACAATGGCTTGAAGCTATTTGAGCTATACATGACCTGAATCATGTGCTTACACGGGGTTCCAAATAAGATCGTGTCAGACCGAGGTAGTCACTTCACCTCCAAGTTTTGGAAGAATCTTCAGGAAGAGCTCGGCACCAGGCTGAACTTCAGCACCGCTTATCATCCGCAAACCGATGGTCAGATCGAAAGGGTGAACCAAGTGTTGGAGGATATGCTTAGAGCCCGCGCCTTAGACTTCGGTGGAATGTGAGACAAGAGCTTGCCCTATGCAGAGTTCTCCTACAATAACAACTATTAGGTCAGCCTACATATGTCATCATTTGAGGTGTTATGTCACGCCCAGATTTAATAAATCCGGACCTTTATTGAAATTCCATAGAAAATCAATAAACCAAGATGTTCATCATGCGACCACGTACAATATGAGCAATCATTCACGGTTCGTAGACCGTATTAGTACAAAAGTGAATAAAGGAGAAGAGAAACTAATAAAACAAAGGTCCTAGATGAACACCTCCTTCTAGTCTCGCCTTGACTAGGTCGCTACTCCAGACCTTCATCCTCCTCGTAGTAGACGGGCTCTGGTGGTGTAAGTCAATGGGGGTGAGTACAAATGTACTCAGCAAGCCATCATATGCAAATATAATGCAGGGTAGTAACAAGGGAGATAAGTGGCTAATTTTGCGAAAAGCATATTTGTAAAGCAATTAAATGTGATCAATTTATTAATACAGAAACGTAAACATGTGTATGCGTCATCTTCTAACTCGAGGGGTACAGTCAGCCCACCCTCGCTCAATAGTCCTTACATGCCATGAATAACTCAACCATTCAAACAATTGTAAACTAACTGCGAGTAGTCACACAACCCGCCCTTGACCGTGGGCTCGGCTTTTCGAAAAGATTAAATACTCTGATCATAGGTGTACCACTGTACCACAAGGCACACACTCATCACTTACACCAAAGTGTAACGAGATGACCCATACCATGGGAACTCGTGCCAAAACCTTCCATATGGTCCTCCTCGACCAGACAACACCCTCTTATGGGTTTCATATGGTGCCCCGACGCGTCGAGCCAACACCATACCCCCCTTGAGCCACGTTGGTACAAGTCACCCGCAGGTTGCCCCTTGCCCCCTCCACTATGGTGCATCGAGTCAGATTGTTCCATACTTTCAGTTAGGACTTACCCATTAGACTTGTGGTTAGTACGGAAGTGCTTTGCAACAGATCCCGTAGACCGGTCCTTATAGTGCCCCGGGTGCGACCAACCAATGCCCTAGATTGCACCCGGAACCCACCATACTTATAACATAGCCAACTCCAATAGAGTCCAGAGACGAGAATAACAGGGAAATACATATAGAAGAATCCAACTATCTATGACTCATTCTTTTTATCCTATAGCAGTTGTGTCGGTACATTGGACTCTAGCTAATATAATATTTTTAGAGTGACAAGGAGTGTAGGCTCAATAAGCATGGCTTGGGTTTGCACACAAGGACGGGGATCTAATAAATATAGTGTAGGGCTTGATATTTGACTAATGCAATATTATCCTATGAGTTATAGCGATAGTTTATTAAAACATGGGCTCAATGATGATCAAAATGGGGTTGTGACTTGCCTTGATCAGCAAAGGGTGAAGGTGGAATCTCGGGATAAAACTCCGGCTCCTCGACGAACTCGTAGTCTTCCCGATACGGAAAAAGTAAACATAACATTTAATGAACAATCCAAATATCACAAAATAATAAGCATACATGTTTGAGGGGTTTTATTAGGTGAATTATAGTTTTATTATTCTGAAGTTTACGTGAAAAACATTAAAGATTAATTTTTAAGGCTTTTCCTAATTCATTTTCTGAATTTACCATTTTATCCCTAAGGGGTTTTTATGTGTTTAATTAATAAGAATATTTTGAGCAACAGTAACATACTTTTTTATGGCATTAATATGTAGAGAATAAAATTCTGAATTTAAAAAATTTAAATGGTGAAATTTGGAGTTAAAATGAGCAAGTTATGAATTTTGGAAGTTTAATCATTTTCTGGAATTTTATTTAAACAGGAAATGAGCTTTAGTCCACGGTGAGCCAGGCCCACGGTGGACTGGGGCACTATGCGCGTGGGCCGGTTGATCCAGAGCCGTTGGATCTGGATCCATCGGTCAGGCTCGAGACGGGAAGGCTTAAATGGGCAATGGACGGTCGAGATTAAAACGCATTGAACCGGTACGCGTGGACGCACGAGATCGAGCGGGGGTTTTAAGTAGCGATCGACGACTGTGATCGCCTGATACCGCTTTGACCAGATGGATGGCCTAGATTAAACCCGTGCGAGATATAATCTAAGCCCTCCATCGTGGATCGGACGGCTGAGAGCGCGTCCGGCACGGCACGAGTTAAGGGGGCACGTACCCCCTTCGTTCTTGGCTCCGGCGGGGTTCGGGTGAGGTGGCGATGGCACCGGCGAGGGGGCTTGGCCCTAGATCTAGGTGAAAATGGATAAAGGAGACGACGGCGGTTCCAACCATACCTGCGGCAGCGAAGATGGTCGACGGACGGTGACCGGTGGCGAGGGGTAGACGGGGAGGACCTTCGGGTGCTCGACAGCGATGGCGATCCGGCGGCGTGTACGGCCAATGGAGGCGTGGCCGAGGTCGGGTGGTCGACGACGGACTCGACTGGTGGAAGCGGCGTGGACCGAGGTGGCTTGTGTCGACTGGCAAACGGTGGCTGGAGGTGGAGCAGGAGAGGAAACCGAAAAACCGGGAGGTGGCGCTCTGGAGGGCTATGGCTCAGGCTTAGGTGGTGTGGACAGAGGGCGGCGAGCATAGGGGGTTCTTATAGGGGTTCGTCGGCATTTAACAGGAAGGGAACCGGTGTTTCCATTTTCCCCCCGCCTGGTGAACTTTCCTTAGGCTCGGGTTCCTTCTATGCATGGCGAAAACACGTGGTCTCTGGTGGAAGGTGATCCCTGGCGGTCGGAGAAGGCGATCCAGCAGTGAATTTGGCGAGAACGGGCACGGGGCGACGGATTTGGAAAGCGGGGGCTCGCCGGCGATGGAAAGGGGATCCCTTTCCATCGGGGAAGACGATCCTGACAGGTGGCCCCCACCTTGTCGGTGAGCGAGTGCGTAAGGGTGAGGCGCCGACACGCGGGCCAGAGCGGTCAGTGGTTGTAGCAGCGGACTAGAGAGGCTGACAGGCTGCGCCAGGCTGACACGGGCGTGGGAGAGGAGAGAGGGGGAGCGCACCGACAGGTGGGTCCCATATGTCAGTGGCATGAGCGCTGGGCTGGGTCGGGCTGAGGCAGATTGAGGGTTGAGGCCCATTTAGATTTATAATTAGTTTTCTGATTTAAAATAAATCCAGTAATTCATTTATTTGATTAAGGGTTGAATCACTGTTGATAAAAACTTGTAAAAATTCCTAAAATTATATCTTGGCCTCTAGATTATATCATAAATTTTCCAAGTCCAAATTTAAAGTATTCCCTTATGTTTGGCTTTATTAAGGCTCTTTTAGGATTTCTTTAATAAATAATTCCAGAATTTCTTTGAATATTATATTTCCTTTATTTTATTTATTTTAAATCTTGGGATGTTACAATCCTATCCCCCTTACAGAGAATCTCGTCCTCGAGATTCGGATCAATCCTCGAACAGTTCAGGATGCTATGCCTTGAGTTCTTCCTCTTTTTTCCCATGTAGTTTTCCTCTACGGGATGATTGCTCCACTGTACTTTATAGAAGCGGATGACTCGACTCCTGATGGGCCTTTCTTTGACTTCCAAGATCTTGACGGGCTTTTCCACACAGGTCAGATCCTCTTGAACGTCCAACTACTGAAGGTCTACCAGCTCTGCTGGGACTCGAAGACATTTCTTTAATTGTGACACATGAAACACATCATGTACGCCAGCCAATGAGGGTGGCAGTTCCAACTGATAAGCGACTTCGCCTTGGCGTCGAACGATGGGAAAGGGTCCAACATACCGAGGTGCCAATTTTCCTCTCATGTTAAACCATTGAGTGCCACGGAGAGGTGTGACTCGGAGGTAGACAGTGGTCTCCCTCTTCAAAGGCTAAATCTCGACGACGATTGTCCGCATAGCTCTTTTGTCGGGACTGGGCTGTCTTGAGTCGGTCTCTGATAATCCGTACCTTCTCTTCAGCTTCCCGAAGGATGTCTGTTCCAAATACTTGGGATTCACCAGTTTGATCCCAAAGTAAAGGCGTCCTGCACTTACGTCCATATAGGGCTTCGAACGGGCACATTTGAAGGCTGACTTGATAACTGTTGTTGTACGAAAACTCGGCGTACGGTAAACTCTTGTCCCAAGTTCCTCCAAAATCCAAGACGCATGCCCGAAGCATATCTTCTAATATTTGATTCACCCTTTCAGTTTGTCCATCTGTCTGAGGGTGGTATGCGGTGCTGAAGTTTAGTCTTGTTCCCACCTCTTCTTGAAGGTTTTTCCAGAATCGAGACAGTAAACTGACTCCCTCTATCGGAGACTATCTTCTTGGGCACTCCATGAAGGCACACGATGCGGGCCATATATAACTCTACTAGTTTGGGGCCACTGAAGGTTGTCTTGACGGCTATGAAGTGAGCTACTTTGGTTAGCCGGTCAATGATTACCCATATTGAATCATATCCAAGTTGGGTCTTTGGGAGTCCGGTGATAAAGTCCATACCGATCTCTTCCCATTTCCATTCAGGTACTCTAAGTGGCTGTAACAACCATGCATGTCTCTGATGTTCTGCTTTTACTCATCGGTAGGTGTCACATTCTGTGACAAACTGAGCAATCTCGCTCTTCATGCTAACCCACCAATAGCGTTCCTTCAGATCCTGGTACATCTTGGTACTTCCGGGATGGATGGAGTACAGAGTATCACGGGCCTCCCTTAGAATAAGGATTTTTATCTCTGGTTTATCTGGCACACAGATCCTGGTCCCAAACCATATGGTGCCATTCTCGTCCTCTGAGAATCCTAGGGCCTTGCACTGTCTCATGTTCTTCTTAATGGCAGCTATATCCAGGTTTTCTAACTGAGCTTCTTGGATCTGCTCGAACAGGACTGGTCGGGTCTTCAAGGGTGGCTAGATATGCTCCTGTGGTTAACCCAAGATTTAACTTTTCCATCTCCTTATATAACAAAGGCGGTGATCCTGAATCACTATGGCGGTGCAGTATCCTTTACGACTTAATGCATCAGCTACCACGTTTGCTTTGCCGGGATGGTAGTGAATACCTAAGTCGTAGTCTTTTATCAATTCTAACCATTGCCTTTGCCTAAGGTTGAGATCCGGCTGCGTGAAGATATACTTCAGACTCTTGTGATCCGTAAATATTTCGCAGCGGTTTCCAATTAAATAATGCCTCCATATTTTTAGGGCGTGCACCACAGTGGCCAATTTCAAGTCATGTGTAGGGTAGTTTAGCTCATGAGGTCTCAACTGATGCGAGGCGTATGAAACAACCTTTCCGTCTTGCATAAGAACACATCCCAATCCCTGGCGGGATGCGTCGCAATAAACATGGAAGTCCTTCCTGATATCCGGTAGGGTCAGTATGGGTGCTGACACCAGCTGGGTCTTGAGGGTGTGAAAACTTTCTTCGCATTTGGGAGTGCATTCAAACTTCTCTCCCTTTTGCAACAACTTCGTCATAGGTTTGGCGATCTTGGAAAAATTCTCGATAAAACGACGATAATATCCTGCCAAACCAAGAAAACTCCGTATCTCGGATACGTTGGTGGGTGGCAGCCAATCCGTAACTGCTTCCACGGTGGCAGGATCCACTGCGATACCTTGCACAGAGATGATGTGTCCAAGGAACTTCACTTCTGCCGTCCAAAATTTGCACTTGTTGTACTTGGCGTATAACTGATGTTCCCTTAGTTTTCCTAAGGTCAACCGGATATGAGTCTCGTGCTCCTCTTTGTCCTTGGAATAGATGAGAATGTCATCTATGAATACCATAATGAACTTGTCCAAATATTCCATAAACACCTTATTCATCATATTCATGAAGAAAGCAGGGGCGTTGGTCAATCCAAAAGACATGACGGTGCACTCATAAAGTCCATAGCGAGAGGTAAATGCCGTCTTGGGTATGTCCTCCTCTCGAATCCTTAGCTGATGATAACCAGACCACATGTCGATCTTGGAAAATACCGTAGCTCCTTTCAACTGATCAAATAGGTCATCGATCCTGGGTAAAGGGTACTTGTTCTTGATGGTCACCTCATTCAGGGCTCGATAATCCACGCACATACGCTTAGCCTTGTCCTCTTTCTTCTCAACGAAGATAACTGGGGATCCCCACGGGGATGTGCTAGGCCTGATGTATCCCTTTTTCTCAAGATCCTTAGTTGCTGCTTCATCTCAGCAAGCTCGTTGGCGGCCATCCGGTATGGTCGCTTGTAGATGGGAGCGGTTCTGGGTATCAGATCAATCCGGAACTCAATGTCCCTCTTGGGTGGCATCCCTGGTAAATCCTCTAGAAATACATTCGGGTACTCGCAGACTACTGGTATTTCCTCCAAAGTAATCTGGTGTAGCCTGAGGTCTTCCGGACTTCTGGCTTGGCATCTGGAACTGTGACAACAGTCCCTTCTTCACTGGTCACAGTTACTTGCCTCCGTGGACATCTTATCACACCTTGGTGTTTGTTGAGCCAATCCATTCCTAAAATCAGTTCCAAACCTTGACATTCTATTAGGATAGGGTCGGCCCAGAATATTGTGCCTTGGATATCTACCCATACCCTTGGACTATAGGAATGGGCTCAGGTTTGTTTGCCAGGGGTGGCTATTAATACTGGCCTTGCTAATTTACATATGTTTAGATTATTCTTCTCCACAAAAGTTGTTGATATAAAGGAGTGCGTAGCTCCAGTATCAAATAATACCACTGCAAGGGCCGAATGTACCGTGAACTTACCCATGATGATCTCGGGTGTGGCCTGGGTCTTCCTCGGTGGAGACGTGGTTGACACGGGCGCGGACGGCAGGATTGGTCGCAACTCCTTGTGCACGCTTGGGGTGGGGGCACTGGTGAGAATAATGCCCTTCCTGGTGGCAGTTGAAGCATATCACGGGCTTGCCGTGCTTGTCGCGCAGGACATCTGCTTTCTTGGCAGGGGCGGGTGGAGCGGCCGGTGCGCGGGAGCGGGGCGAGGATGTCCGGCTTCCAGGCGTTGGCAGCGGGTGGCGCTGGTCAGTACACCAGGCGTGGATGATATTGGGGTGCCGGTGGGGGAGGTGCAAAGTGGGGCTTCTGCGCCATGCCTTGGTTCTAGCGGAAGGCGATCATTCTCTTCTTCTTCAGGTTGACATTGTTTTGCTCAGTCTCCTGAATAATTGCCTTATTCACCAACTTTTGAAAGTTGGCGTAGTCTCCGGAGACCAACTGAAGAGAAAGCTTGTCCTTCAGCCCCCGGAGGAACTTAGACTGCCTGGCCGTGTCAGTACGGACTTCTTTAGGCGCATACCGGGCCAGCCGGTTGAACTCATGCAGATACTCTGTCACGGACCTGCTTCCTTGTTGTAGGTCCCTAAACTCTTGTTGCTTCTGGGCGATGATGCTATCGGGGACGTGGGCTGCGCGGAAAGCAGCGGAGAACTCCGCCCAAGTGTGGACGTGTCCCTCGGGCAGAGTCTCGCACAAGTTGTCCCACCATTCCGCGGCAGGACCATGGAGTTGGTGGGCAGCGAAGGCTACCCACTCTTGCTCGGTGCAAGTCAGGAGGTCCAACTTCTTCCCAATTGTTCTCATGCCAGTCACCAGCCTCCATGGGGTTGGTGGTGCTGGAGAACGTGGGAGGGCGGACTCAGAGAAATTCCGAGAGCTGAGAGGCGGGTGTAGGGGCGGGAGTGGCAGGTCGAGGAATCTCGGGCTACTGCTGGTGGAGACAGAAAAATTGAGCCTGCTGCTTGCATCTGTTCTGCTGTGCATCTGGTTCAACAACGCAACTACTAATTGATTCTGGTTGGCCATCATCTCGGCCAACGTGGGGTGGCTTGGCGACTGGGGCTTGCCTCTGCCCAGTCGCTCCCCATTGGGGCAAGTTGCCGTTGTCCCCTCCGTTCTGGGGAGCATCGGAGCCCTGGGTGTTAGTCATCCTGAAGTTTCCAAAACAGACAACACTCGCTTAGGGGAAATGATACTAAGTTTTATTTCAAAAATGTTTTATCCTTACGATTACATTCATGTCTTTTATTCAATCTTCACCCATGCCTTATATTTGACATGAGTGGCAATACAATCCAGAACAATAAAAAGGAAACAATCAACCGTAAAAACTACGTCTAAGGTAGCTCGGGGGACGACTCGACCACGGGCTCAGCGGAGATGGTCGGGGTGGTGGAGCTGGAAGGTCCGGCGGGAGGTGCACTGCGATAATCCTCTTAGGACTCACTGTGGGGATCCGAAGCAATTTCCGCTTGCGGGGCGGAAGGGGGGCGACCTCCTCAAGATCCTTCTTCAACTCCTCAATCCGCCGGCGAAGATGTGCGGTGTCGGCGACGCTCTGTCGTAGGAGTTCATTCTGGCGCCTCAACTCCTCAGCCTCAGCAGCCAACCGGTGTCCCTGCTGGACACGGCGTCGAAGATCTTCATTCTCGCGGTTCAGATCCTCTGAAGAGTGACGATAGAAATCAATCGTGTCACGTTGCCCGTTGGCATCCTGCAGGGCCTCATAGTGGAGATCGTCCATTGCTTCCAACAGGCGCACAATGTGTCCAACGGCAGAGTGGCGCTGGGAGAGCGTGCTGACGTAGACGTTGTGGGGACTCCCTAGAGTGCGTAGGGTCACGAAACGATAGTCCGTGTCGTAGAGCTCGCTGTCATAGATCATCCGGAGCTCGGTGAGGGCCTGAAGGGCGGTGCGCTGGCTGGCAACCAAAAAGGTGGGTCCTCCGCCTCGATAAGTGTGGGCTGTCTGTGTAGAGGGCTGGATGACGATGGTGACCTCGTAGTAGCTCTCGTCCTCGTCGGGGAATACTCCGTGAAACATCGGCTCGTGCTCAAATCCGAGAAAACCAACGAGCATGCGAAGCTCGCGGATGAATTCGGCCTTGTCGCGAAGAGTCCCGCTCATGGTATGGACCGACATCTACAAAAGGAGATTTTTTTCGTGAAAACTTCAGAAGATGAGAGGGTAAGTAATTTTTGTAAGAAAATATGGCTAATATAAGTCCTAGGGTCAGGTCTGTTTGGCTTCCTACAGTCAAGTCGGCTCTGATACCATCTTGTCACGCCCAGATTTAATAAATCTGGACCTTTATTGAAATTCCATAGAAAATCAATAAACCAAGACATTCATCATGCGACCACGTACAATACGAGCAATCATTCAAAGTTCGTAGACCGTATTAGTACAAAAGTGAATAAAGGAGAATAGAAACTAATAAAACAAAGGTGCTAGATGAACGTCTACTTCCAGTCTCGCCTTGACTGGGTCGCTACTCCATACCTTCATCCTCCTCGTAGTAGATGTGCTCTGGTGGTGTAAGTCAACTGGGGGTGAGTACAAACGTACTCAGCAAGCCACCAGATGTAAATATAATGCAAGGTAGTAACAAGGGAGATAGTGGCTAATTTTGCGGAAAAGCATATTTGTAAAGCAATTAAATGTGATCAATTTATTAATACAAAAACGTAAACATGTGTATGCATCATCTTTAACTCGAGGGGTACAGTCAGCCCACCCTCGCTCAACAGTCCTTTCATGCCATGAATAACTCAACCATTCAAACAATTGTAAACTAACTGCGAGTAGTCACACAACCCGCCCTTGACCGTGGGCTCGACTTTTCGAAAAGATTAAATACTCTGATCAGAGGTGTACCACTGTACCCACAAGGCATGTGCTCATCACTTACACCAAAGTGTAATGAGATGACCCATACCACGGGAACTCGTGCCAAAACCTACCATATGGTCCTTCTCGACCCGACAGCACCCTCTTATGGGTTTCATATGGTGCCCCGACGCGTCGAGCCAACACCATACCCCCCTTGAGCACGTCGGTATAAGTCACCAGCAGGTTGCCCCTTGCCCCCTCCACTATGGTGCATCGAGTCAGTTTGTTCCATACTTTCAGTTAGGACTTACCTATTAGACTTGTGGTTAGTACGGAAGTGCTTTGCAACAGATCCCGCAGACCGGTCCTTATAGTGCACCAGGTGGGACCAACCAATGCCCTAGCTTGCACCCGGAACCCACCATACTTATAACATAGCCAACTCCAACAGAGTCCAGAGACGAGAATAACAGGGAAATACATATAGTAGAATCCAACTATCTATGACTCATTCTTTTTATCCTATAGCAGTTGTGTCGGTACATTGGACACTAGCTAATATAATATTTGTAGAGTGACAAGGAGTGTAGGCTCAATAAGCATGGCTTGAGTTTGCACACAAGGACGGGGATCTAATAAATATAGTGTAGGGCTTGATATTTGACTAATGCAATATTATCCTATGAGTTATAGCGATAATTTATTAAAACATGGGCTCAATGATGATCAAAATGGGGGTTGTGACTTGCCTTGATCAGCAAAGGGTGAAGGTGGAACCTCGGGATAAAACTCCGGCTCCTCAACGAACTCGTAGTCTTCCCGATACGGAAAAAGTAAACATAACATTTAATGAACAATCCAAATATCACAAAATAATAAGCATACAGGTTTGAGGGGTTTTATTAGGTGAATTATAGTTTTATTATTCTGAAGTTTATGTGAAAAACATTAAAGATTAATTTTTAATGCTTTTCCTAATTCATTTTCTGAATTTACCATTTTATCCCTAAGGGGTTTTTATGTGTTTAATTAATAAGAATATTTTGAGCAACATAACATACTGTTTTTATGGCATTAATATGTAGAGAATAAAATGCTGAATTTAAAAAAAATTAAATGGTGAAATTTCGAGTTAAAATGAGCAAGTTATGAATTTTGGAAGTTTAAATCATTTTCTTGAATTTTATTTAAACAGGAAATGAGCTTTAGTCCACGATGAGCCAGGCCCACGGTGGACTGGGGCACTATGCGCGTGGGCCGGTTGATCTAGAGCTATTGGATCTGGATCCATCGGTCAAGCTCGAGGCGGGAAAGCTTAATTTGCAATGGACGGTCGAGATTAAAATGCACAGAACCGGTACGCGTGGACGCACAAGATCGAGCAGGGGTTTTAAGTAGCGATCGACGACTGTGATCGCCTGATACCGCTTTGACCAGATGGATGGCCTAGATTAAACCCGTGCGGGATATAATCTAAGCCCTCCATCGTGGATCGGACGGCTGAGAGCGCGTCCGGCACGGCATGAGTTAAGGGGCATGTACCCCCTTCGTTCTCGGCTCCGGCGGGGTTCGGGTGCGGTGGCGACGGCACCGACGAGGGGGCTAGGCCCTAGATCTAGGCGAAAATGGATAGAGGAGACGACGGCGGTTCCAACCGTACCTACGGCGGCGAAGATGGTTGACGGACGGCGACCGATGGCGAGGGGTAGACGGGGAGGACCTTCGGTGCTCGACGACGATGGTGATCCGGCGGCGTGTACGACCAACGGAGGCGTGGCTGAGGTCGGGTGGTCAACGACGGACTCGACGGTGGCAGCGGCATGGACCGAGGTGGCTTGTGACGACGGCGAACAGCGGCTAGAGGTGGAGCAGGAGAGGAAACCGAAAAACCGGGAGGTGGCGCTCTGGACGGCTACGGCTCAGGCTTAGGTGTTGTGGGCAGAGGGCGGCGAGCAGAGGGGATCCCTTTCCATCAGGGAAGATGATCCTGACAGGTGGCCCCCACCTGTCGGTGAGCGAGTGCGTAAGGGTGAGGCGCCGACACGCGGGCCAGAGTGGTCAGTGGCTGTAGCCCGGCTAGAGAGGCTGACAGGCGGGCCAGGCTGACGCGGGTGTGGGAGAGGAGATAGGGGGAGCGCACCGACAGGTGGGTCCCATATGTCAGTGGCATGAGCGCTGGGCTGGGCCGGGCTGAGGCAGATTGAGGGTTGAGTCCCATTTAGATTTATAATTGTTTTCTGATTTAAAATAAATCCAGTAATTCATTTATTTGATTAAGGGTTGAATCACTCTTGATAAAAACTTGTAAAAATTCTTAAAATTATATCTTGGCCTCTAGATTATATCATAAATTTTCCAAGTCCAAATTTAAAGTATTCCCTTCTGTTTGGCTTTATTAAGGCTCTTTTAGGATTTTCTTTAATAAATAATTCCAGAATTTCTTTGAATATTATATTTCCTTTATTTTATTTATTTTAAATCTTGGGATGTTACACATTATATGGATGTAAGTGCAGAACGCCGCTGCTCTGGGATCAGACTGGCGAGTCACAGTTATTCGGGACAGATATTCTGTGAGAAGTCCGAAGATAAAGTTAAGGTCATCAAGGATAGGCTAAATATATCTCAGTTCCCAACAAAAGAGTTATGCCGATAACCGACAAAGAGACTTAGCTTTCAAAGAGGGCGATTATGTCTACCTCCGAGTCACTCCCCTCCGAGGTACCCAGAGGTTTAACATGAGAGGAAAGTTAGCTGCCCACTATGTTGGACCCTTCCAGATCATTCGTCGGCAAGGAGAAGTTGCATATCAGTTGGAGCTACCATCATCTTTGGCAGGAGTCCATGATGTGTTTCACGTCTCTCAGCTAAAGAAATGCCTTCGAGTACCCACCGAACAGGCAAACCTCCAGCAGCTCCATATCCAAGAAGACCTGACCTACATCAATAAACCGGTTCAGATCCTAGAAATCAAGGAAAGGGTAACCAGGAGCCGAGTAGTACACTTCTGTAAGGTTCAGTGGGATAACCACCCCATCGAGGAAGCCATCTGGGAAAAAGAGGAAGAGCTTAAGGCCCAATATCCTGAGTTATTTGAGAAGCTTTCAGAATCTCAAGGACGAGATTTTCTGTAAGGGGATAGGTTTGTAACAGCCCAAATTTCCAAAGGTAAAAAAATATAAATATACTTTCTAGAAAAGGATTATTTTTAATTTTTCTTAAAGCTGAAATGCCCAAATAAATAAGAATCTAGGGAAATCTTCCAAACCAGGGTCTGAAATAAATTATATTATGATCTTAAGACTAAGACATATTTTTGAGAATTTTTACAAATTTTTATAATCTTGGCAAGTGGCCCATAAATTTTAAACCAATTTTAGCAATTATTTTTATTCAGAAATTCATTTTAAACAGTGATGGGCCGCATCCCCCTTCTCCCTCCATAGGCCGACCTGTTAGTCTCGTCCCACTCTCCGCACGTGCGCCCGATCCGGACCCACCTATCGGCGCTAACCCACACGCCTGCACCCGCCCGTTGACCAGGCGTCCCCATCGGTCAACATCAACCGTTGCCGCAACCGCGCCCTCACGCACCCGCTGATAGTGGCCCCCCACTGCCAGCTTCATCTTCCCCATGTCGCCCCGCCCCCAAATTGCACCAGCCTAAAACCCTAGCCCGGGGAACCCGCCTCTGTCGTGCCCCTTTCCCTAATTCATTGCCGGCATTAAATTCCATGTGATCCGCTGGCCGTTTCCCCCAATTAACCGACGTGTTTAAATCCCGAGATCAACGGGTCGCATGCACAGTAGGATCTCACCGAAAAAATGGATGGTGCTCCTCGGGTTTCCTTGTATTCGGCCTACCTCCTTTACTATCGACGTCCCCTATAAAGCCCCACCGGCCACCTCCGAGTTCAGCCCTGTTTCGCAGTGCATCCATCGCATTCTCGAACGCTAGTTTAGCGCCACCCCTCTACCCGCACTCCAATCGTCGCTCGCTGTCACCGGAGCCCTCCTCCCCTGTCGTCGACCCCTCCCCGACCCGGCCACCCCTCCATCATCATCGAAGCCCACCGGAATGACATCCCCGCCGATGACCCGAACGCCTTCACCACCTCCGCTCATCGCCGTCCACAACCCGACGACCTTAGGCCCCCGCATCGGTAACATCATGCTCCCCTCACTGCCCTATTTCCATTTCTGTACTCCGTTGGGACCATCGTCCATTGCCGTCACCGCTAGCCCATCGCCACCTCTCGGCCGTCACCGGAGAAGATTACCGGCAAGGGTAATTACCTGTGCTGTGTCAGATTCGACCGCCACCACTCGATCAGACACGAACGGCTAGGATTAGAACCCGCTCGGGTTCAATCTGGGCCATCGGTGCGATCAAAGCGGTATCGCGTGATCTGAGCCTTTGAATCTTCATTAAATCTAGGTCGTAGATCCGTACCGGTTCGGTTGTTTTAATCACAGCCGTTGGTTTTCATTTAAAATACCCGCGCATACTGTGGCTGCCCGATCTCGATCCGACGACTGATATGGATCTGTCCCACACGCACAGTGCGCGGGTTCACGGTGGACTCGGCTCACTGTGGTGGGTTCCGGGTACAAGCGAGGGCATTGGTTAGTCAACGTGGGGCACTATAAGGACCGATCTACGAGATCCGTTACAATACACTTCCGTACTAACCATAAGTCTAGTGGGTAAGTCCTAACTGGAGGTATGGGATGTTCCAACTTGAAGAACCATTTGGATATGGGTCAAGCAACACCTGCGGGTGGCTTGTACCGACGAGCACAAAAGGGGACACGACGTTGGTCCAGTGCGCTGGCACACCAGCGAAACTTAGAGTGGGTGTTATTGGGTTGGAGTGTCTCATGCTAAAGGTTTTGGCATGAGTTCCCGTGGTATGGGTCATCTCATTACCCTTTGGTGTGCGGGGATGAGTGTGTGCCTTATGGGTACAGCAGTACACCTCTGATCAGAATTTAAATCTTTTCAAAAAGCCGAGCCCACGGTCAAGGGTGGGTTGCATATCTCATAGTTAGTTTATATTTATGAGTGTTGCATGATGAATTGGCATGTAAGGACTGTTGAACGAAGAGGGCTGACTGTACTCCTCGAGTTAGAAGATGTTGCATTGTTCAAGTTTATTATTCTGTACAATTAAATTTGACTACATTAAATGCTGCAACTTGAAAATGTATTTTTCCGCACTTTAAAGCCTTATCATTCCCTTGTTATTACCCTGTGTTACTATTGCATTCTCGGTGACTTGTTGAGTACTTTTATACTCATACCCGTTGGAAAACACTTTAGAGACTGCGTACTATGAGGATGATGGTCTGGAGTAGCGACCCAGTCAAGGACGCAAGACT
The DNA here is from genome assembly GCA_019279435.1 of Zizania palustris. Classification (NCBI taxonomy): domain Eukaryota; kingdom Viridiplantae; phylum Streptophyta; class Magnoliopsida; order Poales; family Poaceae; genus Zizania; species Zizania palustris. The sequence goes on from JAAALK010000080.1 coordinate 29,028,347, forward strand.
AGCAGAGATGTTCATCGCCTAGTTTTATTCTTGTAGTTTCTTTTAATTTTACACTTATGTAATAATGTGGTCTGCGAACCATGGATGATTGATCGTATATACATTGTCGCATGAGGGACATCTTGTTATTATTGTTTTTCTATGGAAATTCAATAATGTTTGGATTTTATTAAATCCGGGCACCCCATACACTCAAAACACCCCTGAGAGCCTCCTCTCCTCTGATCCCGTCTATCATTATAGAATCGGGTAAAGTTTTTGACAATGAGAGCAAGCTCCTCATCATCCAGATTGTCCACCTTCTTTTTTGTGATAGAGACTAGAGAAGACAAGGCAAAGCCACTAGAAATGACACAAGACCCAGAAGAACCAGATGCAATACCTCCAAATGAGGTGCCACTATCAGAACCAAAAAGTAATGCCATGGATGGTGGCAAAGAATTTCTAAGTCCTTGGCAAGATACCTTGGCAATCTCAGTGGACTTCAGCTTGCTAAAGAGTTCATCACAAGTTAACATGTCGTAACTTGTGGATTCCTCAATGTTGGATATCTTTACTTCCCATATACTACGATCAAGAGCATATAGAAGCTTGATAGCCCTCTCATGATCAGAATAAGAAAGCAAACCCGTGGAACGAAGATTACTCACGATGGCATCAAAACGGGAAAACATGATATCAATAGATTCACCAGGGCCCTGCACAAATATTTGATACTGTTGGTTGTAAGTGCTTTGGCGCCTGGCCTTGATCTGAGTTGTGCCCTCATGAAACACAATGAGTGTGGACCAAATCTCCCTAGCAGTCTGATAGTGCTCCACCCTATCGAACTTATTTCTATTCAGGCCAATGAACAATATATTTCTAGCTTTGCAGTTAGCAGTATACTGATATTTCTCAGCCTGAGTAGTGCGAGTCTCGGGGATGGAGTATTGTGAGTCCACAATCTCCTAAATTGCACTTCCTTGGCTTTGAAAATAAGCCTGCATGCTCACCTTTTAGTAAGCAAAATTCATCCTATCGAACAACGAAATTTTATTGACTCTGTCCATGTTGCCAAAGGATCACAAAACCGGTTAAGGTCAACTAGTGATCTTAAACTTGCTCTAATACCAATTGTAGGACCGAAACAGGCGACTAGAGGGGGTGAATAGGCGCCTTAGAAAATTCTTTTGAATTGATGGTATTTTTAAAACACCCGCACCTCTAAACGAACAATCGGAAGCAAAAGAGTTAATACAGTAGAATCCTAGAAAAAGCTAGTACTATCACTCTCCTGTCAGATATGATATGATGTGACAGTTTGAAAAATCATAAGCACTTAAAAAATATAGCCTTCAAAGACTACTCAAAGATTAAACAACCAGATCATCAAATATCAAACTAAAGTAAAAAAATTCGTTTGACAAACACAGATCTTTTATCAAACTCGTGGCATGAATAAAAATCACATGTATTTCATCGTACATAAGCAGTCTAATTCAGAAATCTCACAGAAATTAAATGACCAAATTAAATGCAAATGAGAAACTATACCTGTAGTTACTCTAGGGCCAAATTTTTCCATGCCATTACAATTTTCACAGTTTTGAAATATGTCATCGGCGTGTCACTGACAGATGAGACCTACCACAGTCACTGACAGTGGCATTTTTCAAATTACAGAAAATTGTAATGGCATGTTTACAAAATTTTTTTACTCTATTGAAAGCACGGCTACTGTTTGAGACAACGATGTGGGCACAGGAAATGGAGGCACAGAAAACCATGTGAAACAATACTATGCGCATATGTCCCTGGTTCAAGTGGCTGGTGAAGTTTCCCGTTGATGGCAGGATGCAAATGGCGCCAAGAAAAACCGGGCGTGGTGCTCAGTGCTGTACCCAGCCAAGAGAAAAACCGGATACGATGGCTTCTGAAATAGACGTCCCGCGGCGGGGGCACAGAGATTTTTGTTTGGCTCCGCGGAGCAATTTTCGTTTTTTTGAAATCAAAAGTCAAATTAAAAGGTATATTTCAAGCCAATAAAAACAGTTTTTAGTGCAGTGAAAATATGAAAGCTACTCCAGACCTGTTTTTTGCGGCTTTTGGCTTCGTAACCATACAAAATTTCATAAATTAACATTTCAAATTTCATACAATCATACAAAATTCTATAAATTGACATTTCAAATTTCATACAACCATACAAAATTTCATAAATTGATATTTCAAATTTCATACCATACAAAATTTCATAAATTGTCATTTCAAATTTCATACAACCATATAAAATTTCATAAATTGACATTTCAAATTTCATGCGACCATATAAAATTTCATAAATTGACATTTCAAATTTTATACAACCATACAGAATTTCATAAATTGAATTTTTTACACAGCTCACAGCTCAAAGCAGCTTCATAGTCGTTTCAGCCAAATGGCTTTCAGCTTTCTCACAGCTAACATCTCACGTCAGCTTTTCTACAGCCCACAGCCCACAACAGCTTTTTTCCACAGCCACAGCTCAACTAAACACACCCTAAAACAGCGGTGGAAGATAGGTAAAGTGATTCATGAAAAATAGGTGCCATACCGTAGAGGGATGGGTTTTTTATAGCCTACGTGGAAAGTAAAAAGACTACTTCATCCCTAGGATTTAATTAATTGTGGACTCTATTTTATAGATTCAATGCCCATAGGGCTAAAAGTATAAAATCTTATCTAAAGTTAGTTTGTTCCGATTGGAAGCTTTCGTAGCAGCTACGGCTTCTCTTCAGGACGCTTTGATATTGATCCGACGGTTTTGAGCCAAAACTGACAAAGCCTCTCCTGATCACCGACGCTTGTCACCAATCCGCGAACTCGACAGCCAGCAAGTCTCTCCCGCTCTCGATCCCCCGAGCTGCCTTGTCACCTGTACTGACCTCCCTTTCGCTGACTTGGTAACACACTGTCCCGATCATCCGTCTATCCATGTCTTGCTTCATCTCCACGTGTACGCCTGAGATCTTCCTCAACTTCACCCAGCATACTTGACCGTCTAGCATCAAGCTCCTCGCTTGACCCCGATCACCCGCTGTTGACGGTTTACTCACATCTCAACCCTGCACAACATGAGACAAGCAAAACACGAATCTCCAAGCAAGATGCACACTGATCCCATCAGTGAACCTCAAACAGCAAACACACGTCTAGACCATGAAACAGACAAACTTGTCAATCACTCATCACTAAGATAAAACCACAGTGCAAACCCTACTTAGTTTCTCAATCTCCCTTTGCCTACTCGCCCATGGGGCACCAGCTGGAGAAGGCGTCGTGGATACTAAGGAAGAGATACTGACACCAGCACCTAGGCGGCGATCACATTGGTAACATGTGAAAACACCGTCATATTGTCACAGTTTGGTTTTGGTGTGATTTCTATTGGTTGATATATTCTTTTTAGGTGCAGTTGAGGTTTGTGTAGCTACTGAAAAATTAGAATTATGAGATTCAGATTAGCAAATTAGAAAATTTTATTTTGTTTTTGGCTTGTTTCTGTTTGCTAAAAGTTCAATGGAAAAGATTTTAGAATGTCCATCCATCTTAGAACAAGGGTAAACTTACCCATTACAACTAAAGAGGTCACCACACATGTATACCCATCCAATTCATCAAACCAAACAAAAAATTGGATTATCTCATCAACTCTTCATCTCACCAACCAAATAAAAATTAGATCATCCTATACATCAAACAAAAAAAACCAAATGAGTAAATTAGATCATCTCATTAACAAATCTATGAATGGGATCATTCTATCCATTCTCTTTACCAAACCTAACGGACCCTTAGCATCGTGTTACTGATGAGGATGCTTGAGCACGAAGTGAGTTGGAGTTTGGTTTTTTTCTGTTGTGCGTTGTCGCCTACTCGCCTGTTGGATTGGACCTACGGCGTTTGCGGTGAAAATGAGACGCTGGTTGTGGTGTCAAAGAACCAACAAGTGCAGTAAAAAAACTAAAATCTCCAGGACAATGTAGGATTGGGCGAGGCTGCATACAAGACATGACCAATAGCGCTGTGAATAGGTCAAGTTTTTGACCTATATATCTATCGCTTTGAAGCCTCACATCAAACCAGAAAATGGTTCATTGTTTAACCCGTAGGTCACAACAATAGCTAAAAAAGCCTAATAGGTGAATGTAAAAAACCCTAGATTATCTCCCTCTTACTGTGGATTCTAAAAGGAATGTTGTGAGCTGTAGAAAAGTTGTTGTGGGTAGTAGAAAAATTGTTGTGAGCTATGAGTTTTGAAAAACCTAGAAGTTATTTGGTTAGAGTAGCCGTTGATTTATGTTTTGATAGTAATATCTGTGATACTCATGTTTTTTAGTTACACTATTAATATGCACTCAATATAAGCATTGATTTTTTTAATGATGTGCATTTAGATCATTGTTGTAATAAGAAAACTAAAACAAAATTATTTATAACTAAAACGTATTTATGTTTTCCAACAATCATATATTAATTTTTATTCTTACAAAACTATTTAGTTTCATTTACTCTATATCAATAGAAGGGGCATTTCATTAATGGCAAAAGTGATTAATTTCCACCAAAAGCTGGTTACGAGAATCCGAAGTATTTGGGGTACCCCTAACTTCCTATTTACACTACTCCAGTCCTGCAACGAAGATACCATTTGGAGTCAGATGCGACTGTTTGAACCAAACGTAATTTTCTCTCCGATTTTATAATTCTTAACATTATATATATATATATATAAATTAAGAAATATTTATTTATTGTGTATATTTACTGTTTTATTTGTATTAAATATGATTATGCTATATTTATAGTTAATAAGTTCATAATTTGGTATATGACTCCAAGTAATATTTTAATCAGTAAATTATTAATAATTAGCATAAAAACTTCAAATCATAAATATGAAACTTGGAAGAGCGGTGGAAACAACTATAGTTGGCCACATAGGCCGGGCCTAGTGGGCGGCAATAGGCCCGACCCTAAAAAGCAGGGCACTAGCATGGCCTCACTCTATGGGTTACGTGCTAGTGTGGGCCTGACACAGTGTAGGGTAGTGCCTGGGCCGGCACCTTGGCCCATAGTGCCAGCCTGGCCTGGCACAACTATTTTGGCCGACACTAAGGCGGCCCAATCCCTCTGACTCTAGTCCCTACTCCCCACTCCCCAGTCGTCTGATCCGTCACTCCAGCCAATCCTAGCCATCCGATCCCACCGTTGCTCGGTATAAAAGCCACCCTTTCAGGCTCACGCGAAACCCTAGCTCATTTTCCCATCTCCCTGGCTCCCTCACCTTCACCGCCTCTGCCTAAAAATAGTGAAACCCTAGACCCTAGTACTCTTCACCACGGTTCCTCCATGGTGCTGCCGGCTCCTCTAGATCTTTTGGCTTCTCCACAGCGTCGTCAGCTAGTCACCGGCCTACTCGCCTCCTCGTCTTTCGGCAGGTATGCATGAATTGTGATTGTGTCTCACCTGCTCCCTTCCCCCTCCTCATCTATCGACGAATCTAGTTGTTGCACCAGTAGATCTGGTAGTTATGAGTTGTGGGCTGCGAGCTACGTTGGTAGATCTGGTCATCTCTAGTATTTGGATGTTGTGTGTCGCCAGATCCCCTCCCCATCTCCGTCTCCTGCGTTGTTGTGCTGTCGGTCGATCTGGCTGGTGTAGTGGTGACTAGTGCGATCGTGCTAGTGCTATGTTGTACTATTGTTTCTCTTCTTCGGTTCTTTCTCACTGACAACCATTGCAGGATAACAACAGGTACCTACTTGTTGTATATGTTCTATACTTACTTTTGTTCTCTATGCTAGTGCTGTGTTGTACTATTTCTAGGGTTTCCTACTTTCCTACATGAGTTATGTAGATGTTCTATTACTTACTTCTGTACATGAGTTCTATACTTCTATTCTGTAGTTCATTTATATCATACTTGTTGTTTTGTAGTTGTTGTTTGTATACATGATATTTGTATACCTACTTGTTGTTCCTGCTATTGATATTTATAGGGTTTCCTGCATGAGTTTGAGTTCTGTAGATGTTCTATTACTTATGTACATGAGTTTTGTTTCTGTAGTTCATTTATATCATACTTTCTGTTTTGTAGTTGTTGTTTGCATACATGATATTTGTATACCTACTTGTTGTTCCCGCTATTAATATTTCTAGGGTTTCCTACATTAGTTTTGTAGATGTTCTATTAGTTACTTCTGTACATGAGTTATGTACCTCTGTTTCTGTAGTTCATTTAGTTCATACTTGTTTTTTTTAATTGTTGTTTGTATACATGATGTTTGTATACCTACTTGTTCCTGCCATTGATATTTCTAGGGTTTCCTGCATGATTTTGAGTTATGTAGATGTTCTATTACTTTTGTACATGAGTCCTATTACTGTAGTTATTTTATTTCATACTTGTTGTTCTATACTTATTGTTTGTATTATACTTATTGTTTGTATACATGATGTTTGTATACCTTCTTGGTGTTCCTACTGCTGTTATTTCTTGTTATTCTCCCATGAGTTCTGTCTACTTGTAATGTTACTTCTATAATTCTATTACTTCAAGTTTATTATGTTTCTGTAGTTCATTTGTTTCATACTTGTTGTTCTCTGGTACTTCTGTCCAAATTTGCTCATCATCTCCTAGAGGCTACATCTTTGCATATTGACCTCACTAACAGCTCTGGTGCTCTGAATTGAAGGTAATAGTTGTACTTACTTAGTTACTTTGATTGTGAAACAATAGTTGTATCATTTAATATTGTACTAATAGTTGTATATACATTCTATAGTAATCCGTTGAGGAACCAGAAGGCCGGCGATGGACAACAAAGTGGATGGGCCCTCCATCAATGATGAACTTCGGTTGATGGGTCAACTCGGAGATGATGAGGTAGACTTGGGCATGGAGAGGGAGGAGCCCTTAGGCGGCCACAACAGTGCTGATCCTATCGACATGAGAGGCGATGCCGAGGACGGTGGCGCTGCGGCAGGCCAAGAGGACTCCACCTAGGGCAGCCAGAAAAAGTCCCGTTCCATGACCTCTGATGTTTGTAAATTCTATTGTGAACTTGTCAATTCTCCTATGAATTGTTCTGCAAATTTAAATTTTTTTGAAATTTGTTATACTTTTTGAAATTATATTTTTAGTGTTTATGCCAACATATATCGTAGTGCCAGCACAACACTATAAACTTGAGTTAGTGTCGTGCCTGATCACAAGCTCGACACGTCGTGTGTACTGATTCGTGCTAGTGTGAGACCTAGTGCCTGGTCATCGCCACATCTGGCTACAACCGAGGCAGTAAGTAAAACAGGCAACCACACATTTCTCTTATCTTCAAATAAAATAAACACAGAATACAAGGTAATAGTAGTACACGGCACGCAACCACGCATGCATCGAATTAGCTCGATCGATTGCTTTTGCTCTCACTCGCTTTAGATCAATGGCGGGATGCTCTGCTCGTTTCTAAAGTAGTCGGTCGGATCCACCGCAGCCTTCACCGCGGCGAGCCTGTCGAAGTTGCCGGCGAAGTACCTTCGCCCCCAGACCTTGCCGCTGTCGAACGAGCTGACATCGTTCGCCGCCACCGCGTTCTCGCCGAGGTCCAGGTCCCGGTAGTTCACGTACGCCGCCCTCGGGTTCTTGCTCACGTACGGTTCCATGAACGCGTACAGGTCGCGGATCCACTGGTTCGCCGCCACAGCCGTGTTGTCGCCGGACCAGAACGCGATGTACTGTACGTTGTACAGCGTGCCACTCCGGTGCGGGTACGGCGTCGCCGCAGCGGGGACGCTACCGACGAACCCGCCCTGCGGCTCTAGGATGGCCATCCCGGCGCCGTTCATGGTGAACCACGGGAAGATGTTCTTCCAAACGCCATTAGGGATGGCTCGCTCGACGTAGTCGGACTTACCCTTGCTACTGCCCTGCAGGCTGGTTCTCCGGTTGAGGAGCTCCTCCACCGGCGTGTTGGGGTTCCAGAATTGGATGAGCGCCGCCGACTGCAGCCAGCTCATCTCCCGGCAGTCAGCGCTCGTCATCCCCAGCTCCGGGAACAGGCTGCTCATCGTCGGCAGTAGGGCGGCGCACGACCCGAGGTACAGGGACTGGAACGTGGCTTGCGGCCCCTGCAAGATCACTCTAATGGTGAGCTCGCTTGGGAGGCTGGGCGCCACGTCTTGCCATCTGGTGACAATGTCAACGGCGCCCTGGTCGACCGTCCTTCCGATGATGAACACCGTCACCGTCGATGGGACCTGCACGAGACGGATCTTCCACGAGACCACGATGCCGAAGCTCTCGCCGCCGCCACCTCGGATGGCCCAGAAGAGGTCCTCCCCCATGGCGGCCCTGTCGACGAGTTCGCCATTGGCATTCACTATCTTGGCGTCGAGGATATTGTCGATGGAGAGCCCGTACTTGCGCATCATCATGCTGATCCCGCCACCGCTGAGGTGGCCGCCGACGCCGATGGTCGGGCAGACGCCGGCTGGGAACGCCAGATTCGGGTTACTCTTCGCGACGGTGTAGTACAGCTCGCCGAGCGTCGCGCCGGAGTCGACCCAGGCCGTGGCGTCGCCCAGGCTGACGCTCACGGCGCGCATGCCGGCGAGGTCGATCACCGCGAACACCTCACCGCCGCGCACGGACCGGTACGAGAGGCCCTCGTAGTCGTGCCCGCCGCTGCGCACGCGGAGGCGCACGCCCTCCGCACGGCCGCAGAGCACGGCGGCCTGGACGTGGGAGGCGTCAATCGGCGTGACGATGCAGAGCGGCCTCACCGTCGCGTTGGTGAAGAACTTGGCGTTCCGGATGGAGGAGACGAGCACGGCGGTGAAGTTGTTCGAGCTCTGCGTGAGCACCAGCTCGCCGGGGATCTTCTGCTGAAGGCACTGGAGGAAGCCATCAGAGGAAGCTAGTGAAGGGACAGCGAGGCAGTGACACGAGACGAAGAAGCTGATGGCGAGCCCTAGGGCTAGGTTTCTGAATATTGCTGCCATCTTGCTGCTTCTAATTGGAGTACTTAGCTTATGTGAACTCCATATATATATATATATATAGTGGGGAGGTGAGTTGTTGATATATGTAGTAGCTTGTCTATGTCTATAATTAAAAATATATAATAGTTGATTAATTATATGAGACGATGACTAGAAAAATCTAGTCATTGATTAGATGAGTTATATGATCATAGCCTTATAGCCTTATATTATTATGTAAGTTGTGTGACAATCTATTTTTAATTCTGTTTCTTCTTTGATCTAAAGCCATATTCATTAACAAAATACAACTTGATATTTAGTAATTACAGTTTTATAATTAATAAATAATAAAAAAGGTACAATGAGACTCCAAACATAGCTTAATGCAAATTTTATTAATTAAAAAAATCAAAATTATTAAATGATGAATATATATGGAAACACCAATCTAGTTTAGTTATAGTAGAGCTTTATATTTATTAATTAATTCATTTGAAATTATTAATTAGGATGTGAAACTATGCACAATTTAATATTTATTAATTATAGTTTGTAAATAATAATGAGTATGACTTATTGTGAGTGCGCCGAGTAGTAGCCTTAGGGCATGTTTGGTCAGCTCGTGACAAATACAACTACTTTTAGAATTTGAAGCTGAAATAAATGGTTCAAATTCTGGTTCAGATTGTGAGAATATGTTGCTGCAGAATCTGGCAATGAACTAGAATACAGAAATTGAAAAACACCAATTTTTCTAGATTCTCATCAGCTAGATACTCAGACTATTTAGCTACTCAGACTAGCTAGCTATCGAGAATTTCTATCTAGTTGAGGCACAACACATGGTCAAGGCACAACACATGGTCAACTAATACGACGGTCACAAGAGACCAGATATGTTTTTGGGGTCTTATTTTGGGTCTCGACCATGCTTACCACGTGCCAATAGAAAGTGTTGTGTATATCGCCCCAACAAACTTGAGATTTATCGTCCCGTTTAATTATTACTATCTCTATTTCACAATTTAAGTATTTTTAGCTATGCATATATTTATATGGCTGCCAATAATATATACGTTTTGTATATGTTATCTAAATCTAGACATTACTGAAATAGAGTAGCATATCATATTACGGATTGTTATAGGTCCTTAGCTTCAAAGTAGTGCTATTATGTTAAAAACTTTTTATATAAAATTTATTGTAAAGTCGTTCATCAATTTCGTAGCATTGTTTTTTAATTAAACGCTTAAATAATTGTTTATAATCCATCAAGAACTTCTATTTGAACCTGCAGGCTTAGCCATATATAGGTACGTTATGCCTTGCTTGAGATATTTCATATTTGTTATTTCAATTCAGTCAAGGCTTCTTGTATTTCTGATATTTTCAGCCTTGTGCAATTTTAAGGTCGATCGATCTGATCTATAGATATGGTTTAGAGTGAAACTAAAGATACTCTAAGGTTTGATTGGAGAGCTTTTGGCTGGCTAGATATTTCTAGTATCTAGAAACTTCCCTAAACAGCATCTCGGGTAGCCCAAATTTTCAAAATCTACCAAAGCAGTTAGTCTCTCCAAGTCTAGTAGCTGATAAATTGGCTAACTAACCTCAGCTTCTCCAGATTCTGTAGATTTTTATTTACCCACTATGTCACTAAATAAAACCCACCCACCCAACAGCTAGCTACTCCAACCAGTCAGTTAGATACTCGGACTAACTGATTTTGAGAATCTGCAGCTCCCCTAATATAGTGTCGATAACAATTGTAACAATTATCTATTTTACTATCTAATTTAAAAATTGAGCTCGGGTTCATGAGTTGTCTCGGCTCAAGGAGGTCCCGAGCCAAGTCTTGGGCTGCCTTCTCACCTTTGTACCTAGGTAAGATGAGCCTAAGCCGGCTCAAGAGTCACTTGGTGGCTTGCCCAGCATCCACCAAGTAGCGCGAGGCAAGTATTAATCATTAGGCAGTAAACTCCGCAAGCTTCCACACAGTTCCGCCCAGTCATTGAACTTGATACTCACAACTAAACCTAGCTAGCCCCCGCTGTCACTCCAGGTGCTCATTGCGTCCCCGACACCTCTCGCCATCTGACACATGATGATTTACTATTGCTTACTAACTACTAGAGAGCTATCGCCGAGTCGAGCTGAGCCAAACCGTACGTGTTCTTAGCTCATTACAACGACCGAATTGAGTCAGGCTCGACTCATCGAACACACAGCTCGGATTGGCAACCAGAATGCCGGTATAGCCCGCTAGTGACATGAAGCTACAAGACGTGATGGTATATATTACGTACTGCGTGATAAGAGCATATATTAATTAATGAATAATGACAGATCATCTGGGCCAGTTTGAACCAAATGAAAGACCCAAACGAAGAATCCGTGGAAAACCTAGGTTCCTGCATAAAATTCCAATCGACACATGCTATGGTAACATGGAGGCTGTCCGGCTAAAAACCAGGTAGGCAACAATATCATATTGCCGTAAGCTAAGGCAATAATTTAACAATTTGATATTTTTATAGATCATAGAATCTCATACAATAGATAACATATCCCATATGATTTAGAGATATCTTAATTGATTCGATTATTATAAACATAAGGAGGGTGGTCGATCAGGGTGTCTTCAAAGGCATTCGATATCCTGCATCAAATTAAGAGATATATATCAATCTCATTGAGTCAAACCTACACACACATCAATCTACTGGTCAATAATCGTATAATCCCATTGTTTTTTATCGGTCGATCACCTTGTTTTATTGGCTTGATCAATATAGAGTAGTATTAAGATAAGTGATCTCCTAAAAAATTCTCGTATTACATCATACGTATTACTTGATCTTTTTGTAAACTTTATGTACCGTATTGCATGCTCGTATTGCATGCTCTGATAGATCAAGATAGACAACTATATATGTTCTCACTACGAAATCAGGATGTTACAAGCCGACAATCCACTGCGTGCAGGAGGCAGCGATGACTTGCAACTTGCAAATCGAATGTGCCAATGTGAGGACTATATATATATACTGGCAACGTGCAAGTGTACCATTAAATTAGCGAGAGCTAGCTCTTCCATGTGAAATGGTTGTATTATGGTATGCATACGGTGGATCATGCCTTTCGTTGCCCTCCTCAAAGTACAGGTTTATACCATCAAGCAAGGCATGCAGATGGCCATATTATTATTGGCGTGTTGTGCGTACATGGCCGGGCGACTTTAATTTGCTGGTCAGATGACCCAACAAATTAACAAAGAAATCAGGATGTTACAAACTGACAATCGATTGGCGACATCAATAACTTGCAACTTGCAAAATCGAAAGTGCCAATGAGGACCATATATATATATATATATATATATATATATATATATATATATATATATATATATATATATATATATATATATATACGGGAACGCTATTCTACACTATGAGTGTAAATGCTATTCTACACCGATCATCTCAATTGTGCCCACCCCCCACCCAATCCCAACCCCTCCATTCCACGTCGGTGTAGAATAGCTATTCTACACCCGTGGTGTAGAATAGCATTTGTATATATATATATATATATATATACTGGCAAGGTGCCATTGTGGCATTAAACTAGCAAAGGTTATTCAATGTAAAATGGTTGTATTAGGTATCCATCCGCGGTGGTGGTAAAACAATTATGAAACAATATAGTTATGAAATAAAGGTGGCCAACAACGAGCGAGAGTTGTGAGTACAGTTCGGGATGGAGACGGTGATGGCGATCCGGTGGTTAGGAATCCGATCGGAGCAACAGCTGAGGACAGGGAGGAGACGACGGATCCGACAGAATCGACAACGAGGATAGATGTGGCTGCCGGTGACGAGGGTAGGTGGCTGGAGCTCGGCGAACGGCGATGCAACAAAAACGCATGGTGCAGGTTTGGGTTCGCGAGGCTAGGGCTGAAATTGATGGTGGGATTCGGTCATGGACTCCAGATTTTATAGTGAGACACCAGAGAAGGAAAATGAGCGGGTATGGAAGATGATTTTGAGGCTTCCAAAAATAATATTGTGTCATGAATACATTTTTCATTTATTTATTATTTTTATATAAAACTAATCATATTTTTATAGATTTCCATATACATGATCAACATTCCATATATTAATGATTTTCATATAAAACAGATCAACTTTCATATATTGATAATTTTCATATAAAACAAATCAACTTCTATATATTGATGATTTCTATATATTAATAATTATCATATAAAATAGAATATCAATTTCCATATAAAACAGGTGGGGCTCAATGACAGAGAGAGGGGAGGGGAGGTTATAATGGGCTGGGGCGACTCAAGAAAGAGAAAAAGAAAGATCTGATGACTATGATTTATTAGATGTGAATAAAGCGTTGTGATTTAACAAATAGATAGCCACTGGACAATCAAACTCGCCAATTATATTGTAGGGTAGATATACGATGGACAATCAGTTTTATCGGTTTCACCGATTCGGTTTTAATCAACAACCGAACATAATGCTAAATTTAGCAAAACCTGAAAAAAAACAAAAAAGTTTTTTTATTCAGTTTGATTTCGTTCGATTTAGTTTTTAGTTTTCAGTTATTTTAAGTCAACCCTTATTTATGGGGAAATATCCTATGCAATCACTTATATTGGTGTAATCATGCAATCAAGCAATCTAGTACATCCAATCAAGCGATCTGATGCATCCACCTGAAAACCTAGTACTTTTTATTTTTAACCTCTTTCATATGTAATCGTTGGATTGCTTGATTGAATGTACCAGATCGCTTAATTGGATACAACAGATCATTTGATTGCACGCTTGCACCAAATGAGTGATTGCACGTGATATTTTTCTCTTATCTATCTACACTAATAATGATAAGTACCAGCTAATCTATTATTTTCTCTACCCTCGACTCGGCTCGGCTCGATCGATCGATCTATACCATCAAAGTAGATGGCCTGGCCATATTGGCGTACCGTCCGTGTACATGGTCTGCCGACTTTGCGAGACAGATGACCGAAGGACTGACCATCATTAAGATTTGCCCAATTCAATTCAGGCTGTGCAGATGAGACCGTTGACAATGGTACGAATCCAAACCTCACTCATTCTGATGGGCCTTTTCATGTGTGACGGATGTATAGTTCATGTAACACGAGTTTGCTAATTGAGCCCAACGGAAATCCCTACATTTCGCAATTTTTTTAAAAAATAATAATTATTTTTATTTGAAAATATATTGATAAGCTAACTTTTTGAGAAGTTGTACACATGGTTGGTCGTTAGACTATCTACCACATTATATAATTGATAAGTTTGAGTATCCACCACTACTACAAAGCGACACTGTAGCGGCGGACAAAATCGACCTATAGTGGCGGGCATCCAGTCCGCCACTGCTCTAACGCCACTGCTATCGCTGGTTAGCAGTGGCGGTCAGAGCGCCCGCCACCGCTGTGTCAACAGCAGTGGCGGGCACGCTGACCTCATCTGCCCGCCACTGCTATTATCAATATCAGTGGCGGGCAGATGATGTCAGCGCGCCCGCCACCACTATGTCAACAGCAGTGGCGGGCGTGCTGACCTCATCTGCCCGCCACTGCCGTTATCAATAGCAGTGGCGGGCAGATGATGTCAGCACGCCCGCCACCACTGTGTCAACAGCAGTAACGGGCAAGCTACCTCATCTGCCCGCCACTGCTGTGTATAAGCCATAACACAGAATGCTGTGATCCCACAAACCAAAACACAGAAATTATATGCTTCACACAGCCATCCACATACACAGCAGCAAAACATCCACATATCCACATACATAGCAGCAAAACATCCACATATCCACATACACATCCACACCAACAACACATCAACACAACAACCATCCATCTCATCAATTTTCAAAAATTTACAAAGTTTACATTCTTCCGGTTTATGTTTCACAATAACCATCCATCAACACAATTCATTGTTTCACAAATACATGCTCATGCGGTTTATGTTTTCTTGGAAGGCTAACTCATATGTTAATTGGTTCGCATTTTCATTCTTCCGGCCCAATCATACAGAGTTGGATGCTTGGCCACTTCACTCTCAGGATCGAAAAATACTCCAAGCTCATGAAGAATCTCATGCATCGTGAAGCGGCACATCCTTGATACGATTTCGTACATTTGTGATTCAGAGAGTTGGCTCTTCTGGGCAACGGTTGATGGACCTGACGACTGCATACGTAAAATATAAGTACATACGCTGCAAGTTATATTAGATTAACACACAAGAAATCAACTTACTTCTTTAGTATCCTCAGATACTGTCCGCCCAAACTTTCCTAAGTTATTGCTCATGAAATCACAAGTATAGTAGCCACAATGCACGAAACTAAGAGATTGTTTGTGACACTTCAAAATAGACAAAATTAGAACGATATATAGTTTGGCTTTATCAATTGAATTAACAAATTTAAAAATATAATATTACCGGATAGTTGGTTCTGATAAGCATTTCTTTCGGCCTCTGTGGATCATGTGGGCCACCTAACTTTTCCACGTAGTATCTATATGCACTCTGAATAACATTTAATATATCTTGATATTCTTTTTGGGTTTGTCGAGCGAGTCGAGCACATAAACCCTTGAGCTCTTTGGGTATATCAGAAGTGCAATCCAATAATCACTATCGAAAGAAGTAATATATGATTATGTTAGTTTCATAATCGATAAAACGTGATTAAGTGGATATAGTGGGTATACTTACTTAAAGTTATATGCCCCACTTATCATTTCTCTGTCCTTCCATTGATACATGCACCGCGCAATATACAACGCGGCACAACTCCTTTTGTTCTTCTTAAGTTTGTCTTCGTCTTTATTGAACATCTTTCTTTGAAATTTTTTCTTACCCGCAGTCCAGTACTTGCTATCGTTCTGGTTTAGTGTCGGGTTCAGCGCACTTTGTCTTATTAATGACGGGTTTAAGTACCCATACAATTTAGACTCGTCACCGCGTGAATTACAACTGCATATGTTATAAAACAATAGTCAATATAATACATTATTTATTTTTGCTTTGTATTGACAAATTATAAAGTACTTACATGCACCAGAGCATCATGCTTGTGATGTCGGTTCGCTTCAGACGAAACATCCGATGGAAGTCGTCGAAAAATAGTGCAAGCTTAAACTCTGGGCAGTTGAATATTTCTTGTGGAACCTTCAGTTCTATTTGTGTTACTCCTAACGAAGACGCTTCGAGGTACCAGTCATGAAATGTTTTCATCGTCCAAGGCATACAATTAAGTACTCCTTGGGGTAATAATGGTTTGCCTGGTTCGTATTCGATATAATCCTCGTCTCCGTAGGTCCTCTTATCAACAGAAAGTGAGCTCGCATGCTTTTGTACTGGAGCCTTTATGGGAGCCGCTTCGGGCATAGAACGTGTTTGCCCCATAGTGGTAAAAAATTTATGCATCTCAGATTTCAGCGCAGAACACTGCCCAGCTTGAACAGTTATCTTGTGGATTGCTGGCTTTGGGCATGCATCTTGTTTTTCAGGCTCGGCAGCAACTAGCACTGGCACTTTTGTTATGGGCTTGGCCACCGGCACTTGAGGATCAGCCGGAACTGGCACTTGAGGCTCAGTAGGAACTAGCACTGGCATTTGATCTGGCTCTGGCACATTTGTGTTGGGCTCATCAGTGGGCTCAAGCACTGGCACTGGCTTTGTCACTTGAGGATCAGGCTCAGTCACTTTCGATTCTATCACTTCTGCCACTTTATTGGGCACTGGCTCTTCCTCTGCCTTTTCCTCTATTTCACGCTCATCAACAAGTGATAATGATCCTATATTTTGTACATCCTGAGATGAAAGATATGTGGGGGATTGTGATGAGACAATAGGTGATTTACTCTGAGAACTTGTCTGCAGTAATTTGATATCTCGGCTCGCCCATAGGACAAAGTTATTTAGAGCATCTCCGATTGTCTCAATCCCCTCATCAGGCATTGGAAGATCCAAGGGGTCATTAATAAATCTGTCGTTGGTGATCTCATTGACCTGAACCTTGGTATAGTCAGCAGGAATAGGCCGATTGTGAAATAAATCCCCAGGCATAGCAATGCCTCGTGCAGCCTCTTGGGAATGCCCTTTGCGCCCTATCGGTACATGCAGGCTGCATGGTGTGTCCTCTTTAATACAGGAATGGATGTGTCACACGGCTTGATGACATACATGAGATAACTCAATTACTATTTGCATCATAGACCTCTAAAAGTTGTTCTAAAAAAGTGGTAATGTGGTATGCAATATTTCTCATGGCATAACTTAGATATAGAAGACTTCACTCAAGAACTAGAGGGGGGGTGAATAGGCGCCTCGACAAAATCATGTATCATCCGATACAAACAACCAAATGCCCTACTTGTACCATCTTATTCAGGATCATCCCATTCAAGTGAACCATCCCATACATATTCAACTTCATAATTGGCGGGAGAAGATTAGGGCTTAGGATTTTCACACGGCAGGAGCGAAATATTTATATAGGCGGATTAGCAGTGGCGGGCATGATGACGTCCCTTCTCCCCTCTTCAAATATACCACAAGTATAACTAGTTTAGTTAGTTTAGTTATCTTTGAAGCCTTTGTCCATACAACACTGCATAATTGAATGCAAACACTGCATCTATAGTTGATTTTGAGGATAAGCTCTAAGCGTGCTCATAATTCATAATAATGTAATTAACACTTTATTAGGAAAATAATGTTATTAACACTATCTTCAAAAATTAACATGTGCTTCATGTTTGATCAACTTTGATTTGATATATCCTTGATTTTCACAACATATAGGAAGATCGATGAGACACTCGATCGATGAAGTCAGCTATCAATAGGGTATATGTGTATGCAGCGAATTAGGACAGGGCGCAACAAGGGCACATGCACAAGTATATATATCCATCCATCCAAAAAAATTGATTATTTTCCACTCTAAAGATGTCTTCTTCAATTACAATGTCATTATTAAGACTAACATGTGAATTGATGTTAAAAAGGGCACTAGCTGACCTTTTTTTCAGCACGGTGGCGACGAGTGGAGGGCGGCGACACGGGCTCCGGATGGTGGTGATGTGTGGAGGGCGGCAGTGCGGGATCCGGGACGGCGGCGTGGGCTCGGGGATGAAGGAGACGGGCTCCAGGGACGGTGGCGGCGCGTGCACCGGGACGACGGCGACGGGCTTCGGGGATGGCGGCGACGGCTCCAGGAGCGACGAGCGGAGTTCGGTGGCGACGGACCCCGAGGGTGGCGTGGGCTGTGGGAGCGATGTGCGAAGTTTGGTGGCGACGGCCTTCGGGGACGACGACGACGGGCTCCGAGGGCGGCGTGGGCTCCGGGAGCGGCGGCAATGGGCAGAGTTCGGCGCACGGGAGTTAGAAATGAAACTAGGTTTTCGGACGGCCTCTGGTGGGGTTATCTAGCATACGTTGCCACTCATTTCGAGAAACACTTAGTGGCGCAGTGGTGCGGGGGTTGCTTTGGTGCCATGCGGTTCGAGGTTCGAACCTTGCTGCCCGCAGGCGGTTTGAGGTTCGAACCTTGCTGCTAGGCATCCAAACATGTTTTTTTACATTTCTATTCTAATTTTCAATACTTTTTTATTCATGTTTTCTCTTAGTAGTGATTATATATATAGCATATAATACTCTTCCTACAATGACGTGAAACACTTAGTAGCGCAGTGGTGCGCGGGGCTCCTTGGGGCCATGCAGTTCGAGGTTTGAACCTTACTGTTGGCATAATTGATGTTTAATTAAATCCTCATTTGATCTTGAAAATGTTTTAATAATAAATGACATAATTGATTTTACAACTAAACATAAATGATCTAGCCTTGAACTAATTTTCCATCGCCATTGGTGCGTAGATAAGGAATCACACTACCAAATGACAGTTTTGCTTCAACCACATTGATCCTTGATATGTCAACGAAAAACGACACCTCATCAAACTGATTGTATTCTTCTTCGTCTTCGACTCCATCAACTCCAACAATTCTTTGTTTTCCTGGAGCAACGATGTATTTTTTCTCATCTTTAGGATCAAGTATGTAAAATACTTGTGCCACGGATTGAGCGAGTATCCAAGGGTCATCTTTATAAGCCACCTTATTAAGGTCAACTATCGTAAACCCGTAATCATCCACCTCCACACCTTCTGGATGTCTGACCCACTGACACTTAAATACAGAGATTTCTATAGAGTTCCCGTAGTTAAGTTCCCATATTTCTTCGATGTATCCATAG
This sequence comes from Zizania palustris, assembly GCA_019279435.1. Classification (NCBI taxonomy): domain Eukaryota; kingdom Viridiplantae; phylum Streptophyta; class Magnoliopsida; order Poales; family Poaceae; genus Zizania; species Zizania palustris. The sequence continues at coordinate 29,047,696 of JAAALK010000080.1, forward strand.
TAAGCATTCTTTTGTCCAGTGCTATCTTCTGCTTCTCCTCTGACACCACTATTTTGGCGCTGACTCTTTTGATCCTTTGCTTTGGTATAGAATGTGAAACCATTGATGTCATACGCTTGCCATGTTTTAACCATGCTCAATGGACCGTAAGACAATTTATTATCATCATCTCTTCGTCGGTTTCTCCGATCGAAAGGTTTAGATCCCTCAACCATGATGTGAAATAAATTTTGTGTTCTTTCATAATCCATTGTTCATCGTGATCTTCATTCTTTTCACGAAGCTCTTGCAGGTGTTGTTCAACATATGGTCTCATAATCGCCAACTGATGCATTACACTGTAATGTGATTCTCTTATTCTTTGGTAACTATTGTCTCGTATGATTTTCTTGCCTTTAGTTCCTTTACCGGTGAGTCTTCCATGGTGCCGGGACACGGGAACTCCTATTGGTCTTCCATCTCTTATGTAATCTACGTAGCACTCAATGACTTCCTCAGTCGTGTAGCCCTCTATCATGGAACCCTCTGGATAAGCACGATTTCGTACGTAACCCTTGAAGATAACCATTAGACGCTCGTACGCATACATATTGTGCAGGTACGTTGGACCGAGAACAAAGATTTGGTCTGCTATATTCATATAGTGCTCCATAATATCAAAATATGAAGGAGGAAAGCACATCTCAAGCTGACACATAGTCTCCCTCATTTGTTTACGTAATTCATTTAACTCTTCAGTGTCGATCACCTTCTTTGATATGACATTGAAGAAGTGACACATGCGTGTTATCACCATCTTCAGAAATGAATGTTTGACTCCTCTTACTGCGATGGCGAGGAATAGCCCAAGCATAACATGACAATCATGAGTGTTGTAGCCGCTCATCCTCAAATCTGCTACGGAGACAATATTCTTTATATTTATTGAGAATCCTGTTGGAACTCTAATTACATGTAGACACCTGCAGATTGATCTTTTCTCGTCAATTGTGAGGTTATAGCTAGCAGCCGGAAGGAAAAATTTTCCATTGGCCCTTTCCTGTGGGTGAAGCTCGGGTCTAATTCCGAGAGTTTGAAGGTCCCTTCGTACTTTGAGTCCATCTTTTGATTTGCCCGGTATGTCTAACAAAATACCGATAGTGCTTTCGAAGACATTCTTCTCAACGTGCATTGTATCGATAGTGTTGGGGGAAATTACTTCATTTCCAAGACTCAAAGGCTAACCCTCAGTGGGCTCCAGGAAGATCCCGAAGGTGGCGGACGGATGTTCGAAGCATACGTCAGCACGGTCGGAGGGTGTCATGATGCGAAGTCACGGAGGACCCTCCGAAAGGAAGAAGGAGGCTTCGAAGCAGGAAGACGTGATTGATCGGATGTCTTGCTTATCCATCTACCCTACGGCACTTTACCGTGTATAACCTTGTTTATAATATTGAATGTCAGTTGTAATATAGGGGTAAATAGGTCTATTCCTTAAGCCTTTTTCCCTATAAATACCCCCCTTTGTACCTTGTAAGAAGGATCCAGAACTAGTTGTTCAAGCATATACATTCGGACCTCTTGAGTTGTTATCCTTTACGGAGGCTCAAGTTTGTCCTAAAACACAAACCTCTTGTTCGTTTGTTCTTGATTACCGAGAACCTGGTGGTGTAACTTTTACACCAACAGTTGGCGCCGTCCGTGGGGATCCAAGTTCTAAAAGCTTGTTCTCTACCGCTGACTGCACTTTGAAGAAAACTTACGGGGGGAGCCTCGGAATCCTGAGATTCCGCGCACCCTTCAGTTAAGGGCTTCTTAGTGCAGCCCGAAGGCCTTCTCTCGACCCCCTCGAGTCGTCCGAAGCCTTCCATTTCCAAGACACCTCATCAACTAACCATGCCTCCGAAGCGTGGTCAAGCTTCAGGTCCCCTTCGAAGGTCCCCTCGGACCAACGGAGCCGGACCCTCAGCTAATCCGACGGTTCCTGTCGGAACCGATGGGCGTCGAGCGCCCCGAGGCCCTCTACCCCCTCCTACAATGCTTCAGACCGACTACGCAGCAAGCCAAGACCCTGAAGTTCCCTCCGACGAAGAAGAAGGCCCTCCCGAAACCGAGGCTACGCAGCTAGCCAGGCTTCAGGAGGAAGTATCCAGATGGAGGCAAGAGGCTGCCGACCGACTCCGCACTCAAGCTTCCACCGAAACTCCAAGGGGGCCTCAAGACGATGGAGCCCGCAATCCCCCAGAAGTTATACAAGTCCAAGAGGAGGCCGAGAATGCCTCCTTCGACAATGAGTCTCTGTTACACCCTGATCTGCAGAGAGTGCCTTTCGACCCCAAGTTCAAGGCCTCGAAGCTGCACAAATACTCCGGGGGGTTGGACCCCGGAGAGTTCGCCCGCTCTTACGCCCTGGCTATAGAAGCAAGCGGAGGGGTGCGAAGCACCATGGCAAAATGCTTCCCACTCGCTCTCGAAGGCGTGGCGCTCCGATGGTTCTGGTCCCTAAAACCAGGATCGATCAAGTCATGGGAGCTACTCAAAAAGAAGTTCGTGAGCAACTTCCAAGGCACTTTCGTGGCCCCAATGTCCACAGGAAGTTTGTTCCAGGTAAAGCAGCGGGCGGGGGAAACCCTCCGAGAGTACTTCACACGCTTCGCCCACACCAAGTCACAGATCAAGGGCCTTACTACCTCTTCGGTAGTTGATGCTGCCCGCGAAGGGGTGCTGAACCCCGACCTCCTCAGCAAACTCCATCGGAAGCCGGTAACATCCGTAGCGCAGCTCATGGCATACTTCGAGCAATATGCCAAGGCAGAGGAAGGATGTCTTCGGCGAGCTGAGGCAACACTACCCACCCTCCGGGAAGTCAAAGGGGATCCAGAAGCCACCGCTCCACCGCAACCTCCACAAGACAGCCGCCCTAGCGAGTACAGGCGAGGGAAGAAGCATTTCTGTTCGGAAGTGCTAAACATTACACCTTCAGCTTCGAAGGCACCTGCCAATTTCCAGCAGGGAAAAAGTTTCAAGGCTGGGCCTCCAGGACCTCAAGAAAGGGTGCCTGGAAGGCGCCAGAGTCATTTCTGCTGCGTGCATGGCGATAATAGAAGCCATGACACGAGGGACTGCAAGACGATATTAACCCTTCGGGGTGAATACGTTGACCGAAATACCAGGAGGGGTACTTCGGACCGAGCTCCACCTACGACACGATCGGAGCCTGTTCAAGCTGTGGCCCGAGCTGGTGCCCTCGAAGCCCCCATACGGCTACCGGTGGCCAGTATTATGCCACCACCAAGGCACGAAGATCCGCAAGACCGCGGCAAGAGAGTGGTCCTGCCCATCTCCGGAGGGGGGACCCTCGGCAGCATGTCCAAGAGACAGCGCCGCGAGTACGTCCGCGAGGTTGGGTACATTGGGACTTCAAGTTCCGCTGAGGGGATGCCAGAATGGTCCCGTGTGCCCATCTCATTCACAGCCAGCGATGCAGTAGGGGTGAAGTTTCCCCATGCTGACCCATTAGTCATCTCTGCCGATATAGCAGGGGCAGATGTTCGGAGGATCCTGGTGGACGGTGGAAGCTCCGCAGACATACTCTTCGTCCAAGCCTTCGACCAGATGTGTATACCCCGGAAGCATCTACTCCCAGCAGCCCGGCCGCTTCAAGGGTTCTCAGGACCGCCTCTCGATGCCCTCGGCCAAATAGGCCTCGAGGTTGCCTTCGGAGAGGGGCCGCTGGCCCGGGTAGAAGAGGTGATTTTCGACGTGGTGGATGCCCCTTACGCCTACAATGCTATCTTCGGTCGAGGGATGTTAAACCAATTCGGGGCTATAGCGCATCACAACTACCTTTGCCTCAAAATGCCCACACAAGGTGGAGTGCTCACTATTTCAGGAGACCAGGCCGTAGCCAGAAGGACGGAATATGGCCACGGGCAGCCATTGGACCCTCGACAAGTGCATAATGTGGCGGAGAGCGCCAAAGAAGTACCGGAGGCCTTGAGCCCTCCGAAGGGATCCTCGCTTAAACCAAGCCCGGAGGGTGATGTCGAGACAAGAATAATCTCAGAAGACGGCAAAGAGTACCCAATAAAATTCGGCAAGGGGCTATCTCCGGAAATAACCGCCTCGTTAGAAGAAGTCGTCAAGAAGAATCTAGACATGTTTGCTTGGACCGACGAAGATATCACTGGGGTCGACCGAAGCATCATTGAGCACAGTCTGCTCGTCAACCCGAAGGCCAAGCCGGTGCGCCAGGGGCTCCGAAAGCTATCAACAGAAAGAGCAAATTTAGCCAAGGCCGAAGTGGAAAAGTTGTTAAAAGCTGGCATTATCAGGGAGGTGGCCCATACTGAGTGGTTGGCCAACCCTGTTTTTGTAAGAAAGAAGGATTCCAGCAAATGGCGTATGTGTATTGACTTCACATCATTAAATAAATCATGCCCGCGAGACCCCTACCCAATGCCCCGAATAGATCAATTAATAGATTCCACAACCGGCTCCGAATTATTAAGCTTCCTCGACGCCTACTCCGGGTACCATCAAGTATGGCTGAAACGCAAAGACGAGGCCAAGACAAGTTTCATAACTCCTTCGGGAGTATTCTGCTATGTAAGAATGCCTTTTGGTTTGCGGAATGCCGGAGCCACATTTTCTCGCTTAATAGCTAAGGCTTTAGGTCATCAGATAGGCCGCAATGTCGAGGCCTACATGGACGATATTGTAATAAAAAGTGCTCAAAAGCACCAGCATAGCATAGATTTAGATGAAACTTTCGAGAGCCTCCGAGCATGTGGAGTACGCCTCAATCCCGAAAAATGTATATTCGGAGCACAAGCAGGAAAGCTGCTAGGGTACTTAGTTTCGAGCAGGGGGATTGAAGCCAGCCCAACGCAAATAAGTGCGCTGCAAAGAATGGCTCCACCCGAGAATTTGAAGCAAGTGCAGAAACTAGCAGGGAGGCTAGCAGCACTCAGCAGGTTCCTGTCCAGATCGACAGAGCGAAGCCTCCCAATTTTCAAGGCGCTCAAGGGCTCCGAAGGCTTCAGCTGGACGCCGGAGTGCCAAAAGAGCTTCGAAGAAATAAAAGCATACCTCGGAACATTATCAACCTTAACCGTTCCTCTTCCAGGGGAAACGCTGCTGTTATACCTTGCAGCCACAGGTTCAGCAGTAAGCGCAGTGCTGGTCCGAGAAGTCGAGCTTAAAGAGAAGTTGGTGCAAAACCCAGTTTATTTTGTCTCGGAGGCATTATCAGGAGCCAAGATCAGATACTCCGAGCTCGAAAAGTTTGCTTATGCTTTAGTGATGGCCTCGCGAAAGCTAAGGCATTATTTCTTGGCGCATAACCTCATTGTCCCTACATCGTATCCTCTTGGAGATATGCTCCGAAACAAAGATTCCACAGGCAGGGTTGGAAAGTGGGCAGTCGAGCTGGCACCCTTCGAAATCTCCTTCACAGCAAGGACGGCCGTTAAATCTCAAATTATAGCAGATTTCGTAGCAGAGTGGACTCCATCTGCAGTATGGACTCCGGAAGAACCCTCCGACGGTTTCTGGACAATATTCTCCGACGGAGCCTATCAAGCATCAGGTGCCGGAGCAGGGGCAGTAATCTTGTCACCATCAGGACAAAAGGCAATGTATTCTGCAAGGCTTAACTTCCGAACCACTAATAACGTTGCCGAGTATGAAGGAATCTTGCTAGGCCTCCGAAAGGCTAAAGCACTCGGAGCTTCAAGAATAGTGATCAAGACAGATTCCCAAGTCGTCGCGGGGCATATTGACAAAAGCTTCCAAGCAAAAAACCCACATCTCGCGCAATACCTGCAAGAAATCTGCAAGGCAGAAGCAGCATTCAAAGGGTTTACAGTTCGAAGCATACCTCGGGCAGAAAATCAACTTGCAGATATTCTTGCAAAAGCTGCAGCAAGAGCAGTAGACCTCCCGGAGGGCGCTTTCTATGAAGAGTTAGAGCAGCCAGCAACTGACCAAATACCCTCGTCAGAAATAATGTGTATTGAAGCTACGGATTGGCGAACTCCGATAATAACTATGTTGCAAGGTAGCAATGACTCTCCGGAAGGCCCAGAAGCTCGAAGAGTGCAATCAAGGGCTCGAAATTACAAACTTATTGGGGAAATACTATATAAGGCCGGAGTATGCTCACCACTGCTTCGATGCATCTCTCAACCTGAAGGACAAGACATACTTTGAGGCATCCACGAGGGGCTGTGCGGAGGTCATCTAGCTCCTAGAGCGCTAGCAGGCAAGACGCTCCGGCAAGGTTTTTATTGGCCGACAATCGTCAGAGACGCCGAAGACCTAGTTCGAACATGCCAAGGCTGCCAATGGATGGGCAGAAGGAGCCATCGCCCACCAGCTCAACTTCAAGTTATTGCCCCGGTATGGCCGATGGCTAGATGGGGCATGGACCTCATAGGCCCTTTCCCACCAGCAAAAGGCGGTTTGAAATTTGCGGTCGTAGCAATAGAATACTTCTCAAAATGGGTGGAAGCAGAGCCGCTAACAGCCATCACATCGAAGAACGTACAAAGGTTCTTCTGGCAGAACATTATATGCAGGTTCGGAGTCCCCAGAGAATTAACGGTGGATAATGGAACCCAGTTCGAAGCTGATACCTTTCAAACATTTTGTGAAGAACTGGGCATTAAGCTATGCTTCGCAGCAGTGCGACATCCGCAATCCAACGGAGCCGTCGAACGAGCCAACGGGAATATCCTCTCCGGGTTAAATCGCCGAATTGTGGGATTGGCCAAGGGCCTATGGGTCGAAGAGCTACCTAAAATTTTATGGTCTATCCGAACCACGCAAACTAGATCAACCGGCTTCACGCCATTCAGATTGCTCTTCGGAGACGAAGCCATGACCCCTACGGAGCTCAAAGGGGAGTCACTTCGCGTAATTCAACACGAAGACGAAGATGATCGGAGTGCTTCAATCGACTTGTCAGAAGAAACAAGGCTTCGAGCTGTCGCCAACCTGACGAAGTATCAAGAGCACACAAAAACATGGTATGACCCGAAGGTCAAGTTAACTGAGTTAAAACCAGGTCATCTAGTATTGCGAAATGTAATAGCTCCGGGGAAGCTAGGAAACAAATGGGAAGGACCATATGTTATCTTACGCTCAGGACGCCCCGGATCGTTTAAATTAGCTAATTTAGAAGGAGAAGAGTTGAAACATGCGTGGCATGCGGAGCACCTTAAGAGATATTACGCTTAAGGCTTCCTTGTAATCACTTGTAACACTCCTTTTATAAATAAAGATAAGGGTGGAAATTTGTTTCGCCCTTCGAACATCCCATCCTCCTGATGGACGCATTCGGAGGTCGGTGATGTTAGTAGAGCCAAGCATTTTTTCGAAAAAACCCAAGGGGCTGACTGCGAACCATTGGTTCAGTGGCTCCGCCAACCTACGGATTCCAGGCTCCGGCTTGTTAGGATCCGTAGAAGAGTCTAAGGACTTTAAACAAGACAGAATTTCAAGCCTCCGGGTGCGAAGTATCTGTAAAAGAGACGTAGGTGGCCAACCTACGGATTCCAGGCTCCGGCTTGTTAGGATCCGTAGAAGAGTCTAAGGACTTTAAACAAGACAGAATTTCAAGCCTCCGGGTGCGAAGTATCTGTAAAAGAGCCGTAGGTGGCCAACCTACGGATTCCAGGCTCCGGCTTGTTAGGATCCGTAGAAGAGTCTAAGGACTTTAAACAAGACAGAATTACAAGCCTCCGGGTGCGAAGTATCTGTAAAAGAGCCGTAGGTGGCCAACCTATGGATTCCAGGCTCCGGCTTGTTAGGATCCATAGAAGAGTCTAAGGACTTTAATTTTTTTATTTATTATCTACTTATCGATGGTGACATGTGCAAAATTCGAAGCATACAGGTGTTCGGACAATCATTGTGCCTAGCGAACCCTTATATATGATAAAAGCTCCGCCACCCACAAGGGGGGTAGGAGGATAGGAGTCACACAGCATACTGTCGAAGCATTCCACATTAAAATATTATACTCATACATCAAGAAAAATTGTTATCTAAACCCAAATAAAAACGGAGACCCTTTCGACCCCTAGAGCTACCCCTGCGGCTACTTTGCCCTTCGGAGCTCGAAGTCGTCTTTTTAGGCCGGGAACTTCTCTTTTTTCTCGAGGCTCGCAGTTTCTTCTGCTCCTCCTGAAGTTCGGCCCATGTCAAGAGCCTTTCGGAGCCAGCCTCGGCAAGGTTTTCGGCTTGATACTCCGAGTCAGACCAGTCAACAGGTTCGGAAGACGAAGACCCATCCTCCTTTTCTTCCTCTTTAATATAAGACAAAACGTCCCTTCGTACTTCAAGGGTAACCCCCCCGTCTCCGCGAGGAACAGAAAAACGGGAGCGGCGGTAAGGTCTCAAACTCTCAAGAACTGCCCACTCCTTTCGAAGCTCGGCGGTACTTTCCAAAAGTTCGAAGTCAGGGCTCGAAGGGCACGACAGAACCTAAAAAAGAGCAGAGCACCCAAGACAAGTACTGTTTATAACTTTCTCATTAATTAAACAAAGTTTACAAGACCACAGGTACACAACAACCCTAAGCGGCTAGACCTGCGGGTCGGTTGGCGGAGCTGGGACCGAAGGCGCTGGCGAAGTTGGGAGTGGTGGCTTCGCTTGAGCTTGCTTTTTGCCGGCGGGCCTCGTCGATCCAAGCCTTAGCAGCGACCTTATGGTCCGCCTTCCATACTGATCGGAAAGCTTCCCAAGCCGAAGCCACCTCCGAAGACGGCCGCAGCAGGTCATCATCCGCGAAGCCTCCAGGAGACGAACCGCTAACCGAATCGAAGGGAATCCGAAGAGATTCGAGGTGGCGAAGAACCCCGATGCCGGCGCACTGTCCGGAGATCTCTCCGTACCGGACTCCGGAGTTCTTCATCAACGACGAAGCTACCTGGATCCTCGACAGCTTCCGGTCGAGCGGCTCGTAGGCTGCAGCAGAGGTCGAAGGACACATGGTGCCAAAGTATTCTAACGTACCCTGAAGAGCTTCCAAGGTACGGTCAGCAGTACTGGAATTCTTTCTCTCTGCTACTTCCAGGCTTGCAACAGTCGCGTCCAACGCGGCCACCCGAAGCATCAAGGAACTCTTCTGAGCCATTGCCTGGCTAAGAGCCCCTTGAAGTTCCACCAGATGTCCGTTCGAAGCAGCCGCATCCTGGCGAAGCTTTTCGACCTCCGCACGGAGGACCACTCGTTCAGCCTCGGCTTCTTGGGCGTGAGAGCGGAGAGCTTCAAGGGCTTCGTCAGACGCTGCCTTAGCCTTCCGTTCTTCCAAAATTTCTTCATTCAGCCTGAGAGACCTCCTGGTGGAGTCATCAAGAGCTGTTTGAAGGGCGGTAACCTTCCGGTTAAGTCGGTTAATTTCGACCTCGCTGGAAGTCGCTGCCGCTCTAGCAAGGGCGAATTGCTGCAAGGAAAACAAGGTAAGTGCTAAAAAAGTTTTGACCATTAAAATGCGACAACTATGGTGTCTTTTTCATACCTGAAGGGCAGCCCTTTCGAGGGCCGTATTGAGGCTCGAAGCCCTAGCCTCGCTCAAAGCGGAGATCAACTCCGAATTGGCAATATCTTGGCTTCTCTCAGCCAGGGGCTCTAGGAGCCTTCGAAGGCCGCTCCGATGTTCCAAGAAAGGAGCCAGAAGAGGGAGCCAAGACAAGGCTCGGGCGTCGTCCTCTGCAGCCTCGTCCTCTGAGTTGCCAACGGAGGGCGCAGCTTGGTCAGCCCGAAGGCCCAGGCTGGACATACTCTTACCCCTCCCCGGCACGAAAGGGGGAGAAGCAAGAACATTCCGACCCTCAGCCGCCACATCTCTGGCCGGAACCACGTTGTCGGAGGCGCCTTCAGTGGTCGAGGTCGCCACGGCCGGAGCCAACTCCGTCCCAGGGAGCACATCGTCCGCCCCGAAGGATACGTTCTCCACCACCGGGCTCGGAGCCCCCAGGGGAGCCGGAGGGTCCGCTCGGGTAACCGTCTCCGAAGAAGCGGGGACGTCGGGCGCCACCAAGGCTTCGGTACCCGAAGAGGTACCTATTTCAAATATCAAGATTAATTAACATATTCTACAGATAGCAAGCGAATGTCGACGAAAAAAGAAAGAGCTCCGGGAAAATACCTCTAAGAGCCTCTTGAGGAAGGATTGCCGGATCCTCCAGGACTTCGTACATCTGGAGGATGTTGTCGAAGTCATCCCCCGAGGTCCTACCCTCGGTTTCGTCCGTCGGGACCACGACCTCCGCGGGAATCCCTTCGGGTGCAGGCAAGTCGGAGGTAGAGTATGACTCCACTTGCACGTTGACGGGTGCAGTAGGAGTCATTGGAGTTACACTAACACCCTCCCTGTCGGAGAGGTTTGGGGGGACCTCCCCCATATCTTCGTCAATCAAAAGGTAGGCTTCGAAGGCCTTCGCCGTAGCACCTTCGGAGTCTTCTACCTCTTCGGGAGTCGGGCTCCGCTCATCCGGCGACGAAGAAGATGAAGCAGGTGTCAAGTGGGGAGGTTGCTTCGCCGCCTTCTTCTGAAGCGGTTGCTTGCCAGCTTTTTAGAGGGCTCAGCCGCTGCTTTCCTCTTGCGGCCCGCCGCTCCGGCTGGGGCGAAGTCGGGAAGCTGCGGGGGCTCCATGCCAAGGGCTCTCCACACCCTATTCGAGCGCTCCCAACTCCCCACCAACTCCAGCCTTCTCTGCCTCTCGGCCACCGAAGGGGCTCCGAGAATTCGTTCGATAGCCCGGACTATGTCGTCCGGAGCTAAGGCCAGAGGCGCCGCTGAAAAGAAAAAGGTATAAGAAGCATAAGTATAATTAATGTGTTCATATAAAATGATGCCGCAGGAGAAAGATGTACCTATGTTTCGGAGGTCCCCCTCCGAGGCTTGCGGAATGGAGATTGGCCAGCTGGCTCCGAGGGGTGAAATCCGAAGGCCGACGAACTCCTCGGCCAGGTCGCGCATGCTCATGCGACGAGCCACTGAAGCAAGCAACCCTAGCCTCGTTGTGAGCAAGCTAGGGTTCGGGGAGATGTCCGCCTCCTTCCGGAACCAGATTTCTTGAAGAGGGCCCGAGAGGGGGGAGTCTTCTCCTACTTCGGCGTAAAACCACCGAAGTATCCAGTTTGTATACCATCGGTCGTTTATGGCCTTCGCAGGGAAATGGAGAGCGTGCTCCCGCCGTAGCTGGAAGTTAACGCTGCCGAAGGCCACCGTCACCTTCGAGTCCCCCGGCCCATCTTGAGGCTTCGGCTGGCAGATGGCTTCGTGGGTCGCCGCAAAGACTTCGGAGCGTCCTTCACACCCCTCCGCCCGAAGAGCCCACTCGAAGACGGCCAGGCGGACGATTGCGTTGGGGGACAATTGAGGCAGAGTTATGTGGAACAAGTCCAGTACCTCTGCCAGAAAATCCACGGCTGGTATCCCCAGACCCGCTTCGAAGAACGCCTCGAAGAGCACCACTTCTCCGTTCCGGGGCCGTGGAGTCGACTCTGTCCCGGGAACTCGAGTCCTCATTCCGGCTCCCAGCTTCCCGTCTACTGCCTCCTCAATGGACTCCGCGGTGCTCACAGACTGGCCAATAACAAAGCTCTGGGCCATCTTCTTCTTGGAGGGCGGGCGGAGCGCTCGAGGATTCTTGGGCCAAGCACCGCCCGGACCCCCCGCCATTGCCGTTGCTGCCGATGCGGCCCACGCCTGCCGCTGCGCCAAGGTGTTGGCCGCCAATGGAGTGGTGTGGCTGGTTCTCGCCATTGCGCTCAAGTGCTCGAGGGTGCGGAAGATTGAAGGAAAGGTGAATCGCAGGAGCAGTGAATGTGGTAAAAAACTTCTAGTAATCCCTATTTCCCCCTTTTATAACCGCACGACCTATACTGCTCTTCGAGAGGTTTCACATTGCAGGTTCGGCTTCTGTCACTGATGTGTGGGGCTGGTAATTGGAACGGCGTGCAACCGCTGAAGAAATCGACCGTTACCTTTTTTACAGAGGGTAACGGCTATCTGCGCCGTAACGGTCATATTGACGGTACCCCACGACGTTCGCACTCCGCAACCGTCTCCACGACAAAGGGCACTTCGTAACCGCTTTCGCGAAGTTCATACTCCGAAACCGTTCTATTCCCAGGGAGTTCTCTCACTGTGCCAAAACTCGGAGACGAAGGTTTTAAAATATTGTGCCCAAAATCCTGGGCTAAGTCATAACATCTTCGAATTCCCTTTAAGCCTCAGAAACTAGAAATGTTCCTTTCGTATACTGCCTTCTTTCTAAAAATAAGTTATCTACAGAAAGGCGTATTCGAGGGGCTACTGTTGGGGGAAATTACTTCATTTCCAAGACTCAAAGGCTAACCCTCAGTGGGCTCCAGGAATCTCCCGAAGGTGGCGGACGGATGTTCGAAGCATACGTCAGCACAGTCGGAGGGTGTCATGATGCAAAGTCACGGAGGACCCTCCGAAAGGAAGAAGGAGGCTTCGAAGCAGGAAGACGTGATTGATCGGATGTCTTGCTTATCCATCTACCCTACGGCACTTTACCGTGTATAACCTTGTTTATAATATTGAATGTCAGTTGTAATATAGGGGTAAATAGGTCTATTCCTTAAGCCTTTTTCCCTATAAATACCCCCCTTTGTACCTTGTAAGAAGGATCCAGAACTAGTTGTTCAAGCATATACATTCGGACCTCTTGAGTTGTTATCCTTTACGGAGGCTCAAGTTTGTCCTAAAACACAAACCTCTTGTTCGTTTGTTCTTGATTACCGAGAACCTGGTGGTGTAACTTTTACACCAACAGATAGCATGACCAATCTCCAACTCCTTCCAATAGGGCAAATATCTAAAGAAGATCGACTGCTTTTTAAATGGAGCGTCCTTTGAATTTTTTTCAGATTTCTTCCTCTTCTTTCCGAAAACAACTTTGATATTCTTTACCATTTCGAATAGAAATTTGCCATCTCGATTTCGTGGAGGCTGTCCAAGCTCGATTGTACCATCGAAATGGTTCCTATTTCTTCGATATTTGTGGTTTTTTGGTAAAAATCTGCGGTGTCGCATATATATCGTCTTAACGAATGATGGAAGATGCATAGATTCTGTCTGGTCCACACACACTACACATGCTGTTTTTCCTTTAACCTGTCCTGTTAGGGACATGCGTCCTGGGTTGTCAGCTATGGTGCAAAAGATTATGGCTCTTAGATTGAAGTGCTCTTTCTTGTGCTCATCCCACACACAGACACCATGTTCCCATAGACATTTCATATCCTCCATCAAAGGTTCTAGAAAGATATCAATGTCATTGCCAGGTTGTTTTGGACCAGAAATTAGAGTAGTGAGCATAAGGTATTTTCTTTTATGGCACAACCATGATGGAATGTTGAACAAGCATAGAAAGACTGGCCACGTACTATGTGGGTTCCTCATCTCACCGAAGGGATTCATTCCATCCGTGCTAAGCCCCATCCTGATATTTCTAGGATCGTCCGAGAAATCTGGATGGGCTAGGTCAAATGATTTCCACTGCCTAGCATCCGCAGGGTGCCGAAGTTTTCCGTCCTTCTTTCGCCCAGCGAAATGCCAGATTAATAGTTCAGCATCTCTAGGATTAGAGAACATACGTTTCAAGCGATCAATCACTGGTAGGTACCACATTACTAAGGCTGGAACTTTCCTCTCCATCTTTTTTCCAGGATGGTCTTCAATAACATTTTTATTCCTCTTCTGCAACCTCTTATTATTCTTCTTCTGGTGGTCATTGTAGTCCTCCACATAGTCATTTGGACGTTTGTATCGACTCGCGTTGCACTGCGGACATCTCTCTAACAATCCATACTCTTTTCGATATAGGATACAGTGGTTCGGGCATGCATGAATCTTCTGAACGCCCAAAGTCAATGGACAAATCATCTTCTTGCTTGGTACGTATCAGATGGTAAACCATTGAGTTTTGGCAAAACCTTTTTTAGGAGTTGTAAAAGATCTGAAAAACTAGTGTCAGACCATCCATTGCTGGCCTTCAGTTTCATAAGCTCAAGAATTGTGTACAACACAGTATACTGCTTATCGCATCCGTGGCGTTCCTCGTAAAGAAGGTTTTTTGATGCTTTGTCAAGTGCTTCAAAGTTATCGTATCCTTTGGTTGTAGTTCTCTGCAACAACACCTCAGGCGCAACATTTCACATCAGTTCCTCCACATCAAAGGCGTCATCATCATCATGTTGATCAACATCATCATGTGTTATGTCGGATGTATGATCACAACCTCTTCTATGTTGATGAGCATCTTGCGGCACATCAGAATCTTCAGGAGGATTTTGGCCCATCTCACCGTGTTTCGTCCATATATAATAGTTCTTCACGAAACCATTTTTCAACAAGTGAAATCGTATGGTTTCACGATCAGAACACGGATACATCGCTTCGTTTTTACAAACTTTACAAGGACAATATATTGCCTCTTCACTCTGACGGGAAGCATAATGTGCGGCAGCTTCAGTAAATTCAGTTACTCTATTAAAATATGCCACCACATCTCCATCGTTGGACGAGTACATCCAGGACCTGTGCTCCATCTAAAACATATATTATTTGAAAAAATATTAATAAATTAATTATTGTTATTTTAGTAATTTACAAATTGAAAATATATTGATTTATTATCGCTCATAACAACATTAATTAAAAATGCTTTAATTCAAACTATGTATTAAGCAGAAAAAAAATTATTAAATAAATTAACTATATTGTTTTCTCTCTCTCCAAACAACATAACTCTAGATCTATAATCATAAATCAAATTAAAAAGAGATTAAAATGATGTAAATCAATATACAAGTGATGAATAATTGTGAGGAGGGTCATATTTGTTCATTTGGGAGAAGGTAACACTGTAAATGGAAGATTATTTGAAAATTTCTATTCACAAACCCTAAATTAGAAAAAACGCTAATAACTCATTGTATACATGATTAAATACAAAATAAATGTGAGATTCGGCATGGATTTACCTCCTAGAATGAAATCCTTCAAAAGAAACGAAAACAAAGCCTCCCCCTCTTTATCTAGATTTTTGTCGCCATTGTACGGACAAAATTAAATGCGAACTCCAGTAGAGCTCGGGGAGAAAGAAGCTGCGCATTTATAGCTAGAATAGTAGTGGCGGTCGCAAGTGATGTCATCAATACTTTAGTGGCGGCCATATTAGCAGCGGCGGGCAGCACCAGCGACCGCCACTGCTATTGGTACAATAGTGGCGGTCCGGGATGACGTCAGCACCGACCGCCACTACTTTACCAACAATAGTGGCGGGCACTGGTGCTGCCGTCAGCACCAGCAACTGTAGTGGCGGGCATCTAATGGCCCGCCACTACAGTGGTTTTGCCCAACGCCACTACAGTGACGGTTTGTAGTAGTGCACCATGGACACTCAACTGAAAGATCTTAACCTTTTATTTGATTTAGTTAAATCTCAACAGCTCATTCTTCTAATCTAATTTATCCTTCCTAAGAGCATCTTCAAAAAACACCTAATTTTTCTTTCCTAAATCTGATATATATAGGAAACCATCTTGTATATATTGATCTCTAAAATTAACTATATACATAACAATTCCCTTTATTCTCGATTCCTATTTTTAAACCAAGCAAATATAATATCAATACATGTTTTTGTATGCTATCTGCATGCCCACACATACGGGGGATTTAATTATTTGCCACTCTTAATATGTAAGTGGCAATAACAAAATTGCCACTCTGAGTCACTGATACGTGGGGTCACCTGAGTCACTGACATGTGGTCCATTAATTGACACATAAAGAGAGTGACAAATAGTTAAATTATCCCACACATGCACAGTGCATCGGCCTGGCTGCTTGGGAATGTGGCGGAGAAGGAAGAGGCCAAGGGAGTTCTTGTAGGCTATGAAATTTGTACATATTATTTTGTTCATCACTGCTTCAATCAAATTAAAGTCCTTGTCGAAGAGTAGAAAACACAAAGAAGAAAACTAGAATCGATCTTTGAAGAATTTGAGAAATTAAAGCTTAGAAACAATTAGAAAAAAGAGTAGACAACGCAGATGCTTTTACAAATCAATTTCCTGTAGCAGTAAAAGGCATATGCAGCCATTTTACAAAAAATAAAGAATATAGTAAACCTTGTCAGCATGCTTCAATTCCACGAACACACCATTATTTTTGCTAGAGCATTCAAGGCACCATAATTTTTATCGGAATGTCCACCCTGCCAGGATATGACCGAAAGAGGGCAGTGGTGAGAATGAACCTGATTAAGGATGATGCTGTTGCTATGCCTCGTGCGGCCGAAGACAGAGACGACCCGGTAGAGCCCTTATCAAGCTGCAGCGTGGTCACCGCATTTGGGTCCACCTAAAAGCTCCCCGCTCGTCGCAGTACACCAATCACTTTAGCCGCACGACCCCTCCTCCCACATCCCCACGAAAGGCGACCGTGGAGAGGACGATAGGGTCCACGGTGATCCGGGGATCGATGCCTCTCCGCCATCCCGCCACTGCCATGACAGCTCCGGTCCTACTTGTTGGATGCGAAGCCATGGAACTCTAGTATCTACATCATTGAGATGTCATGAGAGAAAGGTGGGGTCTCCTCCGCCTTCGACTGCTACTAGGATTTGGTGGATTTGGGACTCGGGGAGTCGGGCTATAGGGTGTGGGTGGCGATCGAAAAGAAATAAAAGGTGCATGCGCAAGGAATTTCATTCCAACGAAAATAGGGAACGAGAAGTAATCCTATAAATAAGGAGGTATTTAGGAAATGGTTTAAGAAAGGGGTTCGTTTAAGGATTTTATTGAAGTCTAATTTTTTTTCAAAATCTTTAATTTTAAATTTAGGAATTCACATAACTCTTTTGGAGATGCTCTAATCACCTTGACCTAAATTTCATGCAGCCAACCCCCACATTGTCCTCTTTGACTTTGACTGTCTCTCTCCTCCATCCGCCTTCAGCCGGCGCCGCCTCCGCTCTGCTCAACCCACTGCCGCCATCTCACGCCTCTTCCCTGCGCTATCCCCCGGCCAGCCACATACTCCTCCACCTCGTGAAACACTACGCTCCGCGCACACGCGCCTCCTCTTCCTCTTGTGCCCTCTCCCACCCTGTATCCACTATCATACCACGTCAAGCTCATCCAGGCCTATGTTGCCTGCAACGCTACCCCCACTCATGTAGTGCTTGACTCCTAGTCATTCCTCACTGTAACCTCACACCCAAATTGATCTTCAATATGATCCATAATGAGTGACCTCCACCGATCGTGTGGCTTGGGCTCTCCACCTCTACGGGATCTCAATTGTGACATTCGATGAGCTAGATTTGATGTAGGGAGCAATAGCGACCAAGAGAAGCATCGGGACTCTAGGGAAGGTGGGTCTTAGGGGGAAGAAGGTGTTTGTGCGCACTGATCTCAATGTGCCGCTCGAAGATGCCTAGAAGATCACCAATGACACCCTAATTTGTGCCTCCATGTCCACCATCAAGTTCCTCATCTAGAATGGCACCAAGGTCATCCTCGCCATGCTAGCCATCTGGTGAGCACCCACTATCCTTGACCCACACCATCCTTTGTAGCCAGCCATTTTGATCAATCCACTTGTGAATTGGATGTAATTTTTGGGCCACTTGGGCTACTTGTGAGTTGGTGTCTTTTTTGTCACACTTCGACACATGCGTGGCCAGGAGATCTTCTTAGCTCCAGTGCATGTCCTACAATCTTAGAAAAAGGGTTCAAGGCGTGCCAATCAGTTTGACCCTACAACTGATAAGGAAACAGAGAAAATAACATTAGTAGCATAGTCGATCGGCTGCCAAGCTGATGACTACGATAAGGAAAAAATCATCATGAGCGAATAACGCCAATCGGCCATAAGGCAGAGCGACTGGGGCAAACGTGTCATCGGTCGATGAGATAGGTAGTTCACGCATATGGGTCGATGAGTATTTCCCGATGGCAGATAGAATATAACATTGAATTGAAGATAACCTATCGACTTGTATTCCAAAAGAAATAAATAAAACACGCCAGATAACATGTATGTATCATCAAAATCATCACAATAATAAGATTGGACTTAACCAAGACAGTAGCTAGTCACGATGAACTTAACAATACTTCAAAGTATTAGGCATACCACACCTAAATCACATCAATCTAAGAGATCAAACTGATGCAGCCTTAGACCTAGTAAATACACTGAGATAAATCGGTGATCGTACTATTTCAGCTGATGCCTCAAGAGATCAAATTGATGCAGTCGTGAGGACACTGACCTAGTCGATACGATCGTTGAGGTGGCGGGACTCACCTCTTCGCCAGAGATTGGAACGATGCATCCCAGCTCCGAGTGCCGAATCCCGCTGGGATTAACCTTAGGAAGCCAAGGGTGGCAATGCGCCTAAGAGTTGTTTGACAAGGTTGTGTGTCTGACCTAACTAATTTGATACATATTTATAGTCCGGAGACTTGCCATCCAAGTAACCTAAATTGTAACCGACTCTGGATCATATTTATATCCTCTCACTTTTATCTTCATCGTATCCTTAATATCCGGTCATGTTGAAAATAGCACGAACAAACTTCTTTGACCATCTTTGACCAGGCTCCTTTGACTTATGTTGGTCGTGCGGTATCTTCTAGTGGTCCTAGGTTTTACCAAATCTGGGTGTAAACACATGCCCCCTAGTCATGTAGTGGGCCTAGGTTTTACCAAATGGCCACTGATGCTTCGAAATTATTGGCCACCATTATCCCCTGTCATCACGTTGCCTCACACGTCCACCCGCAATGTCTTTTCACATTTATTAATTGCAGTTGAAACCCTTCAACTTCTAATACTTTATAAAATCACACTAGGTCCCGTGCACCATATCACTTTTCCTTCCTCCCTGCCTCTTCTTCTTATTCGGCCGTTCACACCTGTGATGGATGTTGTTTGGACCTACGCATTAACTTTTCTTTGTGGCGGCGTCGGATCAGACATCATTCCACATAGTTTTGTATTGGTACCTATTAAACCAAAGATCTTGTTCCTCTAATCCCAGGCCTGCAAAGATCTCGGCATTTCAAAAATCGTACTCATGATTACCTTTTGACGAACGTTGCGAATGGCCCCACCAAATCCGACGAGATCGGTTTTGACTCGGTTGTCGAAGAGTCACTCCTGCTCTATAAGTACTAGGTCTTTCTAGTTTTGCTTTTTACACTTGTTGTTAGTATCCGAGTTAACCGTCGTTTGTTGCGACTATTGTTTGAAACTGTCACTTGTTGTCTTTTCTTTTCCACTGATTCTGTACCCCAGTGACGCTAGCATGGCTACTATCAACATGATTCCTGAGGTAAGTTTCTAGCATTCTTGTTGTTCCTCATTTTTCTCGGTTCTTTCACTGCTTTCTGCTTTACAGCTTCGTTTTTTCTCACTATATATTATTTTCCTCTTCCCTCATTGTAGAACCTATAGGACCAAACTCTGATCCCAATAGCCACTCATCCATCTTGCTTCTTCTTAGGCCCTTTGGGGAATTCGGACCCTACAGATTTAATAAACGCCAAAACTTGTAGAATCCCTTTTAAACATTCTCTCATGCGTTCTCCTGACTGGGATTCTGGTTTTTATTCATTTCCCTATTCCATCCCTGGCTGGCGTGCCTAGTGTAGGACCGAAAGTAGCGACCAGAGGGGGGTGAATGGGCGCCTAAAAAATTCTTTCGAATCAATGGCCTGCTCCAAAACCCAACGCACCTCAAAAGATGCCTATAGTGTCGAAGCCAGCTTCAAAGTCTGCGGATTCGAAACCTGCGGATTCTAAGCCTGCAGATTCGAAGTCTGCTAATTCGAAGCCTGCAGATTTGGAGTATGCAGATTCGAAGCCTGCAGATTCGGAGTATGCAGATTCGAAGTATGCAGATTCGAAGTATGCAGATTCGAAGCATGCAGATTCGAAGCCTGCAGGTTCGAAGTATGCAAATTCGAAGTATGCAGATTCGAAGCCTACAAATTCGAAGTATGCAGATTCGAAGCCTGCAGATTCGAAGCCTGCAAATTCGAAGCCTGCAAATTCGAAGTATGCAGATTCGAAGCCTGCAGATTCGAAGTCCGCAGATTCGAAGCCTACAGATTCGAAGCCTGCAGATTCGAAGCCTGCTGATTTGAAGCCTGCAGATTCGAAGTCTGCTGATTCGAAGACTGCAGATTCGAAGTCTGCAGATTCGAAGTCTGCAGATTCGAAGCCTGCAGATTCGAAGTGTGCTGATTCGAAGTCTGCAGATTCGAAGTCTGCAGATTCGAAGCCTACTTCACAGAGTTGGACTTCACACAAGAAAAGGGACTTTGGCCCTGTCAACTCGATCAAAAAGCTACGCAGTAAAAAGCAAGCTATAGTACCAGTGTACTGTTGCTACAGAGAAGTAGTACTACTTGCAACAGCAAGAACTAGTACTACTTGCGTGAAGAACAGAGGCAACAGAAGCACCAAAACTCATAAATAAATTTGTTGTGAGCAACAAAATGAAACAGCAGAGCTAATAATGAGATGCTACACATGAAGCAGAAGGAATAGAATCATCCAAAACAGGGAACAAACAGGATGAACATCAGCAAGCAGCTTGGCGGCACACACATAGGAGAGAGAAACTTTAGGAAGCAAAAGTGACCCAATAGATTGAAAAGTGAATTCTGGAAGGGTAGTCCAACCCTAGGGATTGGGGCCCTATTTATAGGCTGCCCAATGGCCTAGAATATTCCACCAGCCCCTTAGGGTTTTTACAGACGCTAAAATAAAGGAAAAGACTCAACTGCCCTTAGGAATTTTTTACAGACACGACTGACTGACTGTGGGCCTAGAGATACAGATGACTTATCTGGAAGCTAAGCTTTCGTAGCGACTACGACTTCTCTTCTGGACAGTCTGATACAAGATCACGGTTGTCAGTTTTGCACCGAAACTGACAAAGCCTCCACCGACTTTGAACCAGGTACCCGGATTGGGCCGGCCCGATTCCGCAGCTCTCTCAACCCGGCAATCACTCACCGCCCGTGTACTTGAGTCAATCCTGGTCAACAGCCCAGTGGGTCTTCTGCTGCTTCTGGCCCATGTACCCGGATTGGGCCAGCCCGACTTCGCAGCTCTCTCAGCCCGACAGTCGCTCGCTACCCATGTACCTGAGTCACACGCGGACCCATGAAACAGCAGATCTCCTCTCTTCATCTGTCCTCTTTGACTATCGTTGACAATGACTCATCACATCTGGAGCCATGAGGCCCACGCTATTCAGCATGGCTCCTCAATCTCCCCCTTGATGAGTGCATTGTCAACACTTCACTTCTTCAGCTCTTCAGAACCTGCGAACAACTGTGGAAACACGAAAACAAAGCACAAGAAAACAAAGAAGAAGAAAATAAGGTAAAAGTTTAACCCTAATGACCAAAAGTCGAACAAAAGCAAGAAGCGGTCATTATGGTTAACCAAAGGTAAAAGCTCAGAATGAGTGCGATCTCAGAAATATCAACAAGGATATCAAAAAGAGTAAGTGAGACGAAAACTCCCCCTCGAACTCTTATCCCAAAATTTCTCCCCCTTGTTGACAAGTGAACTCATCAAGCACTCAAAAGAGACACAAACTCTCCCTGAAATGCAACTCCCCCTCAAAATATGCAGTGAATTTAACTGGAGTGCATGTGGAGGATAGAAAGCATGCTTCTCAGATATGATTGACTGCAATTACAACATCTAACAAGTAGCAAAAGACATACTGTCTAAGACTCATGGCATGATCAGTGTAACAGAT
>JAAALK010000080.1:29070519-29094525 GCA_019279435.1 Zizania palustris
CCAAATAAGATCGTGTCACCGAGGTAGTCACTTCACCTCCAAGTTTTGGAAGAATCTTCAGGAAGAGCTCGGCACCAGGCTGAACTTCAGCACCGCTTATCATCCGCAAACCGATGGTCAGATCGAAAGGGTGAACAAGTGTTGGAGGATATGCTTAGAGCCCGCGTCTTAGACTTCGGTGGATGTGGGACAAGAGCTTGCCCTATGCAGAGTTCTCCTACAATAACAACTATTAGGCAGCCTACAGATGTCATCATTTGAGGCGTTATGTCAGCCCAGTTATTAAATCTAGACCTTTAATGAAATTCCATAGAATCAATAACCAAGACATTCATCATGGACCATGTACAATACGAGAAATCATCAGGTTCGTAGAAACGTATTAGTACAAAGTGAATAAAGGAGAAGAGAAACTAATAAAACAAAGGTCCTAGATGAACACCTCCTTCTAGTCTCGCCTTGACTAGGTCGCTACTCCAGACCTTCATCCCTCGTAGTAGACGAGCTCTGGTGGTGTAAGTCAACGGGTGAGTACAAATGTACTCAGCAAGCCATCATATGCAAATATAATGCAGGTAGTAACAAGGGAGTAATGGCTAATTTTGCGAAAAGCATATTTGTAAAGCAATTAAATGTGATCAATTATTAATACAGAAACGTAAACATGTATGCGTCATCTTCTAACTCGAGGGGTACAGTCAGCCCACCCTCGCTCAATAGTCCTTACATGCCATGAATAACTCAACCATTCAAACAATTGTAAACTAACTGCGAGTACACAACCCGCCCTTGACCGTGGGCTCGGCTTTTCGAAAAGATTAATACTCTGATCATAGGTGTACCACTGTACCACAAGGCACACACTCATCACTTACACCAAAGTGTAACGAGATGACCCATACCATGGGAACTCGTGCCAAAACCTTCCATATGGTCTCCTCGACCAGACACACCCTCTTATGGTTCATATGGTGCCCCGACGCGTCGAGCCAACACCATACCCCCCTTGAGCCAGTTGGTACAAGTCACCCGCAGGTTGCCCCTTGCCCCCTCCACTATGGTGCATCGAGTCAGATTGTTCCATACTTCAGTTAGGACTTACCCATTAGACTTGTGTTAGTACGGAAGTGCTTTGCAACAGATCCCGTAGACCGGTCCTTATAGTGCCCCGGGTGCGACCAACCAATGCCCTAGATTGCACCCGGAACCCACCATACTTATAACATAGCCAACTCCAATAGAGTCCAGAGACGAGAATAACAGGGAAATACATATAGAAGAATCCAACTATCTATGACTCATTCTTTTTATCCTATAGCAGTTGTGTCGGTACATTGGACTCTAGCTAATATAATATTTAGAGTGACAAGGAGTGTAGGCTCAATAAGCATGGCTTGGGTTTGCACACAAGGACGGGGATCTAATAAATATAGTGTAGGGCTTGATATTTGACTAATGCAATATTATCCTATGAGTTATAGCGATAGTTTATTAAAACATGGGCTCAATGATGATCAAAATGGGGGTTGTGACTTGCCTTGATCAGCAAAGGGTGAAGGTGGAATCTCGGGATAAAACTCCGGCTCCTCGACGAACTCGTAGTCTTCCCGATACGGAAAAAGTAAACATAACATTTAATGAACAATCCAAATATCACAAATAATAAGCATACATGTTTGAGGGGTTTTATTAGGTGAATTATAGTTTTATTATTCTGAAGTTTACGTGAAAAACATTAAAGATTAATTTTTAAGGCTTTTCCTAATTGATTTTCTGAATTTACCATTTTATCCCTAAGGGGTTTTATGTGTTTAATTAATAAGAATATTTTGAGCAACAGTAACATACTTTTTTATGGCATTAATATGTAGAGAATAAAATGCTGAATTTAAAAAATTTAAATGGTGAAATTTGGAGTTAAAATGAGCAAGTTATGAATTTTGGAAGTTTTAATCATTTTCTGGAATTTTATTTAAACATGAAATGAGCTTTAGTCCACGGTGAGCCAGGCCCACGGTGGACTGGGGCACTATGCGCGTGGGCTGGTTGATCCAGAGCCGTTGGATCTGGATCCATCGGTCAGGCTCGAGACGGGAAGGCTTAAGTTGCAATGGACGGTCGAGATTAAAACGCACTGAACTGGTACGCGTGGACGCACGAGATCGAGCGGGGGTTTTAAGTAGCGATCGACGGCTGTGATCGCCTGATACCGCTTTGACCAGATGGATGGCCTAGATTAAACCTGTGCGTGATATAATCTAAGCCCTCCATCGTGGATCGAATGGCTGAGAGCGCGTCCGGCACGACACGAGTTAAGGGGGCACGTACCCCATTCGTTCTTGGCTCCGGCGGGGTTCGGGTGCGGTGGCGACGGCACCGGCGAGGGGGCTTGCCCTAGATCTAGGTGAAAATGGATAAAGGAGATGACGGCGGTTCCAACCATACCTGCGGCGGCGAAGATGGTCGACGGACGGCGACCGGCGGCGAGGGGTAGATGGGTAGGACCTTCGGGTGCTCGACGGCGATGGCGATCCGGTAGCGTGTACGGCCAATGGAGGCGTGGCCGAGGTCGGGTGGTCGACGACGGACTCGATGGTGGCAGCGGCGTGGACCGAGGTGGCTTGTGTCGATGGCAAACGGTGGCTGGAGGTGGAGCAGGAGAGGAAACCGAAAAACCGGGAGGTGGCGCTCTGGAGGGCTACGGCTCAGGCTTAGGTGGTGTGGACAGAGGGCGGCGAGCAGAGGGGGTTCTTATAGGGGTTCGTCGGCATTTAAACAGAAGGGAACCGGTGTTTCCATTTTTCCCCCGCGGTGAACTTTCCTTAGGCTCGGGTTCCTTCTATGCATGGCGAAAACACGTGGTCTCTGGTGGAAGGTGATCCCTGGCGGTCGGAGAAGGCGATCCAGCAGTGAATTTGGCGAGAACGGGCACGGGGCGACGGATTTGGAAAGCGGGGGCTCGCCGGCGATGGAAAGGGGATCCCTTTCCATCGGGGAAGACGATCCGACAGGTGGCCCCCACCTGTCGGTGAGAGTGCGTAAGGGTGAGGCGCCGACACGGGCCAGAGCGGTCAGTGGTTGTAGCACGACTAGAGAGGCTAACAGTGGGCCAGGCTGACGCGGGCGCGGGAGAGGAGAGAGGGGGAGCGCACCGACAGGTGGGTCCCATATGTCAGTGGCATGAGCGCTGGGCTGGGCCGGGCTGAGGCAGATTGAGGGTTGAGGCCCATTTAGATTTATAATTTTTTCTGATTTAAAATAAATCCAGTAATTCATTTATTGATTAAGGGTTGAATCATTGATAAAAACTTGTAAAAATTCCTAAAATTATATCTTGGCCTCTAGATTATATCATAAATTTTCCAAGTCCAAATTTAAAGTTTCCCTTATGTTTGGCTTTATTAAGGCTCTTTTAGGATTTCTTTAATAAATAATTCCAGAATTTCTTTGAATATTATATTTCCTTTATTTTATTTATTTTAAATCTTGGGATGTTACAATCCTATCCCCCTTACAGAGAATCTCGTCCTCGAGATTCGGATCAATCCTCGAACATTTCAGGATGCTATGCCTTGAGTTCTTCCTCTTTTTTCCCATGTAGTTTTCTCTACGGGATGATTGCTCCACTGTACTTTATAGAAGCGGATGACTCGACTCCTGATGGGCCTTTCTTTGACTTCCAAGATCTTGACGGGCTTTTCCACACAGGTGATCCTCTTGAACGTCCAACTACTGAAGGTCTACCAGCTCTGCTGGGACTCGAAGACATTTCTTTAATTGTGACACATGAAACACATCATGTACGCCAGCCAATGAGGGTGGCAGTTCCAACTGATAAGCGACTTCGCCTTGGCGTCGAACGATGGGAAAGGGTCCAACATACCGAGGTGCCAATTTTCCTCTCATGTTAAACCATTGAGTGCCACGGAGAGGTGTGACTCGGAGGTAGACTGGTCTCCCTCTTCAAAGGCTAAATCTCGACGACGATTGTCCGCATAGCTCTTTTGTCGGGATGGGCTGTCTTGAGTCGGTCTCTGATAATCCGTACCTTCTCTTCAGCTTCCCGAAGGATGTCTGTTCCAAATACTTGGGATTCACCAGTTTGATCCCAAAGTAAAGGCGTCCTGCACTTACGTCCATATAGGGCTTCGAACGGGCACATTTGAAGGCTGACTTGATAACTGTTGTTGTACGAAAACTCGGCGTACGGTAAACTCTTGTCCCAAGTTCCTCCAAAATCCAAGACGCATGCCCGAAGCATATCTTCTAATATTGATTCACCCTTTCAGTTTGTCCATCTGTCTGAGGGTGGTATGTGGTGCTGAAGTTTAGTCTTGTTCCCACCTCTCTTGAAGGTTTTTCCAGAATCGAGACATAAACTGACTCCCTCTATCGGAGACTATCTTCTTGGGCATCCATGAAGGCACACGATGCGGGCCATATATAACTCTACTAGTTTGGGGCCACTGAAGGTTGTCTTGACGGCTATGAAGTGAGCTACTTTGGTTAGTCGGTCAATGATTACCCATATTGAATCATATCCAAGTTGGGTCTTTGGGAGTCCGGTGATAAAGTCCATACCGATCTCTTCCCATTTCCATTCAGGTACTCTAAGTGGCTGTAACAAATGCATGTATCTGATGTTCTGCTTTTACTCATCGGTAGGTGTCACATTCTGTGACAAACTGAGCAATCTCGCTCTTCATGCTAACCCACCAATAGCGTTCCTTCAGATCCTGGTACATCTTGGTACTTCCGGGATGGATGGAGTACAGAGTATCACGGGCCTCCCTTAGAATAAGGATTTTTATCTGGTTTATCTGGCACACAGATCCTGGTCCCAAACCATATGGTGCATTCTCGTCCTCTGAGAATCCTAGGGCCTTGCACTGTCTCATGTTCTTCTTAATGGCAGCTATATCCAGGTTTTCTAACTGAGCTTCTTGGATCTGCTCGAACAGGACTGGTCGGGTCTCAAGGGTGGCTAGATGCTCTGTGGTTAACCCAAGATTTAACTTTTCCATCTCCTTATATAACAAAGGCGGTGATCCTGAATCACTATGGCGGTGCAGTATCCTTTACGACTTAATGCATCAGCTACCACGTTTGCTTTGCCGGGATGGTAGTGAATACCTAAGTCGTAGTCTTTATCAATTCTAACCATTGCCTTTGCCTAAGGTTGAGATCCGGCTGCGTGAAGATATACTTCAGACTTTGTGATCCGTAAATATTTCGCAGCGGTTTCCAATTAAATAATGCCTCCATATTTTTAGGGCGTGCACCACAGTGGCCAATTTCAAGTCATGTGTAGGGTAGTTTAGCTCATGAGGTCTCAACTGATGCGGCGTATGAAACAACCTTTCCGTCTTGCATAAGAACACATCCCAATCCCTGGCGGGATGCGTCGCAATAAACATGGAAGTCCTTCCTGATATCCGGTAGGGTCAGTATGGGTGCTGACACCAGCTGGTCTTGAGGGTGAAAACTTTCTTCGCATTTGGGAGTCCATTCAAACTTCTCTCCCTTTTGCAACAACTTCGTCATAGGTTTGGCGATCTTGGAAAAATTCTCGATAAAACGACGATAATATCCTGCCAAACCAAGAAAACTCCGTATCTCGATACGTTGGTGGGTGGCAGCCAATCCGTAACTGCTTCCACGGTGGCAGGATCCACTGCGATACCTTGCACAGAGATGATGTCCAAGGAACTTCACTTCTGCCGTCCAAAATTTGCACTTGTTGTACTTGGCGTATAACTGATGTTCCCTTAGTTTTCCTAAGGTCAACCGGATATGAGTCTCGTGCTCCTCTTTGTCCTTGGAATAGATGAGAATGTCATCTATGAATACCAATGAACTTGTCCAAATATTCCATAAACACCTTATTCATCATATTCATGAAGAAAGCAGGGGCGTTGGTCAATCCAAAAGACATGACGGTGCACTCATAAAGTCCATAGCGAGAGGTAAATGCCGTCTTGGGTATGTCCTCCTCTCGAATCCTTAGCTGATGATAACCAGACCACATGTCGATCTTGGAAAATACCGTAGCTCCTTTCAACTGATCAAATAGGTCATCGATCCTGGGTAAAGGGTACTTGTTCTTGATGGTCACCTCATTCAGGGCTCGATAATCCACGCACATACGCTTAGCCTTGTCCTCTTTCTTCTCAACGAAATAACTGGGGATCCCCACGGGGATGTGCTAGGCCTGATGTATCCCTTTTTCTCAAGATCCTTTAGTTGCTGCTTCATCTCAGCAAGCTCGTTGGCGGCCATCCGGTATGGTCGCTTGTAGATGGGAGCGGTTGGGTATCAGATCAATCCGGAACTCAATGTCCCTCTTGGGTGGCATCCCTGGTAAATCCTCTAGAAATACATCGGGTACTCGCAGACTACTGGTATTTCCTCCAAAGTAATCTGGTGTAGCTGAGGTCTTCCGGACTTCTGGCTTGGCATCTGGAACGTGACAACAGTCCCTTCTTCACTGGTCACAGTTACTTGCCTCCGTGGACATCTTATCACACTTGGTGTTTGTTGAGCCAATCCATTCCTAAAATCAGTTCCAAACCTTGACATTCTATTAGGATAGGGTCGGCCCAGAATATTGTGCCTTGGATATCTACCCATACCCTTGACTATAGGAATGGGCTCAGGTTTGTTTGCCAGGGGTGGCTATTAATACTGGCCTTGCTAATTTACATATGTTTAGATTATTCTTCTCCACAAAAGTTGTTGATAAAGGAGTGCGTAGCTCCAGTATCAAATAATACCACTGCAAGGGCCGAATGTACCGTGAACTTACCCATGATGATCTCGGGTGTGGCCTGGTCTTCCTCGGTGGAGACGTGGTTGACACGGGCGCGGACGGCAGGATTGGTCGCGACTCCTTGTGCACGCTTGGGGTGGGGGCACTGGTGAGAATAATGCCCTTCCTGGTGGCAGTTGAAGCATATCACGGGCTTGCCGTGCTTGTCGCGCAGGACATCTGCTTCTTGGCAGGGCGGGTGGAGGGCCGGTGCGCCGGAGCGGGCGAGGATGTCCGGCTCCAGCGTTGGCAGCGGGTGGCGCTGGTCGGACCAGGCGGGATGATATTGGGGTGCCGGGGGGAGGTGCAAAGCGGGGCTTCTGCGCCATGCCTTGGTTCTAGCGGAAGGCGATCATTCTCTTCTTCTTAAGGTTGACCTTGTTTTGCTCGTCTCCTAAATAATTGCCTTATTCACCAACTTTTGAAAGTTGGCGTAGTCTCCGGAGACCAACTGAAGGAAAGCTTGTCCTTCAGCCCCCGGAGGAACTTAGACTGCCTGGCCGTGTCAGTACGGACTTCTTTAGGCGCATACCGGGCCAGCTGGTTGAACTCATGCAGATACTCTGTCATGGACCTGCTTCCTTGTTGTAGGTCCCTAAACTCTTGTTGCTTCTGGGCGATGATGCCGTCGGGGACGTGGGCCGCGCGGAAAGCAGCGGAGAACTCCGCCCAAGTGTGGACATGTCCCTCAGGCAGAGTCTCGCGCAAGTTGTCCCACCATTCCGCGGCAGTACCATGGAGTTGGTGGGCAGCGAAGGCTACCCTCTCTTGCTCGGTGCAAGTCAGGAGGTCCAACTTCTTCCCAATTGTTCTCTGCCAGTCACCAGCCTCCATGGGGTTGGTGGTGCTGGAGAACGTGGGAGGGCGGACTCAGAGAAATTCCGAGAGCTGAGAGACGGGTGTAGGGGCGGGAGTGGCAGGTCGAGGAATCTCGGGCTACTGCTGGTGGAGACAGAAAAATTGAGCCTGCTGCTCTGCACCTGGTTCAACAACGCAACTACTAATTGATTCTGGTTGGCCATCATCTCGGCCAACGTGGGGTGGTTGGCGACTGGGGCTTGCCTCTGCCCAGTCGCTCCCCATTGGGGAAAGTTGCCGTTGTCCCCTCCGTTCTGGGGAGCATCGGAGCCCTGGGTGTTAGTCATCCTGAAGTTTCCAAAACAGACAACACTCGTAGGGAAATGATACTAAGTTTTATTTCAAAAATGTTTATCCTTACGATTACATTCATGTCTTTTATTCAATCTTCACCCATGCCTTATATTTGACATGAGTGGCAATACAATCCAGAACAATAAAAAGGAAACAATCAACCGTAAAAACTACGTCTAAGGTAGCTCGGGGGACGACTCGACCACGGGCTCGGAGATGGTCGGGGTGGTGGAGCTGGAGGTCCGGCGGGAGGTGCACTGCGGGAATCCTCTTAGGCTCACTGTGGGGATCCGAAGCGATTTCCGCTTGCGGGCGGAAGGGGGGCGACCTCCTCAAGATCCTTCTTCAACTCCTCAATCCGCCGGCGAAGATGTGCGGTGTCGGCGACACTCTGTAGGAGTTCATTCTGGCGCCTCAACTCCTCAGCCTCGAGCCAACCGGTGTCCCTGCTGGACACAGCGTCGAAGATCTTCATTCTCGCGGTTCTGATCCTCTGAAGAGTGACGATAGAAATCAATCGTGTCACGTTGCCCGTTGGCATCCTGCAGGGCCTCATAGTGGAGATCGTCCATTGCTTCCAACAGGCGCACAATGTGTCCAACGGCAGAGTGGCGCGGGAGAGCGTGCTGACGTAGACGTTGGGGACTCCCTAGAGTGCGTAGGGTCATGAAAGATAGTCCGTGTCGTAGAGCTCGCTGTTAGATCATATGGAGCTCGGTGAGGGCCTGAAGGGCGGTGCGCTGGCTGGCAACCAAAAAGGTGGGTCCTCCACCTCGATAAGTGTGGGTGTCTGTGTAGAGGGCTGGATGACGATGGTGACCTCGTAGTAGCTCTCGTCCTCGTCGGGGAATACTCCGTGAAACATCGGCTCGTGCTCAAATCCGAGAAAACCAACGAGCATGCGAAGCTCGCGGATGAATCCGACCTCGCGAAGAGTCCCGCTCATGGTATGGACCGGCATCTACAAAAAGAGATTTTTTCGTGAAAACTTCAGAAGATGAGAGGGTAAGTAATTTTTGTAAGAAAATATGGCTAATATAAGTCCTAGGGTCAGGTCTGTTTGGTCCTACAGTCAAGTCGGCTCTGATACCATCTTGTCACGCCAGATTTATAAATCAGACCTTTATTGAAATTCCATAGAAAATCAATAAACCAAGACATTCATCATGCGACCACGTACAATACGAGCAATCATTCAAAGTTCGTAGACCGTATTAGTACAAAAGTGAATAAAGGAGAATAGAAACTAATAAAACAAAGGTGCTAGATGAACGTCCTTCCAGTCTCGCCTTGACTGGGTCGCTACTCCATACCTCATCTCCTTGTAGTAGATGGGCTCTGGTGGTGTAAGTCAACGGGGGTGAGTACAAACGTACTCAAGCACCGGATGCAAATATAATGCAGGTAGTAACAAGGGAGATAATGGCTAATTTTCGGAAAAGCAATTTGTAAAGCAATTAAATGTGATCAATTATTAATACAAAAACGTAAACATGTGTATGCATCATCTTCTAACTCGAGGGGTACAGTCAGCCCACCCTCGCTCAACAGTCCTTACATGCCATGAATAACTCAACCATTCAAACAATTGTAAACTAACTGTGAGTAGTCACACAACCCGCCCTTGATGGGCTCGACTTTTCGAAAAGATTAAATACTCTGATCAGAGGTGTACCACTGTACCCACAAGGCACGCGTCATCACTTACACCAAAGTGTAACGAGATGACCCATACCACGGGAACTCATGCCAAAACCTACCATATGGTCCTCCTCGACCCGACAGCACCCTCTTATGGGTTTCATATGGTGCCCCGACGCGTCGAGCCAACACCACCCCCCTTGAGCACGTCGGTATAAGTCACCAGTAGGTTGCCCCTTGCCCCCTCCACTATGGTGCATCGAGTCAGATTGTTCCATACTTTCAGTTAGGACTTACCCATTAGACTTGTGGTTAGTATGGAAGTGCTTTGCAACAGATCCCGCAGACCGGTCCTTATAGTGCACCAGGTGGGACCAACCAATGCCCTAGCTTGCACCCGGAACCCACCATACTTATAACATAGCCAACTCCAACAGTCCAGAGACGAGAATAAAGGAAATACATAGTAGAATCCAACTATCTATGACTCATTCTTTTATCCTATAGTTGTGTCGGTACATTGGACACTAGCTAATATAATATTTGTAGAGTGACAAGGAGTGTAGGCTCAATAAGCATGGCTTGGTTTGACACAAGGACGGGGATCTAATAAATATAGTGTAGGGCTTGATATTTGACTAATGCATATTATCCTATGAGTTATAGCGATAATTTATTAAAACATGGGCTCAATGATGATCAAAATGGGGGTTGTGACTTTCCTTGATCAGCAAAGGGTGAAGGTGGAACCTCGGGATAAAACTCCGGCTCCTCGACGAACTCGTAGTCTTCCCGATACGGAAAAAGTAAACATAACATTTAATGAACAATCCAAATATCACAAAAATAAGCATACAGGTTTTAGGGGTTTATTAGGTGAATTATAGTTTTATTATTCTGAAGTTTATGTGAAAAACATTAAAGATTAATTTTTAATGCTTTTCCTAATTCATTTTCTGAATTTACCATTTTATCCCTAAGGGGTTTTTATGTGTTTAATTAATAAGAATATTTTGAGCAACATAACATACTTTTTATGGCATTAATATGTAGAGAATAAAATGCTGAATTTAAAAAAATTAAATGGTGAAATTTGGAGTTAAAATGAGCAAGTTATGAATTTTGGAAGTTTAAATCATTTTCTTGAATTTTATTTAAACAGGAAATGAGCTTTAGTCCACGTGAGCCAGGCCCACGGTGGACTGGGGCACTATGCGCGTGGGCCGGTTGATCTAGAGCTGTTGGATCTGGATCCATCGGTCAGCTCGAGGCGGGAAAGCTTAATTTGCAATGGACGGTCAAGATTAAAATGCACAGAACCGCTACGCGTGGACGCACAAGATCGAGCAGGGGTTTTAAGTAGCGATCGACGCTGTGATGCCTGATACCGCTTTGACCAGATGGATGGCCTAGATTAAACCCGTGCGGGATATAATCAAAGCCCTCCATCGTGGATCGGACGGCTGAGAGCGCGTCCGGCACGGCACGAGTTAAGGGAGCGTACCCCCTTCGTTCTCGGCTCCGGGGGGTTCGGTGCGGTGGCGACGGCGCCGACGAGGGGGCTAGGCCCTAGATCTAGGCGAAAACGGATAGAGGAGATGACGGCGGTTCCAACCGTACCTGCGGCGGCGAAGATGGTGACGGACGGCGACCGTGGCGAGGGGTAGACGGGAAGGACCTTCGGTGCTCGACGACGATGGCGATCCGGCGGCGTGTACGACCAACGGAGGCGTGGCGAGGTCGGGTGGTCAACGACGGACTCGACGGTGGCAGCGGCATGGACGAGGTGGCTTGTGACGACGGTGAACAGCGGCCGGAGGTGGAGCACGAGAGGAAACCGAAAAACCGGGAGGTGGCGCTCTGGGGCTACGGCTCGGCTTAGGTGTGGGCAGAGGCGGCGAGAGAGGGGATCCCTTTCCAGGGAAGATGATCCGACAGGTGGCCCCCACCTGTCGGTGAGCGAGTGCGTAAGGGTGAGGCGCCGACACGCGGGCAGAGTGGTCAGTGGCTGTAGCCCGGCTAGAGAGGCTGACAGGTGGGCCAGGGACGGGCGCGGGAGAGGAGAGAGGGGAGCGCACCGACAGGTGGGTCCCATATGTCAGGGCATGAGCGCTGGGCTGGGGGGCTGAGGCAGATTGAGGGTTGAGGCCCATTTAGATTTATAATTATTTTCTGATTTAAAATAAATCCAGTAATTCATTTATTTGATTAAGGGTTGAATCACTGTTGATAAAAACTTTAAAAATTCCTTAAAATTATATCTTGGCCTCTAGATTATATCATAAATTTTCCAAGTCCAAATTTAAAGTATTCCCTTCTGTTTGGCTTTATTAAGGCTCTTTTAGGATTTTCTTTAATAAATAATTCCAGAATTTCTTTGAATATTATATTTCCTTTTTTTATTTATTTTAAATCTTGGGATGTTACACATTATATGGATGTAAGTGCAGAACACCGCTGCTCTGGGATCAGACTGGCGAGTCACAGTTATTCGGGACAGATATTCTGTGAGAAGCCGAAGATAAAGTTAAGGTCATCAAGGATAGGCTAAATATCTCAGTTCCCCCAAAAGAGTTATGCCGATAACCGACAAAGAGACTTAGCTTTCAAAGGGGCGATTATGTCTACCTCCGAGTCACTCCCCTCCGAGGTACCCAGAGGTTTAACATGAGAGGAAAGTTAGCCCCACTATGTTGGACCCTTCCAGATCATTCGTCGGCAAGGAGAAGTTGCATATCAGTTGGAGCTACCATCATCTTTGGCAGAGTCCATGATGTGTTTCACGTCTCTCAGCTAAAGAAATGCCTTCGAGTACCCACCGAACAGGCAAACCTCCAGCAGCTCCATATCCAAGAAGACCTGACCTACCAATAAACCGGTTCAGATCCTAGAAATCAAGGAAAGGGTAACCAGGAGCCGAGTAGTACACTTCTGTAAGGTTCAGTGGGATAACCACCCCATCGAGGAAGCCATCTGGGAAAAAGAGGAAGAGTTAAGGCCCAATATCCTGAGTTATTTGAGAAGCTTTCAGAATCTCAAGGACGAGATTTTCTGTAAGGGGATAGGTTTGTAACAGCCCAAATTTCCAAAGGTAAAAAATTATAAATATACTTTCTGGAAAAGGATTATTTTTAATTTTTCTTAAAGCTGAAATGCCCAAATAAATAAGAATCTAGGGAAATCTTCCAAACCAGGGTCTGAAATAAATTATATTATGATCTTAAGACTAAGACATATTTTGAGAATTTTTACAAATTTTTATAATCTTGGCAAGTGGCCCATAAATTTTAAACCAATTTTAGCAATTATTTTTATTCAGAAATTCATTTTAAACAGTGATGGGCCGCATCCCCCTTCTCCCTCCATAGGCCGACCTGTTAGTCTCATCCCACTCTCCGCACGTGCGCCCGATCCTGGACCCACCTATCGGCGCTAACCCACACGCCCGCACCCGCCGTTGACCAGGCGTCCCACGGTCAACATCAACCGTTGCCGCAACTGCGCCCTCACGCACCCGTGATAGTGGCCCCCACTGTCAGCTTCTTTCCCCATGTCGCCCCGCCCCCAAATTGCACCAGCTAAAACCCTAGCCCGGGGAACCGCCTCTGTCGTGCCCTTTCCTAATTCATTGCCGCATTAATTCCATGTGATCCGTGGACGTTTCCCCAAATAAACCGACGTGTTTAAATCCCGAGATCACGGGTCGCATGCACGTAGGATCTCACCGAAAAAATGGATGGTGCTCCTCGGGTTTCCTTGTATTCGGCCTACCTCCTTTACTATCGACGTCCCCTATAAAGCCCCACCGGCCACCTCCGAGTTCAGCCCTGTTTCGCAGTGCATCCATCGCATTCCCGAACGCTAGTTTAGCGCCACCCCTCTTCCCGCACTCCAATCGTCGCTCGCGCGTCGCCAGAGCCCTCCTCCCCTGCCGTCGACCCCTCCCCGACCCGGCCACCTCTCCATCATCATCGAAGCCCACCAATGGACATCCCCGCCGATGACCCGAACGCCTTCACCACCTCCGCTCATTGCCGTCCACACCCGACGACCTTAGGCCCCTGCATCGGTAACATCATGCTCCCCTCACTGCCCTATTTCCATTTCTGTACTCCGTTGGGACCATCGTCCATTGCCGTCGCGCTAGCCCATCGCCACCTCTCGGCCGTCGCCGGAGAAGATTATTGGCAAGGGTAATTACTCATGTGCTATGTCAGATTCGACCGCCACCACTCGATCAGACACGAACGCTAGGATTAGAACCCGCTCGGGTTCAATCTGGGCCATCGGTACGATCGAAGCGGTATCGCGTGATCTCAGCCTTTGAATCTTCATTAAATCTAGGCCGTAGATCCGTACCGGTTCGGTTGTTTTAATCACAGCCGTTGGTTTCATTTAAAATACCCGCGTGTACTGTGGCTGCCCGATCTCGATCCGACGACTGATATGGATCTGTCCCACACGCACAGTGCGCGGGTTCACGGTGGACGCTCGGCTCACCGTGGTGGGTTCCGGGTACAAGCGAGGGCATTGGTTAGTCAACGTGGGGCACTATAAGGACCGATCTACGAGATCCGTTGCAATACACTTCCGTACTAACCATAAGTCTAGTGGGTAAGTCCTAACTGGAGGTATGGTGTTCCAACTTGAAGAACCATTTGGATATGGGTCAAGCAACACCTGCGGGTGGCTTGTACCGACGAGCACAAAAGGGGACACGACGTTGGTCCAGTGCGCTGGCACACCAGCGAAACTTAGAATGGGTGTGGGTTGGAGTGTCTCATGCTAAAGGTTTGGCATGAGTTCCCGTGGTATGGGTCATCTCATTACCCTTTGGTGTGCGGGGATGATGTGTGCCTTATGGGTACAACAGTACACCTCTGATCAGAATTTAAATCTTTTCAAAAAGCTGAGCCCACGGTCAAGGGTGGGTTGCATATCTCATAGTTAGTTTATATTTATGAGTGTTGCATGATGAATTGGCATGTAAGGACTGTTGAACGAAGAGGGCTGACTGTACTCCTCGAGTTAGAAGATGTTGCATTGTTCAAGTTTATTATTCTGTACAATTAAATTTGACTACATTAAATGCTGCAACTTGAAAATGTATTTTTCCGCACTTTAAAGCCTTATCATTCCCTTGTTATTACCCTGTGTTACTATTGCATTCTCGGTGACTTGTTGAGTACTTTTGTACTCATACCCGTTGGAAAACACTTTAGAGACTGCGTACTATGAGGAGATGGTCTGGAGTAGCGACCCAGTCAAGGACGCAAGACTGGCAGAGATGTTCATCGCCTAGTTTTATTCTTGTAGTTTCTTTTAATTTTACACTTTGTAATAATGTGGTCTGCGAACCATGGATGATTGATTATATATACATTGTCGCATGAGGGACATCTTGTTATTATTGTTTTTCTATGGAAATTCAATAATGTTTGGATTTTATTAAATCCGGGCACCCCAACACTCAAAACACCCCCAGAGCCTCCTCTCCTCTGATCCCGTCTATCATTATAGAACGGGTGAAGTTCTTGACAATGAGAGCAAGCTCCTCATCATCCAGATTGTCCACCTTCTTTTTTGTGACAGAGATTAGAGAAGACAAGGCAAAGCCACTAGAATGACACAAGACCCAGAAGAACCAGATGCAATACCTCCAAATGAGGTGCCACTGTCAGAACCAAAAAGTAATGCCATGGATGGTGGCAAAGAATTTCTAAGTCCTTGGCAAGATACCTTGGCAATCTCAGTGGACTTCAGCTTGCTAAAAGTTCATCACAGTTAACGTGTCGTAACTTGTGGATTCCTCAATGTTGGATATCTTTACTTCCCATATACTACGATCAAGAGCATATAGAAGCTTGATAGCCTCTCATGATCAGAATAAGAAAGCAAACCCGTGGAACGAAGATTACTCACGATGGCATCAAAACGGGAAAACATGACATCAATAGATTCACCAGGGCCCTGCACAAATATTTGATACTGTTGGTTGTAAGTGCTTTGGCGCCTGGCCTTGATCTGAGTTGTGCCCTCATGAAACACAATGAGTGTGGACCAAATCTCCCTAGCAGTCTGATAGTGTTGCATCCTATCGAACTTATTTCTATTCAGGCCAATGAACAATATATTTCTAGCTTTGTAGTTAGCAGTATACTGATATTTCTCAGCCTGAGTAGTGCGAGTCTCGGGGATGGAGTATTGTGACTCCACAATCTCCTAAATTGCACTTCCTTGGCTTTGAAAATAAGCCTGCATGCTCACCTTTAGTAAGCAAAATTCATCCTATCGAACAACGAAATTTTATGACTCTGTCCATGTTGCCAAAGGATCACAAAACCGGTTAAGGTCAACTAGTGATCTTAAACTTGATCTAATACCAATTGTAGGACCGAAACAGGCGACTAGAGGGGGTGAATAGGCGCCTTAGAAAATTCTTTTGAATTGATATATTTTTAAAAACACCCGCACCTCTAAACGAACAATCGGAAGCAAAAGAGTTAATACAGTAGAATCCTAGAAAAAGCTAGTACTATCACTCTCCTGTCAGATATGATATGATGTGACAGTTTGAGAAATCATAAGCACTTAAAAATATAGCCTTCAAAGACTACTCAAAGATTAAACAACCAGATCATCAAATATCAAACTAAAGTAAAAAAATTCGTTTGACAAACACAGATATTTATCAAACTCGTGGCATGAATAAAAATCACACGTATTCATCGTACATAAGCAGTCTAATTCAGAAATCTCACAGAAATTAAATGACCAAATTAAATGCAAATGAGAAACTATACCTGTAGTTACTCTAGGGCCAAATTTTTCCATGTCATTACAATTTTCACAGTTTTAAATATGT
Source organism: Zizania palustris (assembly GCA_019279435.1). Lineage (NCBI taxonomy): Eukaryota > Viridiplantae > Streptophyta > Magnoliopsida > Poales > Poaceae > Zizania > Zizania palustris. The sequence continues at coordinate 29,086,986 of JAAALK010000080.1, forward strand.
CATCACGTGTCACTGATAGATGAGACCTACCACAATCACTTATATGACATTTTTCAAATTACAGAAAATTGTAATGACATGTTTACAAAAATTCCTTACTCTATTGAAGCACGGCTACTGTTTGAGACAACGATGTGGGCACAGGAAATGGAGGCACAGAAAACCATGTGAAACAATACTATGCGCATATGTCCCTGGTTCAAGTGGCTGGTGAAGTTTCCCGTGATGGCAGGATGCAAATGGCGCCAAGAAAAACCGGGCGTGGTGCTCAGTGCTGTACCCAGCCAAGAGAAAAACCGGATACGATGGCTTCTGAAATAGACGTCCCGCGGCGGGGGCACAGAGATTTTTGTTTGGCTCCGCGGAGCAATTTTCGTTTTTTTGAAATCAAAAGTCAAATTAAAAGGTATATTCAAGCCAATAAAAACAGTTTTTAGTGCAGTGAAAATATGAAAGCTACTCCAGACCTGTTTTTTGCGGCTTTTGGCTTCGTAACCATACAAAATTTCATAAATTAACATTTCAAATTTCATACAATCATACAAAATTCTATAAATTGACATTTCAAATTTCATACAACCATACAAAATCCTAAATTGACATTTCAAATTTCATACAACCATACAAAATTTCATAAATTGATATTTCAAATTCATACATACAAAATTTCATAAATTGTCATTTCAAATTTCTCAACCATATAAACAAATAAAATTCATAAATTGACATTTCAAATTTCATACGACCATATAAAATTTCATAAATTGACATTTCAAATTTTATACAACCATACAGAATTTCATAAATTGAATTTTTTACACAGCTCACAGCTCAAAGCAGCTTCATAGTCGTTTCAGCCAAATGACTTTCAGCTTTCTCACAGCTAACATCTCACGTCAGCTTTTCTACAGCCCACAGCCCACAACAGCTTTTTTCCACAGCCACAGCTCAACAACACACCCTAAAACAGCGGTGGAAGATAGGTAAAGTGATTCATGAAAATAGGTGCATACCGTAGAGGGATGGGTTTTTTATAGCCTACGTGGAAAGTAAAAAGACTACTTCATCTCTAGGATTTAATTAATTGTGGACTCTATTTTATAGATTCAATGCCCATAGGGCTAAAAGTATAAAATCTATCTAAAGTTAGTTTGTTCCGATTGGAAGCTTTCGTAGCAGCTACGGCTTCTCTTCAGGACGCTTTGATATTGATCCGACGGTTTTGAGCCAAAACTGACAAAGCCTCCCTGATCACCGACGCTTGTCACCAATCCGCGAACTCGACAGCCAGCAAGTCTCTCCCGCTCTCGATCCCCGAGCTGCCTTGTCACCTGTACTGACCTCCCTTTCGCTGACTTGGTAACACACTGTCCCGATCATCCGTCTATCCATGTCTTGCTTCATCTCCACGTGTACGCCTGAGATCTTCCTCAACTTCACCCAGCATACTTGACCGTCTAGCATCAAGCTCCTCGCTTGACCCCGATCACCCGCTGTTGACGGTTTACTCACATCTCAACCCTGCACAACATGAGACAAGCAAAACACGAATCTCCAAGCAAGATGCACACTGATCCCATCAGTGAACCTCAAACAGCAAACACGTCTAGACCATGAAACAGACAAACTTGTCAATCACTCATCACTAAGATAAAACCACAGTGCAAACCCTACTTAGTTTCTCAATCTCCTTTGCCTACTCGCCCATGGGGCACCAGCTGGAGAAGGCGTCGTGGATACTAAGGAAGAGATACTGACACCAGCACCTAGGCGGCGATCACATTGGTAACATGTGAAAACACCGTCATATTGTCACAGTTTGGTTTTGGTGTGATTTCTATTGGTTGATATATTCTTTTTAGGTGCAGTTGAGGTTTGTGTAGCTACTGAAAAATTAGAATTATGAGATTCAGATTAGCAAATTAGAAAATTTTATTTTGTTTTTGGCTTGTTTCTGTTTGCTAAAAGTTCAATGGAAAAGATTTTAGAATGTCCATCCATCTTAGAACAAGGGTAAACTTACCCATTACAACTAAAGAGGTCACCACACATGTATACCCATCCAATTCATCAAACCAAACAAAAAATTGGATTATCTCATCAACTCTTCATCTCACCAACCAAATAAAAATTAGATCATCCTATACATCAAACAAAAAAAACCAAAGAGTAAATTAGATCATCTCATTAACAAATCTATGAATGGGATCATTCTATCATTCTCTTTACCAAACCTAACGGACCCTTAGCATCGTGTTACTGATGAGGATGCTTGAGCACGAAGTGAGTTGGAGTTTGGTTTTTTTGTTGTGCGTTGTCGCCTACTCGCCTGTTGGATTGGACCTTACGGCGTTTGCGGTGAAAATGAGACGCTGGTTGTGGTGTCAAAGAACCAACAAGTGCAGTAAAAAAACTAAAATCTCCAGGACAATGTAGGATTGGGCGAGGCTGCATACAAGACATGACCAATAGCGCTGTGAATAGGTCAAGTTTTTGACCTATATATCTATCGCTTTGAAGCCTCACATGAAACCAGAAATGGTTCATTGTTTAACCCGTAGGTCACAACAATAGCTAAAAAAGCCTAATAGGTGAATGTAAAAAACCCTAGATTATCTCCCTCTTACTGTGGATTCTAAAAGGAATGTTGTGAGCTGTAGAAAAGTTGTTGTGGGTAGTAGAAAAATTGTTGTGAGCTATGAGTTTTGAAAAACCTAGAAGTTATTTGGTTAGAGTAGCCGTTGATTTATGTTTTGATAGTAATATTTGATACTCATGTTTTTTAGTTACACTATTAATATGCACTCAATATAAGCATTGATTTTTTTAATGATGTGCATTTAGATCATTGTTGTAATAAGAAAACTAAAACAAAATTATTTATACTAAAACGTATTTATGTTTCCAACAATCATATATTAATTTTTATTCTTACAAAACTATTTAGTTCATTTACTCTATATCAATAGAAGGGGCATTTCATTAATGGCAAAAGTGATTAATTTCCACCAAAAGCTGGTTACGAGAATCCGAAGTATTTGGGGTACCCCTAACTTCCTATTTACACTACTCCAGTCCTGCAACGAAGATACCATTTGGAGTCAGATGCGACTGTTTGAACCAAACGTAATTTTCTCTCCGATTTTATAATTCTTAACATTATATATATATATAAAATTAAGAAATTTATTTATTGTGTATATTTACTGTTTTATTTGTATTAATATGATTATGCTATATTTATTTAATAAGTTCATAATTTGGTATATGACTCCAAGTAATATTTTAATCAGTAAATTATTAATATTAGCATAAAAACTTCAAATCATAAATATGAAACTTGAAGAGCGGTGGAAACAACTATAGTTGGCCACATAGGCCGGGCCTAGTGGGCGGCAATAGGCCCGACCCTAAAAAGCAGGGCACTAGCATGGCCTCACTCTATGGGTTACGTGCTAGTGTGGGCCTGACACAGTGTAGGGTAGTGCCTGGCCGGCACCTTGCCCATAGTGCAGCCTGGCCTGGCACAACTATTTTGGCCGACACTAAGGCCCCAATCCCTCTGACTCTAGTCCCTACTCCCCACTCCCCTAGTCGTCTAATCCGTCACTCCAGCCAATCCTAGCCATCCGATCCCATCCGTTGCTCGGTATAAAAGCCACCCTTTCAGGCTCACGCGAAACCCTAGCTTCATTTTCCCTCATCTCCCTGGCTCCTCACCTTCACCGCCTCTGCCTAAAAATAGTGAACCCTAGAACCCTAGTACTCTTCAGCACAAAAAATCAAAACTCCGCTCCTTCCATCCATGGTGCGGCCGTCTCCTCTAGATCTTTTGGCTCTCTCCCACAAGCGTCCACTATCCCGGCCTACTTGCCTCCTCGTCTTTCGGCAGGTATGCATGAATTGTGATTGTGTCTCACCCTGCTCCCTTCCCCCTCCTCATCTATCGACGAATCTAGTTGCTTGCACCAAGATCTGGTAGTTAGGAGTTGTGGGCTGCGAGCTACGTTGGTAGATCTGGTCATCTCTAGTATTTGGCTGTTGTGTGTCCGCCAGATCCCCTCCCCATTTCCGTCTCCTGCGTTGTTGTGCTGTCGGTCGATCTGGCTGGTGTAGTGGTGACTAGTGCGATCGTGCTAGTGCTATGTTGTACTATTGTTTCTCTTCTTCTGCGTTCTTCTCACTGACAACCATTGCAGGATAACAACAGTACCTACTTGTTGTATATGTTCTATACTTACTTTTGTTCTCTATGCTAGTGCTGTTTTGTACTATTTCTAGGTTCCTACTTTCCTACATGAGTTATGTAGATGTCTATTACTTACTTCTGTACTGAGTTCTATACTTCTATTTCTGTAGTTCATTATATCATACTTGTTTTTTGTAGTTGTTGTTTGTATACATGATATTTGTATACCTACTTGTGTTGTTCCTGCTATTGATATTTATAGGGTTTCCTGCATGAGTTTGAGTTCTGTAGATGTTCTATTACTTATGTACAGAGTTTGTTTTTTTAGTTCATTTATATCATACTTTCTTTTTGTAGTTGTTGTTTGCATACATGATGTTTGTATACCTACTTGTTGTTCCCGCTATTATATTTCTAGGGTTTCCTACATTAGTTTTGTAGATGTTCATTAGTTACTTCTGTACCTGAGTTATGTACCTCCTGTTTCTGTAGTTCATTTAGTTCATACTTGTTTTTTTTTAATTGTTGTTTGTATACATGATGTTTGTATACCTACTTGTTCCTGCCATTGATATTTTCTAGGGTTTCCTGCATGATTTGAGTTATGTAGATGTTCTATTACTTTTGTACATGAGTCCTATTTACTGTATTAGTTTATTCATACTTGTTGTTCTATACTTATTGTTTGTATTATATACTTATTTTGTATACTGATGTTTGTATACCTTCTTGGTGTTCCTACTGCTGTTATTTCTTTGTTATTCTCCCCATGAGTTCTGTCTATTGTAATGTTACTTCTATATTCTATTACTTCAAGTTTATTATGTTTCTGTAGTTCATTTGTTTCATACTTGTGTTCTCTGGTACTTCTGTCCAAATTTCTCATCATCTCCTAGAGGCTACATCTTTGCTATTGACCTCAATAACAGCCTCTGGTGCTCTGAATTGAAGGTAATAGTTGTACTTACTTAGTTACTTTTGTGTGAAACAATAGTTGTATCATTTAATATTGTACTAATAGTTGTATACATTCTTAGTAATCCGTTGATGAACCAGAAGGTCGGCGATGGACAACAAAGTGGAGGGCCCTCCATCAATGATGACTTCGGTTGATGGGTCAACTCGAATGATTGAGGTAGACTTGGGCATGGAGAGGGGGGAGCCCTTAGGCGGCCACAACAGTGCTGATCCTATCGACATGAGAGGCGATGCCGAGGACGGTGGCGCTGCGGCAGGCCAAGAGGACCCACCTAGGCAAGAAAAAGTCCCTTCCATGACCTCTGATTTTGTAATTCTTTGTGAACTTGTCAATTCTCCTATGAATTGTTCGCAAATTAAATTTTTTTGAAATTTGTTATACTTTTTGAAATTATATTTTTAAGTGTTTTGCCACACTATATAATATCGTAGTGCCCGCACAACACTATAAACTTGAGTTAGTGTCGTCGCTGATCACAAGCTTCGACACGTCGTGTACTGATTCGGCTAGTGATGAACTAGTGCCTGGTCATCGCCACATCTGGCTACAACCCGAGCAGTAGTAAACAGGCAACCACACATTTCTCTTATCTCAAATAAAATAACACAGAATACAAGGTAAAGTATACACGGCACGCAACCACGCATGCATCGAATTAGCTCGATCGATTGCTTTTGCTCTCACTCGCTTTAGATCAATGGCGGGATCTCTGCTCGTTTCTAAAGTAGTCGGTCGGATCCACCGAGCCTTCACCGCGGCGAGCCTGTCGAAGTTGCCGGCGAAGTACCTTCGCCCCCAGACCTTGCCGCTGTCGAACGAGCTGACATCGTTCGCCGCCACCGCGTTCTCGCCGAGGTCCAGGTCCCGGTAGTTCACGTACGCCGCCCTCGGGTTCTTGCTCACGTACGTTCCATTAACGCGTACAGGTCGCGGATCACTGGTTCGGCCGCCACAGCCGTGTTGTCGCCGGACCAGAACGCGATGTAACTGTACGTGTACAGCGTGCCACTCCGTGGGCGGGTGGGGGGTGCGCGCCGCAGCGGCGGACGCTACCGCGAAACCCGCCCTGCGCTCTAGGATGGCCATCCCGCGCCGTTCATGGTGAACCACGGGAAGATGTTCTTCCAACGCATTAGGGATGGCTCGCTCGACGTAGTCGGACTTAACCTTGCTGCGCCTGCAGGCGGTTCTCTTCTCCGGTTGAGGAGCTCCTCCACCGGCGTGTTGGGGTTCCAGAAGTTGAGATGAGCGCCCGCCGACTGCAGCCAGCTCATCTCCCGCAGTCAGCGCTCGCATCCCCAGCTCTCCGGAACAGGCTGCTATCGTCGGCAGTAGGCGGCGCACGACCCGAGTACAGGGACTGGAACGTGGCTTGCGGCCCCTGCAGATCACTCTAATGGTGACTCGCTTGGGAGGGCTGGGCTCACGTCCTTGCCATGCATTGGTGACAATGTCAACGCGGCCCTGGTGACCGTCCTTCCGAGGATGAACACCGTCACCGTCGTGGACCTGCACGAGACGGATCTTCCACGAGACCACGATGCCGAACTCTCGCCGCCGCCACCTCGGAATGGCCCAGAGAGGTCCTCCCCATGGCGGCCCTGTCGACGAGAGTTCGCCATTGGCATTCACTATCTTTGGCGTCGAGGTATTGTCGATGGAGAGCCCGTACTTGCGCAGCTCATGCTGATCCCGCACGCTGAGGTGGCCGCCGACGCCGATTGTCGGGCATGACGCCCGGCTGGGAACGCCAGATTCGGGTACTCTTCGCGACGGTGAGTACAGCTCGCCGAGCGTCGCGCCGGAGGTCGAGACCCAGGCCGTGGCGTCGCCCAGGCTGACGCTCACGGCGCGCATGCCGGCGAGGTCCTATCACCGCGAAAACACCTCACCGCGCCTCACGGGACCTTACGAGAGGCCCTCGTAGTCGTGCCCGCGCTGCGCACGCGGAGGCGCACGCCCTCCGCACGGCCGCAGAGCACGGCGGCCTGGACGTGGAGGCGTCGATTCTGACATGCAGAGCGGCCTCACCGTCGCGTTGGTGAAGAACTTGGCGTTCCGGATGGCAAGAGCTGAGCACGGCGGGAAGTTGCTCGACTCTGCGTGAGCACCAGCTCTGCGCCGGGATCTTCTGTCTTCTGAAGCACTGGAGGAAGCCATCAGAGGAAGCTATTGAAGGGCAGCGGGCAGTGACACGAGACGAAGAACTGATGGCGAGCCCTAGGGCTAGTTTCTTGAATTTGCTAGCCATCTTGCTGCTTCTAATTGGAGTACTTAGCTAGTGAACTCCATAATATATATAGTGGGGAGGTGAGTTGTTGATAGTATGTAGTGCTTGTCTATGTCTAATAATTAAAAATATATATAGTTGA